>CM040245.1:192626831-193026831 GCA_022545495.1 Chrysanthemum lavandulifolium | reverse complement strand
ATACAAACTCGGGAAATACTTCAACATCCTTTAACAAGTTATATCTTCAATAATATATACACATTATGAAAGTAATTAACTTATGATATCAATTAAAAGAACATGAATAATTAAACTATAAGTAACAATTAAACATACCAAAGTGTACACAATTAACTTGGACTACAAAGGAGACTAAATACATTATGTAGAGATAAGATTGGAAGTTACAAACTTGGTCTTTGTTCCTCCTTGATGGCCGGCCTAAATGAGGCTCCCTCATTTAATCACAATCAATTTCAATAAATCCCATTTATCTCTTACTCTTCATTTCAAAAACACCAAGAAACCCTAAAGTATCTCTCTCTCTCTCTAAAATAAGTGGCGGCATCATCATCATTCTCCATTCTAATCCGAAAATCCAACAAAACAAAGGTTCCTAGGAGGCTCGTGATAGTGTGTGATCGATTGGTGGACGTGGGGATTGTGTTTGGTTCGAAATTAAGCTTGTACGTGGGGTTTGGTTTGTAGCCGTGGGGTTGATTAAGCCAAGGAGGCTTAGTTTTGATCGTGGTGCTTTGATTCTTGTTTCCTTGTCACGTACACGCTACTAGGGTAACGTATCATCATCTCCCGTATCTTTCTTTTTGTTTCTCATTCAATTCGTGGCCATGGGGATGTTTTCTAGGGCTTGTATTCGAACTATATAACACATAAAATCATAAGTACATTATCACATGAAATGATAAAACAAGAGTACATAAAACCTTGATTTTTAATCTCTTTAAATCGTATGATATATGACATGATAATATTCATACAAAACTGAATTTGGTGCTTCTTTATGTCGACTTATATGTATGGTAATAAAGGGTTTAATGAGCTTGCGAAACTATACGATTACGTATGTGATTAATGGATTCGATAACGAATGATTTACGGGTTTGTTTTGATATAATCATGGGGCGTACAATATGATTTTTGGAAGGGGTGTCTCGACTTTTAAATGGACATCTCATAGGAATGGTATAATCTATTGATAATCAAGTCTACATGTGTTAAAACCTATACGTAATCATAACCTAAAACTAGGGTTTTGTAATTACATGATTTAATAAAGTTAAGGGGTTATTTTGTAAATTATGAAACTTGGTAGATTAACTTTTAATATAGTAACTAAATGGATTTAATGAGTAAAATGAGTAAACTTGCTATATTTACACTTTTAACCCTATACTTTACATTATTGACATTTTAAACCCTAAACTTTTGTAACTTGTCATAAATGATCCTTAAATCATAATAACACTCATTTTCATTATTTAACTTTAGATAAGTAACTAAAGTTACTAAATATGGAAACCTGCTAATTATGGAAAGTTACTAAATATGGAAACCTGCTAATTATGGAAAGTTACTAAATATGGAAACCTGCTAATTATGGAAAGCTACTAAATATGGAAACCTGCTATTTATGGAAAGTTACCTAAAATAGAAAGTACTTAAAATGGAAAGATTACTAAAAATGGAAAGCCTTCTTAAACGAGTAAGTCGATTCTTATAGAACGTTATTTAATTCATATAGGTTCCAAGTACGGATTGATCTTCTTTCTTGATTTTACTTTCATTGTGATTTGCTTGAATAAGGTATGAGATATTCGACCTTGTCTCTTAAGGTTTCTCGTGATTCTTATACATCTTTCGATATTAGCTTGAATCATTACGTTGTACTCTAAGCCTCATGATTAGGGCTTCCTTATGACTTTGCTATGCTCCTTTGATATGAAACTTATATGAACCTTTGATATGAAACTTTGATATGAAATCGATATGAACCCTTATGATATGAATATGCTTTGACCCTTCATCCGATACCCGAGCTAAAATATGTTTCCTAGTCGAAGGTAACTCGACCGTGTCATTGATGCACCAATGGCATGACTCCGGTGTGTACGAGTGATGATACACACGTCCCCTATTATGATATGTTATGATATGATTTGATATGTATATGTTTTGGCCATCGGGGCGATGGATGCATCCTAGATATGATATGTTTCGAGGATTTGATCCGATTGGAGCTTTGTCTCGTGAATGATGTCGGGTGCAATCCGCTCTTCACATTTCCGGGAGTTGATCACTCCATGGTTACTTGAGGTCTCCTCTTATATATGGTATTTCGAGGTCACCCTCGGAATACAATCTGATATGATATGATATGATATGTGTATGATATGATATGGGCTCGTGGTCGAGGACCCACCTTTCATTTCTATTTCTATTCGTTATCCTTTGTTATGCCTTATGATATTTCCCATTTGCACCTTATGATTATGCTACCTTCGTTATTTACCCTTCGATTATTCGCTTGTTATATATATCATTCCTCACTGGGCTTTTAAGCTCACCGCTTTCTTTCCATGCGGTGTAATTAAGCTGTGTCGGGATTCTTAGCTATGGGTTTGAGTGATGAGCGGATATGCGGACTTATGGCTTTAGTCATCTTAGTTTCTACTTCATTATGTTGACATTCATTAGATTCGGATTATGCTTATTTATGTCTTGGATTATTCCTTTGATTTCCTTTGAACTTATGTAACGCTTAAGCCGTGTTGGCTGGATTTTCCTTTGGTTATTTATTTAAGACTCACGCTTTGTTATGTTCATCATGTATGCTTTGATATGACACCATTTTGTAATACTTCTACCCTTAGCGGGTTGGGGTGTTACAATTATGTTATCGAGCCCGTGTTTACGACTTGTAGTCGACTCGTGACATATGGACCCTAAGCGCTATCCGTAGAGCTTAAGTTTTGACCGGTGAGGTTTGGGTAGATTCTAGGTTCATTATCATCGCTTCCGCTCATGATCTTCATCTTATTTTCCTAACCTTTGCTAATCGTTTAATGAACTCTTCGATGGTCCAAACTCAAGAACGAGCGACGACAACGGGATGGACATCCTAATTTCAAGCTTTGATTGCACGCGCCCGCCACCGCTATGCCCGAGATCGTTGCTACCATCACTAATAACGCTCGAATGGCGCTAGTTCTTCCGGTGGGGATAATGGTGGGGTGCTAACCCACCTACACCCATTCATGTTTGGATCGAGCGCTTCAACAAACTTAAGCCAATCCCTTTCGCCGCGCAGCTTCACCCAATGAGGCAGAGGATCGATCACGCACATGGAAAAGCTTTTCAATGTCCGGGTTGTGGTGATGAGGTGAAACCCGACTTGTCGCCTTCAAACTCGAGGGTGATGCCCTAAATTGGTGGAAGGCCTATCTCTTGTCCAAAGAAGAGAACTTTCTTGATACTTGTGCTTGGAATACCTTCAGGGACATCTTCTACAAATAGTATTTCCCGAGTCGAGCAACCGCGATAGGAAAGTGGAGTAAGCCATACATCAGCTGGATAAGGAAAATTCTCACGAGTATATGCAACGATTTATGAGGATGGTTGGGTTTGTAGGTACTGTTGTTGCTGGAGATGCTCGTCGTCAGGCTCGTAAGTTCAAATGGGGATTGAAGAAGTGGGTGTTGGATAGGGTGATTAACACCGAGTACATTGAGGTGGTGCGAGCTATGATGCTGCCCGCAACATCGAGTTATTGCATGAGGAAGCGGGCTACAACAAGAAGAACAGGATGGGGATCGATTCATCCTCGGGGTCGACAGGACCATACTCAGGAGTTCAGGGGTCAGCATGACCGTGGTCACGACCGTGGGCGTCAGGATACTAGGGCACATGGTTCTCAGAGGTACGACAGATCGGAAAACGACCGTCAGGGGTGTGATGGTGGGGGTCAACGTCAGGTTAGGGACCAATCTTATCGTGGTGGTCAGCAGGACCGTTCTTCTGGTTCGTCATATCAGCGGAGGCCCGCTGAGGTTTTGCCTCCTCCCCCACTTTGCAACACTTGTGGTAAGCCTCATCCGTTCGTTTGCTTCAAGGCCACAGGTGGTTGCTATGCATGTAGGTCTACTACTCATAGGGTGAAAGATCGCACTATGGGAAAGTCACTACTCGGAAACACGGCCAAACCAAATTCGACTAAGGCCGTGTGTTTTCGTTACTCGACCAGCAAATGAACACCTGTACCATTACCTAGCATTATTTATATTGGTGATATTTCGCTTTTACTCTATTTGATACCGTGCTACGCATTCTATGATATCTACTTAGTTAGTAAGGAAATTAGATATGACACCCACACCTTTGTTAAACCGAGTCTCTATTTCCACCCCTATGAAAACCAAGTGCTTATTGATCGTGAATATGTGGATTGTCCCTCACGCTTCGATGATGGTATTCGCTCTACTAATCTTCTTCCTTTGGATATGTTTGATTTCGATATTATTCGGGTATGGATTGGTTGGCCTTGCATAGGGCTACCATTGATCGCTATGCTCGAATTGTTATCTTTGGTAATATTCACCAACCCGATTTTGTTTATCACGGTGCTCAACCGCCTAAGTCGCTTAAGATCATCTCGCTATGAAAGCCCGTGACTCTCATTTCGCATGGTTGCCTTGGTTTTCCGCATCCATTAAGGATACTTCTCTTGAAGTTCCGACCATCGAAAGTCTTTCATTGTACGTGAATTTTCCGACGCTTTTCCCGATGAACTCCCCGGTATTGCTCCGGCTAGGGAAGTTGAGTTTGGCATCGATTTGATTCCTGGTGCTGAACCTATATCTAAAGCTCCTTACCGTATGGCACCGATCGAATTGAAGGAGTTGAAGGAACAGTTGCAAGAACTGTTGGAGAACGGCTTTATTAGGCCCAAGTTTCACCTGGGGCGCACCGTGTTATTTGTTAAGAAGAAATATGGGAGTATGAGGTTGTGTATTGACTACCGTGAGTCGAACCGTATCACTATCCGTAACCGTTATCCCCTTCCACGCATCGACGACTTGTTTGATCAATTGAAAGGTGCAAAATTCTTCTAAGATTGATTTGAGGTCCGTTATCATCAATTACGTGAAGGAGCAAGATGTTCCTAAGACCGCGTTCGTACTCGCTATGGCCATTATGAGTTCTTGGTTATGCCGTTTGGTTTGACTAATGCACCGCAGCTTTCATGGATCTTATGAATCGTGTTTTCCACGAGTACCTCGATAAATTTGTAATCGCCTTCATCGATGAAATCCTTGTGTATTCTAAGAGTGAGGTCGAGCACGAGCGAGATCTCCGTATTGTATTGGAGACTCTTCGACAGCAGGTTGTATGCAAAATTTTCTAAGTGTGAATTCGGTGAGCCAAGTTGCTTTCCTTGGTCACGCTTGTGTCTGCGATGGTATCAAGATGGACACATCTAAAGTCGAGGCTATCACAAATGGCGAGACCTACTACCGTGACGGAAGTGAGAAGTTTCGGGCCTTCACGGTTATTACCGTCATTTTGTTGAGGGTTTCTCTCGATTAGCGCTACCTTTGACGCAATTGATGAGGAAAGGGAAAAGTTTGAATGGACGGAGGAGCGTGAAAAGAGTTTCGAGGAGTTGAAACGTAGATTGGTTTCTGCTACTGTTTTGACACTTCCATCGGGTTCCGGAGGTTTTCGATTTATAGCGACGCCAAAAGAAAGGGTTGGGTTGTGTATTGATGCAAAGATGGTAAGGTGATTGCCTATGCTTCGAGGCAATTGAAATCGTATGAGGAGAATTATCCCACGCATGACTTGGAGTTGGTCATGTGGTGGTTTTCCTTAAAGATTTGGAGGCATTACTTGTACGGTGAGTCGTGTGATATCTTTATCGACCACAAAAGTTTAAAGTATATATTCACACAAAAGGAGCTCAATATGAGGCAACGGAGATGGTTAGAGCTTTAAGGATTACGACACGAACATCCAAAGATCACCCGGTAAGGCTAATGTGGTTGTTGATGCACTAAGCGAAAAGTCGGTATGATTGCTAGTTTGGAGATTGAACCCGTGGTTCTTCACGATCTTGAGCTTATGGATGTGGAATTTTGTTTTCGGGTTATGATGGTTATTAGGCGAGCTTGAAGGTAGAGTCCAACCTTATTTTATGGATTAAGGAAGCTCGGAAGGATGATGGTGAGCTTTGGTCTATAGTTCGTAATATTGAGGCGGTAAGCATCGAGTTCGATGTTGATGGTTTCGCGCCGATGGTATGAGGTCGACTTTGTGTTCGAATGATCCCGCTGCGTGAAACTGCTTTTGTCGGAAGCTCATAGTTCCCTTTCACTATTCATCCCGGTTCTACCAAGATGTATCGGGATCTTAAGCAACATTTCGGTGGAATGGTATGAAGCAAGATGTGGCTTCATTTGTGGCTAGGTGTATGACCACACAAGAAAGTTAAGATTGAGCATCAGAGGGCTAGTGGTTTATTGCAGCCGTTAGATATTCCTACATGGAAGTGGGAAGAAATCTCCATGGATTTTGTCACAGGTTTGCCTCCTACTCAGAAAAGACATGACGCGATTTGGGTGGTTGTTGATCGACTAACCAAATCTGCTCATTTCTTACCTATCCGGAAAGATTATCGTGTTAGTAGATTGGCGGAGATTTTTCAGCAAGAGATTATTAGATTGCATGGTACTCCTACTGCTATTGTTTCCGATAGAGATCCGCTTCACGCCACAATTTTGGAAGAGTCTCAGCAAAAGCTTGGGGCACGCGCCTTAAGTTCAAGATTGCTTTTCATCCTCAAACCGATGGTCGACGGAGGACCATTCGGACTCTTGAGGACATGTTGAGGGCTTGTGCATTGGAATGGACTGGAACCGGGATGAGTATCTCGTGCTTGGTGGAGTTTGCCTACAACAATAGTTGGCACGCTAGCATCAAAGGAGCACCGTATGAGTTGTTATATGGGAGGAAATGTAGAGCACCTATTTTTGGGATGAGGTAGGTGGCGTTCGATTGAGGGCCCGAACTCATTGAGATTACTAATGAGAAAGTGGCAATTGCTAGGAAAGATTGAAGGAGGCTCGCTCACGGCAAAAGAGTTATGCCGATAAGCATAGGCGCGACCGGAGTTTAGTGTTGGTGATCGTGTTTTTCCGAAAGTTTCGCCGTCCGTGGTATTAAGCGTTTTGGAATCAAGGGCAAGCTCACCCTCGATTCATCGGACCTTCGAGATTCTCGATCGTGTTGGGAGGTTTCCTACCGCTTAGCTCTACCTCCTCGCTATCTCATGTTCATGACGTGTTTCATGTATCTCTCGCGGGATACAACTACCATCCGTTACACGTGGTTTCCTATCCTTTGGATCGATTCACCAGATATGTCCTTACCGGAAGAACCCGAAGCTATTTTAGATCGACGAGATCGAATCACGAGAAACAAAGTAATTCCGCTTGTTAAGATTCTTTGGAAGAATCACCCAGCGTGAAGCTACCCGGGAGACCGAGGAATTTATACGAGCTAGTTATCCACATTTCTTTTCATCATCGGGTATGTCTTCGTTTATTGCTTCGTTTCCTTTTCAATTTTCGAGGACGAAAATTTTCTTTTTAGAGGGGAAGAGTTGTAAAACCCTAAAATCTCAATCGTGTGAAATGACAAATTTGCCCTCAAACTTAAAATTATACAAACTCGGGAAACACTTCAACATCGTTTAACAAGTTATATCTTCAATAATATATACACATTATGAAAGTAATTAACTTATGATATCAATTAAAAGAACATGAATAATTAAACTATAAGTAACAATTAAACATACCAAAGTGTACACAATTAACTTGGACTACAAAGGAGACTAAATACATTATGTAGAGATAAGATTGGAAGTTACAAACTTGGTCTTTGTTCCTCCTTGATGGCCGGCCTAAATGAGGCTCCCTCATTTAATCACAATCAATTTCAATAAATCCCATTTATCTCTTACTCTTCATTTCAAAAATACCAAGAAACCCTAAAGTATCTCTCTCTCTAAAATAAGTGGCGGCATCATCATCATTCTCCATTCTAATCCGAAAATCCAACAAAACAAAGGTTCCTAGGAGGCTCGTGATAGTGTGTGATCGATTGGTGGACGTGGGGATTGTGTTTGGTTCGAAATTAAGCTTGTACGTGGGGTTTGGTTTGTAGCCGTGGGGTTGATTAAGCCAAGGAGGCTTAGTTTTGATCGTGGTGCTTTGATTCTTGTTTCCTTGTCACGCACACGCTACTAGGGTAACGTATCATCATCTCCGTATCTTTCTTTTGTTTCTCATTCAATTCGTGGCCATGGGGATGTTTTCTAGGGCTTGTATTCGAACTATATAACACATAAAATCATAAGTACATTATCACATGAAATGATAAAACAAGAGTACATAAAACCTTGATTTTTAATCTCTATAAATCGTATGATATATGCCATGATAATATTCATACAAAACTGAATTTGGTGCTTCTTTATGTCGACTTATATGTATGGTAATAAAGGGTTTAATGAGCTAGCGAAACTATACGATTACGTATGTGATTAATGGATTCGATAACGAATGATTTACGGGTTTGTTTTGATATAATCATGGGCGCACAATATGATTTTTGGAAGGGTGTCTCGACTTTTAAATGGACATCTCATAGGAATGGTATAATCTATTGATAATCAAGTCTACATGTGTTAAAACCTATACGTAATCATAACCTAAAACTAGGGTTTTGTAATTACATGATTTAATAAAGTTAAGGGGTTATTTTGTAAATTATGAAACTTGGTAGATTAACTTGTTAATATAGTAACTAAATGGATTTAATGAGTAAAATGAGTAAACTTGCTATATTTACACTTTTAACCCTATACTTTACATTATTGACATTTTAAACCCTAAACTTTTGTAACTTGTCATAAATGATCCTTAAATCATAATAACACTCATTTTCATTATTTAACTTTAGATAAGTAACTAAAGTTACTAAATATGGAAACCTGCTAATTATGGAAAGTTACTAAATATGGAAACCTGCTAATTATGGAAAGTTACTAAATATGGAAACCGCACTATTTATGGAAAGTTACCTAAAATAGAAAGTACTTAAAATGGAAAGATTACTAAAATGGAAAGCCGCCTTAAACGAGTAAGTCGATTCTTATAGAACGTTATTTAATTCATATAGGTTCCAAGCACGGATTGATCTTCTTTCTTGATTTTACTTTCATTGTGATTTGCTTGAATAAGTGCATGATATTCGACCTTGTCTCTTAAGGTTTCGTGATTCTTATACATCTTCGATATTAGCTTGAATCACGTTGTACTCTAAGCCTCATGATTAGGGCTTCCTTATGACTTTGCTATGCTCCCTTTGATATGAAACTTATATGAACCTTTGATATGAAACTTTGATATGAAATCGATATGAACCCTTATGATATGAATATGCTTTGACCCTTCACCGATACCCGAGCAAAATATGTTTCCTAGTCGAAGGTAACTCGACCGTGTCATTGATGCACCAATGGCATGACTCCAGTGTGTACAGTGATGATACACACCGCCCCTATTATGATATGTTATGATATGATTTGATATGTATATGTTTTGGCCATGGGGGCGATGGATGCATCCTAGATATGATATGTTTCGAGGATTTGATCCGATTGGAGCTTTGTCGGTGAATGATGTCGGTGCAATCCGGCGTCTTCACATTTCGGGAGTTGATCACTCCATGGTTACTTGAGGTCTCCTCTTATATATGGTATTTTGAGGTCACCCTCGAATACAAGCTGTTATGATATGATATGATATGTGTATGATATGATATGGGCTCGTGGTTGAGGACCCACCTTTCATTTCTATTTCTATTCGTTATCCTTTGTTATGCCTTATGATATTTCCCATTTGCACCTTATGATTATGCTACCTTCGTTACTTACCCTTCGATTATTCGCTTGTTATATATATCATTCTCACCTGGCTTTTAAGCTCACCGCTTTCTTTCCATGCGGTGTAATTAAGCTAGAAGTCGATTCTTAGCTATGGGTTTGAGTGATGAGCGGATATGCAGACTTATGGCTTTAGTCATCTTAGTTTCTACTTCATTATGTTGACATTCATTAGATTCGGATTATGCTTATTTATGTCTTGGATTATTCCTTTGATTTCCTTTGAACTTATGTAACTTTTAAGCCGTGTTGGCTGGATTTTTCCTTTGGTTATTTATTTAAGACTTCCGCTGCTTTGTTATGTTCATCATGTATGCTTTGATATGACACCATTTTGTAATACTTCTACCCTTAGCGGGTTGGGGTGTTACACTTTGTTGATGTCAGTGAAATCCACGCATACGCGCCATCCTCCGTCGCTCTTTTTACCAAGACCGGGTTGGCCACCCAAGTTTGGTATTTAACCTCCTCGGGATGCCCGCTTGTGTAACTTCATCAACTTCTTTGCAAGTCGCGCGTTTCTTTCGGAGGCAAGGCTTCGCTTTTACGCTTTATGGGCTCAATGTGCTTGTACTCATTGAGTTTATGCTCCGTTCGAAGGATTTGTCCATCTATCGACAATGTTCTTGGAACACCGTCATGTCGAATATTTCCAAGCAAAGACATCAAGGTTAGTACGTACGCCTACGTGAGCTTAGCCTTGAAATTCGCGGGAGTTGCTTCCTACTACCACCGTCTGCTCGGGATAGCTAGGGTTTACGACAACTCGCTCCTCGCATCTGTACAACTAAGAATTGCCATCGGAGGCTCCTCCGTTCCTCTCTCGATCTTTTGACACCATATACACCCTTATCCGCTCCATAACTAGAATGAGCAGCCCTACTCCGGGGGTTTGGAACTTAATGGCGAAGATGTATAGTAGAAACAACAATTCCCATTTTTGCATAGTCATCCTCCCTATTAATAAATTATAAGGAGAATCAACCTTACTATGACGAAAATGAGTGTCTCCGTGCGGGATAAGGGACCTTTGCCTATGGTGACTTCCAACAGTACTTCTCTCGGAGGCCATGAGTGTTCACCAGAGAACCCTACTAGCGGTGCTTTTGAGTCGACCCTCAGCGGCGCGATAGATGAATTGAGCTTTAGGAAACAATGCTCGTAGATGATTTCGCAGAGCTTCCAATCCATATACGCCTGGTCACCTCCCCTGTTGGATATGTGTACCTTGATGATCACGGATCGGCCAAGGTGTCTCGCTCGATATGTGGGAAAGGTTATTTCCTACACTTCCTAGCTCTTCTTCCGCTTCCTTCCTCTTCAAAGTGGTATCGCTT
The DNA here is from genome assembly GCA_022545495.1 of Chrysanthemum lavandulifolium. Classification (NCBI taxonomy): domain Eukaryota; kingdom Viridiplantae; phylum Streptophyta; class Magnoliopsida; order Asterales; family Asteraceae; genus Chrysanthemum; species Chrysanthemum lavandulifolium. The sequence continues at coordinate 193,015,665 of CM040245.1, read as the reverse complement.
TGTGTACCATCGAGATCGAGCTTCTGCGGGCGTAGTTTCCTTCTTGTTACCCTTCCATTCTCTAGTTGAGTATCGGAGAATTTTTCCTTTCCTTCTTTATGCCTTTGACCGGTGTGCTAACCGTATCGATCGCTTGCTTCTTCGATCCGCTTCTTTAATTCGCAGCTTGTTCGTGTCATGTCCATGATCTTCATGGAAATGGCGATGCTTGACATGTCTCGCCTTGCCTCGTGTTATCATCCGAGGCGGAGGATCGAAGGATTTTGCGGCCTTCTCTGTCGCCAGGATTTCTCGGGAGATTTAACCAAGTTTGCCAAAATCCATGGTTCGAGCCTTTGTTGTAGCGGGTGAAGCGATCTCTGCTTCTTCTTCTTGTTTTGGATCCTTCCTAGGAGGACCCTCAGAAATTTGTCGGATGCTTCCTTTGGCTCTATCGAGCCCTGCTTGTCGCTACCTCCTTAGACTCAATCCGGTGTAAGCCTTCTCAATCAAGGCCTTGTAGGTGTTGGGAAGATCGGTGGGCGTGAATTCCACCAAGCTTGAGTTCGGAGGCCATGTACAAAACCGGAGATCCTCCGATCTTCATGTAGACCCATAACTGCAAAGTTTCATCAGTATCTCACAGTAACGAAGGCTCTCGTGCTTTCGTTGTCCCTTTGTTTGATGGTGTGCGGTTAAGTGAGTTTTGGTGTGCTTCTTCACGGCTAAAGTGTAACCTAACTTAGCCTTAAGATCATCTAGACTCACAATGCTTCCTACCGTCTGCTCCACCATATTCTTGCGGAGTCTCTAAGCGTGTACGTGAACATATGGCATGCTACCGGCATGACCCACTTTTGCATTTTGATAGCGCCTTCAAATAAATGGAGAAAGTTGTCGGGATCACCTTTTCCGTCGTGAGGTGCCTATATGAGTAGGCATCTTTACGCCGTCGGTAAAGGTAGTCCTCGATCCATTTCACGAAGGGTGTGCAAGCTCCAGAGGCTTCGCACCGTAAGGGTTGTACGGAGGTGGATAAACCGTGTAGGGTTATACGGGTTAGGAAATGGCCGTGAATAGGTAGGTACGCGGTGGAAGTTTAGTACGAAGGGTATATTCCCATCGATTGTGTAGGAATCATCCGTAGGGCATCTGCCTGCATGATCGGTTTGGGATTGAACCATTTGGAGGGTAAGTGTTGTAGGTTTGAGTAGGTAAGTGATTCATTCCGGGGGTAATTGTTCATGTTGGAGTAGGAGATGGATCTCGATACTCGAAACATAAGAGGGTGGCTTGGAGCCCCGCCTTCTCTTCCCAAATGTGCTCCTAGAGAGGAGGCGGTTTACCCTCCATTTCCTCTTTGGGTTGCTTCCTCCGTTAGAGTTCTCGCCCTTCTTTCACCATGCATTCTCATCCCTTCTACCCGGATTTCCTCCGAGTCCTTCTTCAAACCCACGGTCCTTCCATTTGACCTTCTAACGGAGGGAACCATTCGTGGGGCGGGCGCCCGCCCATAGGTCGAGGCATGTCCTCTACTTCAATCTCCTCGTCATACTCTTGTTGGAGTACTCCAACTCCTCCGCATTTACGTATTTACGAACTTGTCTCTTATGAGCCCTTAGCAAAGAATCTAAGGCCTCAAAGTTTGCCTTTACGGGCGGACCGATGTCCCGAGTAGGGTTAGCGGATGTTGAGGCGTGATGCACGGAGTAGTTTCAAAACGAGATCGTGTGATGAAGGTTTTATGGGGCGAGTTTATCGGTGTTAGTTGTGGTGAGTGGGACAAGAGTAGAAACCCGTGGAGGTGAATCTTCTCTTCGGTTCCATGCCTGGGAAAAGTAGCGTAGTTGGTTAAGGTATTAGGACCGGTGATTACGGGACTAATAGTTGTGGTCCCACGGATGGCGCCACCGATTGTGCAAAAGATTGCACTACTGTGCATCGATGAGTATCAAAGTAATGAGGGGTGTGTGTTCCACCAAGACTCACCAGAACCCGAGAATAAGAAATACTAAGACACTACGTTAAGTGATTGCGCAGGTAGGACCTGCGAACCACCTCCGGCGAGAGTAAGTATGAGTTATGGTTGTATAAGTGTGTGAAAGTAAAGAGATGAGTGTGAAATGAGCATACCATAATCCATTGCCCGTCCAACCTATTTATAGTGAATGAAATAGGGTTGAGAGCACTTCGCATGAATGTCGGAGATCATGGTGGCGCTCCATGATTGTGGTTAACCGCTAGGGCTTAGTGACCCATGTTCTCGCACTTGACGGGAAGCCAAGAGAGGAGATCGTGGGTTTGACCAAGTCGAGGTTCCCTTATCCATTGTCCTTCGTCACCCATACCCGAGGGCTTAGGGCTTTGGATGGCGAGTTCCCATAGGTAACCTTCGTACAACGAATGGTTTGACGCCTATGGATATTTTGGAATCCTAACTTGGGCCTTCGATAGAAGGGCTTCACATCGCCCCGGAGGAGTGTCCTTCGAGCTACTCGGAGGGTACATCATCACTACGATCCTTCGTGGTTTCTCGCAGACACGTAGTTGGCTTGGGTGGGGCCTACACGCCGAGCCAAGGTTCTAGGAAGGATTTACGGAATAGGATTCCGTCTCTCAACGCATCTTCCTCCGCCTTGATCCGTAGCTTTCTTGCCTTGTTTTCGTCATCACGGTAGTATTTCATCCCTCGGTACTCGATCGGGGTGTCATCCAAGTATCCCGTCTTCTTCCACGATAGCTAGTACTTCCTTTTCTTCAATGGATTTTTATTTTAATACTTCCACAAGGACCTGTTTTGTCAGGTGGGCGAAGCTGGTGGACGCAATTTTGCTTAGTGCGTCTACTTGTTTGTTTTGGCTCCGGGGAATCTGCCTGATGGAGAACGTCCAGAACCCGTCAATCAATGCTTTGGCCTTCGCCAAGTAGCGCGCCATGCTCTCCTCCTTCGCTTCATATGCTCCGTTTATCTGGTTTGCCACAAGACGGAGTCGGCATTTCTTTGCTAAGTCTTTACCCGCATTTGTTCAAGAATCCTTAGTCCTGCGATTAGTGCCTCGTGACTCGACCGTTGTTGGATGCCTCGAACTCAAAGCGAGGGCGAGGTGAATTCCGCCCCTCCGGGTTTGTCGATTAAGCCCGCTCCGACCCTCCATGCACGAAGATCCGCCCATGAATAGTTTCACGGCTCCGAGTATTGTTCTTTGGTCCTTTTCTTTTACAAGGTTTCTTCTTACGGAATCTCAAGAATGAAGTCCGCTAACACCGCCCCTTTATGGTCAGTCCGGGTCGAAGGTGATGTCATGTTCATCCACTTATTGCCCATCCAGCCATTCTTCCGCTTGTTTCGCTCTTAGTCAAGACTTGCTTGATGGTCGGGTCCGTGATGACCGCCATCGGATGTGTTGAAGTATCGCGCGAATCGCTGGATGCATATACTAGCGCCAGACCACTTTTTCCAATGGAGTGTAATTCACCTCCGGGCCTTTTAGGGCGCGGCTGACGAAGTACACTGGCTGTTGCCTCGACTCCCTTTGCGCTAACAAAACCGCGTTTAGAGCTTCTTGGGACGCGGACAGGTACATAATCAATTCTTCCTTTGGCTGTGGAGCTATGACCATTGGTAGGTTGGCAATGTGCTGCTTTATTTCCTTGAATGCTTGCTCCGCCTCCGCTGTCCAATAAAAGTCGCTCTTTTAATGCACTTCTTCAATGTCTTGAAGAATGGAAGGACCTCTCACGACTTGGACATGAAACGACCGAGGTCAAGCTAGTTTTCCATTCGTGGACTGCACTTCCTTTTTGGTCGTCGGGATTTGAGGGTAGCTACGGCCGCAGACTTGTCTGGGCAAGCTCGGATGCCCTCTTTGCTCACTACATGACCCAGAAACATCCCCTGTTCCGCCCCGAATGTGCACTTCTTGGGGTTAAGCTTCATGTTGATGTTCCTTAGGGTCTTGAAGGTTTCGCTCATATCCCTGAGTACTTCTTCCTCTGAATAGCTCTTGATGACTAGATCGTCAACGTACACTTCCAGATTTCTTCCAATCTGTTTCTCAAACGCCTTATCCACGAGCCTTTGGTATGTGGCGCCAGCGTTCTTTAGACCGAAAGGAATTTTGGTGTAACAGAAGATGCCTTGGTTTGTGTGGAACGCTGTCTTTTCCTCATCCCCGGCTGCCATTTGTATCTGGTGATACCCTTTGTAAGCGTCAAGAAAGCACTTGAATGGGTATCCGCAGAGGATTTGACCTTCCAACGATCTCCGTGCAGGGTAGCAATCTTTCAGTGCTTTGTTTAAGTCCTTGAAGTCCACACATTCTCCACCTTAGTCACTCTTTTTGACGAGAACGGGGTTAGACAACCAGTCGTGGTAGTGTACCTCCTTCATGATCCCCGCTGCCACTAGCTTGGTAACATCTTCATTTATTGCTTTGTTTCTTTGTTGGGCCTGTCCCCTCTTCTTTTGTCGCACAGGGTCATAACCGTCCCGGACATTCAGTTTGTGTTCCGCGATTGTCCGCGGAACTCAGTCATGTCGGAGGGCTCCCAAGCAAAGATGTCCAAGTTATTCCTGAGACATAGGCTTTTCTTCCCCTGCTCGCTCAACCCCTCCAATGGTGACCGTTTGGTCGGGAATCTGGGTTGATTGCCACCGCGACTCCTTCTTTAAGCTTCGTCATGTTACATGGTAAGGTTCTCGTTCCGCAACCATTTTGCATTCAACCGGACAACCTTGTCATCAGTGCAAAGTAACGACTCCGTCAAGTAGGAAATTTCAACATCCCATGCGCCGTGGATGGCACTATTCTCAACAAATTAATCCCGGCCGTCCAATTATCCTGCCAGGTGGAGAGGAGATCGTACCACCATGAAGTTCATCCACGCATCGCCGACCTCTCTTCGCCTCCCAATGTCACTTCCAGAGGATCTCGCCTAGCGGCCATGAGAGTTCTCCGCTGAAACCCAAGAGTGGTGATGAAGGTGGATTAGTCTTTGCGGATATTTGGTCTTAGCTTGTTGAAGCAATGTTCGATAGAACTTCCGAGGCTTCCATTATCCACGTACATCCCGTGAATTGTACACCCTTCTACATCCGCCTTGATTACCAGGTGGGTGGTCGTCCCACCATCTCCTGGATATGGGGAAAAGATATTTCCATATTCAAGACCGCGTCCGGACCCGGCTTGGGTTTGACCGACCGCTGCTGTGTTGACCATGTATATGGCATGGGCTTTGTCCTTGGTCGCGGTATCCTTCTTTCGCCTGGGCCGCCATTCTTTGCGCCCATTCTTGATCTCTTTGACCAGATGCGCCACCGTCAGATTTGACCGCCCTCTATCTGCTTTCTTCAACTGATAGCATTCGTCCGTGTTGTGCCCTTTTTCTCTATGGAAGTCACAGTACTTGTCTTTATTCCTAGACTTGACCGGACCGGACATCATGGGAGGCTGCGAACTCGACCGTATCCATGGCGGGATTTCTTTTATGCGTTTTTGTGGGGTAAACCCGTCCCTCTCTTCTTCTCCTACTTAAGCGGGTCTTCAACTCCCTTTTCTTTCAAAGATCCGATGTTTTTGTCCTCCTCTTGGTTTTCCACCGGGTGCTTCTTTTGACCGGTTGGTTGCGCCCACCTCACCTCCGAGAAATGCTTTCACGACCTTTCACATTTCATCCTGCGACCGGGAATGTTGTCATTGAGCCTCCCGATCGACTCCGGTTCATTATCCCGCATAAAGCCGACACTCTCATGCACCTGGGGCCCCTTCACATACATGCTTTCTGCCTTGAAGCTGTTCCACGAATGCTTCCGGATTCCCTTCCCGCCGCTGATGTGGTGCAATTCCACAGATCTTCGATACTTCTTCTATTGTAGGAAGTATGAAAGAAAACTCGATCTCAACTCCTCAAAGTTGTCAATGCTTTCCTGACGCACCATCAAACCACCAGGCGTGTCCAACAAGGGTGGAGTTGAACATGTGGCACCAGGTGGGCATGGCCCATCTTTCCACCTTGGCCGCGGTCTGAAAGATTTTCAGATGATCCTCCGGATCTCCTGTCCCGTCGTATGTCCTGATGTGGGCTGGCATTCTTGTTCTGTCTGGGAACTCGAAATTCCGTATGCGACGGGTAAAGGGGTCTGTGTCAGCCACGTCATACGGGGAGTAGAGGTCGTCATCTTCCCGTTTCTTGCTTTTCGGGGTGGATTTCCAATGTCCTCCAGTGCTTTCCTCGCTTTCCGGGGGAGATACTTCCCTTGTTCTACTCCCAAGACGAGTTGTATGTTTCTCCTCCACGACTTGAGCGGGAAGCATTGCGTGGGTAGTACTCCGGCCGTTGGTGTCTATCGGCTGAACGCTTTTCGGTCATGTTCCGTTTACTTTGCTTTTCTGCTTCTCTTTTGCGTTGTCTACGGGAAGTGACCTTTGACTGGAGTCTGGAGAACACGGTTGGTTTTGGGTCACCAAACCTCGTGGACACATGCGGGCGTTCCTTCTCCAGTCTTGAGAATACATCTGGCCGCGGCCTCTTGGCCTCCAATCGGCTTTTCTCTCTAGAACCTCCCTCGTCTCTACTGCTAAGTCTTGAGAAGACACTTCGCGACTTGGAATACTCCGACGGTCCGACCGGCACTAGGGTCGACTTCGCGCCTCTCTTTGGTGCCTCTTTTCTTTCGATCTTTGGACGAGTATTCCGAAGCGTGTTCTTGAGATCTCTCATTTCTAGCCTCATCGTCAAAATCCAACCGGGTTTTGACCGGTCCGCTTTTTCCGATGGACTCTTTACGCCATGAAGGCAAGATCCGATGGTAGTGCTTTTCGCGAGAACTCCCGTATCGACGCTGCATCGCGGTCTTAGGGTGGTATTGTTCTCGGCTTGCACTTTTTCGCTCCTCCGTGTTTCGACCGTGACGGCCTCGGAGGAAGGGAGGGTTTTCTGCCAAATTGCTCATTAGAGTTTTTTTTTTTTTTTTTTTTTTTTTTTTTTTTGGAAACGCAGCTATGTTCTCGGTCCCACTGATGGCGCCAACTTGTTAATACAATTCCCAAGCGCCCCCGATGAAGATTAGTGTAGGCTAACTTCCCAAGAAATAGGTCTTGCACTAAGTGAGATTCTTGATCGCTAGCTGCTAAGAAAACCAACACCGTTAGTCTCACCGCGGAACGGGGTTCCGCGGTCAACCTCCGGCGTGAGAGTAAGTGGTAGTTTTAGAGAGATAAAGTTATGTTCTAGAGAGAGAGTGTGTATATGTTACCGTTTGGATAGAGGTGAGGCCTCTATTTATATGGTTGACCTTTCCGTCGTGTTCTCGGGATCACGCCATGAGAACGATACCGGAGTGGGGAGTGACGAGGGTCAACCCGAGCTTGTCGTGTTGCCGTGATAGCGACGCTTTTGGCGGGGTTGTCCCGCTTCCTTTTGGGACCGCAGTTGCGATACGTTGAGTCCGAGCGAGATTCCTACCTTTACGCCGGACGCGGTTGTGTTCTTGTTCTGGACGCTCTCATCGTCCGCTGGAATGGCTTAGTGGCCATTGCCGGTATGTATTTGGACCGCTGACGAACTACGTGGGTGCCGGAGTATTACATACTGTGCTTAGTCCGCCCCGACCCGTATTGACAGTGCCGGGGTCATACGTGATCGTCCTTGTGGAATCACTCGAGCATAGACTTGGTGCCCTTGAATGAGTTTTGTGATATTGTTCTTGATACAAACCTTTGTGATTCTTGAAGGTTAAGGATGATGATGTGTGAAAATTTTCTAACCTGAGTCAAATGGTTTTGGTGTTAATGAAATTAGCTAAATATGTTAAAAATTAGAGATCAGGATATCAACAAACCACTAAAAAACAATTAATCAAGTCGAGAATGTGGCAGAACATAATTATATGGATAAACACAATGACACCAGGATTAGTTCACCCAGTTGAATGAATTTATAACTCTTCGATGATTCAGTAGGTAGAAGCCCCTTTGTTTTTTGATGCCCAATTTGAAATGCTTAGCTTCAAACACCTTATTGACCTGAAGAACGTAATATTAAGATTTAACTCTGCTAATATATGATATGATCTTATATTATATTTTGTATAGTGCTTCAAGCTAGATAAGGATAGTGGCAAAAAATGCTATATGTTGGGGGCAAAGGACCTATCAATCGCCTGGCATGATGACGCTCGTTACTGGGAAAGGGGACACGTGCCTGAATCAAGGTTTCTCTCTTTTTCTCTTTTCTAGAAAGTTAGTTTTTTGTCTAAAATGATCTAAGCAAAGATTATTTACATATTTTACCATTGCTTTAGGTTTGCTGAGGTGGCAATACTTAGACATGTATGGTGGCTTGACATCTGTGGCATAATACCAAGTGTGATGCTGTCACCAAAGAGTACCTATATGGCATATCTTGTGTTTCGAATTACTAGGGATTCAGTGGGACTTGATGTGCGTGCAAACACAACTGTCAGTTTTGGTGGGATAAGAAACGAGACCTCTAATGTTTATCTTAAACAACCACGGGCATATGCTCATGATGAGCCACCGACACATGCAGCTCCTACTACGAGAAAGGACGGTTGGATGGAGATCGAGTTGGGTGAATTCTACCACGATGATGGAGATGAAGGTGAAGTTGAGATGAAGTTTCATGAGCATAGAACCTGGAAAAGAGGTCTTATTGTGGAGGGAATTGAGCTTAGGCCTAAATAGTCCCTTTAAATAAATTGTTGTGGATAAATTGAGACTTATAGACGATACTGGTTTGTACAATATGAAATCATGTTTTGTTTGCTGTGGTATATATTTTCCATGAAAAGAACTTCAAATAAGCCTTTGTGACGCAGGAAAATTAAACAATCATTTTTTTTTTATTAGTAAGGTGTGTATTAAGTCCCCTGAACTCTTCACATTACACATAGCAGTTCCAACCCATTTATATGATAATGGGAGGATTCATGCTGTGTTTAGTTGATAACTAGTCAAATGGGTCGAATATGAAATGCAGCTAAAGATGGAATGGGTCAAACATTCAAATTTATTTTTATTATTTTAGTATCATTTTTAATCACATCTAACACATTAGCTGTCTACAAGATCCAGTAAAGTATTTGAGGCGTGACAAAACATGCTATGGACATTCTGACTCACACATTAACATCACCAGTTTTGACCCATCACGCAACCCACCCATTTAGTTGACTAAATCTTTACCTATTTTGTCAATACTTTATTGCGATGTGTTAGTGCAACAACGCTACAGTAGTATGTTACTATTACTGTTTTTCTTTTTTCTTTCTTTTTTTTTTTTTTTTTTTTTTTTTTTTTCTTCTTTGAGCCTTTTCTATATATTTGAAAACATAATGCGAGTGAAGCTGTATTTCTCAACAATTACTGAAAAGTATATATTGAATTCAGTTGCACATGGAAGTCCTTGCATAGCTAGTTGACAAAATTCAGCAACTAAATCATAGAAAAGTTGTTAGAAGTTAGTCTAGTTTTTTCCTTGATCTATATATTTAGGAAACGATAAAAAATCGATCGAACTCGACACTCATTGTCGTTGTGTGTAGAATAACTATTTTTTTTCATCAGAACACAAACCTTTCAATTTTTGTCGTTGTATGTAGCAAGTTAGCTGAATTTGTGTTATCAGATGTACTCACCTGCGCTAGCGTTACATCGTTAGTCCTTATTTACTAACGGTCGTTAGTAAATAACTTAAAATTTCGCTCTCTTACGCTTTTATTCGCTTTCATCCGTTATTATACGCCGTCCGCTTTTATATTTTTTCGTCCGCTTTATACATTTTGGTCCAATGCTTTCATCCGCTTTTTACATTTTCGCTTGTTTACTTACGTTTGACGCTTTTCACGCTTTAGTCCGTTATTATACGCTTTCATCCGCTTTTATACTTTTTCGTCCGCTTTATACATTTTGGTCCAATGCTTTCATCCGCTTTTTACATTTTCGCTTGTTTACTTACGCTTCTTACGCTTTAGTCCGTTATTATACGCCGTCCGTTTTATAAGTTTTAAATCGCTTTCACGCTTTTATGCGTTTTGTCCGCTTTTTACGCTTTCATTCGTATTTTATACGTTTTCATCCGCTTTCTTACATTTTCAATCTGCTTTTATTCATTTTACATTTTTTTGTTTTCGCCTGCTTTCTAACATTTTCATCTTTTTATACGCTTTCGCTGGTTTTCTTATTTTTTCGCTCATTTTCTTACTTTTCGGAGGAAAATGTATAAAACTTAAGAATACGGACAAAACGATAAAATGGATGAAGGTGTAAGAAAAATGATGAAAACTTAAAAAAAGACGAAAACGATAAAACAGATAAAAATGTATTTAAAACGTTAGAAAATCGATCAAGACATTTAAAACCGATTTAAAACGTATAAAACGGACGAAAAAATATAAACGGATGAAAACGATTGAAAACGATAAAACAGATGAAAACGGATGAAAACTTATAAAACGGACTAAACGATACAAGCGAATGAAAACGTATAAAAGCGGACGAAACGTAAGAAAGCGGACGAAATGTAAGAAAATGTATTTAAACGTAAAAATGGGAAAACGCAACGGACGAAAAAGTATAAAAACGGACAAAACGATAATAACGGATGAAACGAATAAAACGTAAGAGAACGAAATTTTAAGTCATTTACTAACGACTGTTAATATAAAAGGACTAACGATGTAACGCTAAGCCCGACCGCACATACATAACACAAATTCACCTAACCTGGCTACATACAACGACAAAATTCAAAAGGTTTGTGTTACAAAAAAAAAAATAGTTATATACTGTATGATACCAGTGTCACAAGCTCACGATTTTTTCATTATTTTCCCATATATTTACTGAGGTGTTATATTCATTTTCAAGTAATCTGATTTACCGGGTTAAGATGTATGGAAATTTCAACTGAAGCGATGTGATCTACAAGGAACTTAGTATAAGAGTCACGCAGTCAAGCAGCATGGTTGGACATATTTCAGATATCGATTACGGAGTATGTAACTTTCCACGTTCTTGACCAATTTAGATATATAAGGGTAGCAGGTATTTCCTCTCTTTAAGTAGAATTCTTATCATATACAACATGCACGGTATGTAGCCTTAATATACAGCAAACTAGATATTCTAAGCCCATACATTAAGCATCTTCTATATATCATAGATGTTCCAAGTTTCTAACTAAAAACTTAAGTTGCTAACTATAGTACTATTTCAGTGCCATAGGAGTAGTTGTTTACATGCTAGGGAGAAATCTCAATTTATGCATACAGAGCACACATGGCTCCACTGATATCCACAATTGCAAATGTATGTACGAAATGTGGAATATATAATTGATTGGCCTCCATCTTCAGTGTGTCGATTAATACTAGTACAAATGTATGTAGGAAGGAGGAGGTTTCCTCTTCAAGCTCATCTACAGGGCCGTCCCATAAAATTTTAAGGCCACATGCCATAATGAAAATTTTGGCCCCTCGAGGAACACACAAGATTCGTACATATAAATAAAGGAACCTCATGCGAACACTAAAAGCAAATGCGAAAATATGTTATAACCCAGAAACAAATTGGATCATTTTAAACTTTGTCACAAATCTGGTTGAAAATGTTAATTGCATAAATTCATTTATGCTTATTTAGAAACAAAACTAAAATGTTAGGAAAATATGCAAACTTAAGAAACTTTAGGGTCAAAATGGAAATTTTGAAAGTTTTCATCTTCCTCCTCCGATAACATCCATAGCCCCGTTCTTTTCTTGCCATTTTTCCTCAAAAGAACTTCAAACCACTCGTTGTTTACTTAGTCTCGATCAATACAAGGTATTTTAAGCTTTGGAATACATTTTCATCAACGTTACACCAAAACCCGAATTAAAACTCCACACCACTCAAATCTTGAGGCCCCTAAAATTGGAGGCCCTGCTGTGGTCGAAAGACCCAGCACATGCTCAAATCCGCCCGCTCATCTATTATTATTCATTCGAATGGATTAATATACAAAGTGGATTTCGGCTTATTTTCATTATTCCTAATAAGTTGTACGTGGACTATGGAAATATTATGTGGCTACTTCAATAGGTGATTGATTGAGTATTTGAGTGAAATTTTAATTGTTTCTAAGTTTAGACACTAATATGTTGGGTTTTACTAATCATAACAATTATAGTAAACATGTAAACATCATCAAAGCATGCAAATAAAGTAATAGGAATAATACTTGTAAATTAATTAACCGAATTAATGTAACATGCATACTTTTTAGCAAATCAAGAACACACGATATCAAGAACAATAAACAAAACCCTAAACCCCAAAATTAGGTTTATATAATTCGACCCATTAGAAGTCGAATACCAAGATACCCACAAACACAATTGTATTTGTTCTTCGTTCTTGTACACACGCACTAATATCGAATTGAAGTGAAAAGCTAGGTTCTTGAATCACAAATAAACCAAACACTTGTTTCTTGAAGTCGGAAAATCGAATCCTTGGGTTGGGAGGGTACACGATCGGCCAAAGACAAGAGGAGAGAGAGGAGAAGAAGTTAGGGTTCTTTGGTGATCCCAGATTAGATTTAATGAATACAAGGGGTTTGTATTTATACACATCTAAACTTGGTGACCAAGTAAACCTCCTTGGGCTTTTGGAGACCCACGATCGGCCACCTAAAACCCAAAGGGGTTCCGGATCCTTTTCGCTACTATTTCCATCTTTAGTCCTTTAATGTTACATTTAACGACCGTTAGTCCAAACTCGTTAAATATTAACATTCGTTAAGTGTTTATTTCGTGACTAAATAATTAATAATAACATTTATATATTAATTATTCTAAACATCAATTCTCATACGTAATGTGTGCAATCCCAAGTCTCGAGTTCGAATCTGGTCACATCGATATTAAAAATATCCATAAACCTTTCGGCTCCACTTGGATATTACTTAATATAGTAATGACATTGGTTTAGTCTAGCTTAACACTCATTGCCCCGGATCAAATCGAGTATGGTCTCCTGGAAAACCATTTAATGATTCATCATTTTACTTATCCTTTTGCTACTAATACTACATTTAACCATGGATATGGATCAAGTCATTCCATAAGTTAATATTTTTTCTCGTTATATCCGATTGAAATAAGATTACCAAATCATCCGAACGTATTCCAGATTAATCTTGAGTATGGCCATACAAACATCTTGTCAACCCTACGAGAGGCCCAAAATAGTATTATACTTTGAAACAAATTCAAAGGAACAAATTTACTTGACTACAAGCATAACTCATGAACTTTGCAACACTTCGAAAATAGCCCTTATTACGCTAGTTACGGATATCGTTAGACTATCTTACACAAGTGTACTACATTCATAACATTTATCCGGTATCTCAAATCGATGATAAACATTCATGATTTACTTAATGACAAAGATCCATAAAGTACAATCATGTTAAGTTGGGATCTCATCCTATATTCAATTCATCAATATCATGCGAATCTGGTATGTCCCACGCATCAATATACTTGAAGTATATTCTACCAAAATCATATTTGTCTTAATTCAATGACATTCCCACATCGTTGATCGACAACGGACTATTTAGAATAACATAAGTTATTCATGGATTAAACATGCAAATATAGGATATAATATTAAGAAAATAAAAATAAACATAACAACCATTTTATTTCATTAAAGTAATATTTGTTCATAACATCCCTTATCCAAATACTAATCACAGATCTACATGAAACTACTAGCTAAATAAAGTCCTAGCCCATCAAGATGGTGAGTAAGCTTTTCCTTTGTTAAAGGCTTCGTAAGGGATCCACTAGATTATCATCTGTATGAACTTTGAGTAGATTGATTTCTCCTATGTCGACTTGTTCTCGAACATAGTGATATCGCCGAGGAAAATGTCTCGCGCCTTCATGACTCGGGCTCATTGGAAAATGTTATTGCAGCAGAAAGTTGTCATAATACACATTTAAAGGTAATTCGATTGAGGGCATAACTCGAGTCCCGAAATGAATTTCCTAATCCAACAACTTCAATCGCACTCAAGCGACTATGTACTCGACTTATGTAATAGACATTGCGATCGTATTTTGCTTCTTGCTCTTCCGCCTCTCGCTCCTCCATTAATGACAAAGACATATCCGTCCCGAGACTTCTTGTCATCTTTATCGCTTTGGAAGACGATCGCAAAACCCTCAGAACATCAAGTTCGGATCCGGATATTTCTTTAGTAGCCCTTAGATACTTAAGAATGTTCTTAACAACATGCCGCTCTTTACACCGGATTCATTGATATCGATTGGTGATATTTCGTGCAAACGCCACATCGAGCCTTGTACACCGTATCGCATACATAATAGATCATACACCAAAGCATAGGAACTTTCCTCATGTGTGCCACCTCGGCGTGTTGACGCGCATAGTTCACTACTTAAGCCATGTTCAACTTGCATCGACAAATATCCCTTCTTGAAATTTTGCATATTGAATCTCTTTAATATTTTATCAATTTAAGTACTTTGACTTAATCGAATCAACCGCCTTGATCTATCTCTGTAGATCTTGATTCCCAAAATATATGTCGCTCCGCCAAGTCCTTCACAAAAGAACTTTCTAAGAAAAGACTTTACATCTTGTAAACTTGAATGTCTTTTCCCATGATCAATATGTCATCGACATATAAGATAAGGAAAATAACATTACTCTAACTAGCTTTGTGATATACGATCTATTTCATGCTCCCCAAGCTCGATAGCCCATTTGGCCACCCTTCCAGACTTTCCGTGCTTCGACAAGATCTGCTTTGAGTGGCTTGTCTGCTAAGACCGTGATTGGGTGGGCCCGGAAGTAACGCTCGAGCCTTCTTGCGCTTAGATTAGAGCTAGTATTAGCTTCTCCAATGTTGGGTAGTTAACCTGCTCCCTGCAAGACCTCACGACAAAGTAAATGGGATTAGCCTCTTGTCCCGCTACGCCATGAGGCTGCGCTAATGCTATCCATTGAGGATGCTAAGTACATGAACAACACTTCGCCTTTGATTGGGTAAGTGTTGGAAGGATGTCAATGAACTTCATCTTCTAAAAAGCGACCGCATCCTGGCTCCACCGAAAAGTCTTCTTGTCGACGCACCCTCTAAGTGTTTTGAAGAACGGTAGGGACCTATCAGCCCTTTCGACAAGAATCGACTTAGCGGCTAGCTTCCCATTCAAGCTTTGTACATCTTTTAAACACTTCAAGCTTGAGATCCGTAATTGCCTTAACCTTAGAAGGGTTAGCCTTTATCCCTTGCTTTGTGATTAGATGCCCTAGAAATTTCCCTCTTCGACACCGAAGAGCATTTCTTGGGGTTCACTTTGTAAAACCCTAAAATCAAAAACTCGTAAAAGACTATTTTGCCCTCAAATTTAAAACATGTAAAATACGCTGCTTATTGACTATATTTCTAGCCTAAATTATGAATCATTATTAAACTTAATAGACAAGATCAAATTAAAACAACACATGCTTATGTCTAATTACATAATGGGGCGAAATTCATAAACCAATTAAGAGAACATATTAACTTAATTATGGCCCAACTAAACTTGGTATTGGGACCTTGTTTTTTTCCTTTGAGTCGGCGAACCGAGCATCACATATATCCCTTTGATTTTCTTTTATAAAACATTATGCTTCATACAAATAGTTCACACATTAAACCCTAAACCAAAGTGACGGCTCAACTAGTTTCTTTCCTCTCCATTCGATCTAAGGTGAGTACAAGGAGGCTATAATAAGGTGATCTCGGTCGTGGGTTTTTATTCGAGAAGGAGTGGTTTTGGTCGTGTTTTGTTTCCTAGGTCGAAGGGTTGTAGGTGTTGGTTTCGATTTTTTTGGTTCTCGTCTTCCTTCCACACGCTCACGCTTACAATGGTAACGTACCACATCGCATCTCGTTTCATTTTTTCTCTTTCTTTTGCTCCTCTTTTGATTGTTGTCGTCTCATTCGAATGAATGCATGTACAAGTTAGTATCTTTGCATAAAATGATGCATGAAATAATAACCTTCATATAAATGATAAAGATTCATCACATAAGGATAATGATGATGTACCTCCGAGTAGCTCGAAGGACACTCCTCCGAGACGTGTCGAAGCCCTTCGCTCGAAAGCCCAAGTTAGATTCCAAAATATCCATAGGCATCAAACCATTCGTTATCACGAAGGTTACCTCGGGAATTCGCCATTCGAAGCCCTAAGCCCTTCGGGTATGGCCGACGAAGCACCGGATACGGAACCTCGACTTGGTCAAACTCACGATCTCCTCTCTCTGGCTTCCCGTCAAGTCTAAGAACGTGGGTCACTAAACCCTAGCGGTTACCCACAATCATGGGACGACCCCATGATCTCCGACATTCATGCAAAAGTGCTCTCAACCCTATTTCATCCACTATAAATAGGTTGGACGGGCAATGGATTATGTTATGCTCTTTTCACACCCATCTCTTTACTTACACACACTTATACAACCATAACTCATACTTACTCTCACGGGAGGTGGTTCGCGGGTCCCACCCATGCGTAATCACTAACGTGGTGTTTCGTATTTCTTATTCTCGGTGAAAGGCAAGTCTTGGCTGGAACATACATCCTCATACCTTTGATCATCATCGAGCCCGGTAGTGCAATCTATTGTACTATCGGTGGCGCCATCCGTGGGACCACTACTATTAGTCCCGTAATCACCCGGTCCTAAAACCTTAACCAACTACGCTACTTTTCCAAAGCATGGAACCGGAAAGAGAAGATACACCTCCACGTGTTTCTCTACCACGGTCCCTCTTAACACAACTAACACCGATAATCTCGCCCCATAACGGCCTCAACTTTCATGTTGGGAATAATCATTACCACAGATAGTTGTGGAAGACACTCGCTTGATTACACTAGCGGTGGAAACGATATTACCGCTATTAGGAAAACGTGTCTAGATAAGTATAGAAAAGATCTTGTGTATATTCTATATTGTTAGCTTTATACTTATCTTGTAAAGGACTCCTTGTGCTATAAAAGGAGGTCCTAGGTCATTGTCTTAGGTACTTAATTATCTACGTACTTACATACAAAGGCTTCAAGGTGTAACCCTAGTGATAAGATAAGATCACTCGTATTATTCTTTAATAATATTGGAGCTTAAGTTTTGTGTTTAATCTGTGTTTACTTACAATATATCATACAATCCGTCTTCTAAGTATTACTAAGTAAATTCCGCGTGCTTATTAATATTATACAAAATATCATTGACACAAGGTGTGTGTTCAGATCCATCAAGTGGTATCAGAGCGAAGGTTCTGGTATTTTGTTTTAGAAGATCCAAGGAATAAGCTTAACCTACTCACTCAATTCAATGGAGATGGAAAACAACCATCCAACTCTTCTACACCAAGGCTACCTAAGCTCAAACTTAATGAGTTTGAGATGTGGAGATAATCGATTGAGCAATACTTTCTCATTCAGACTATGCTCTATGGAAGATCATCTTAAATGGTGATTCTTTCTAGCCCGTGACAAAGACACGTAGGTTGGTGACACATATGTGGTAACAGCTTATGTGCTCGAATCTAGTCTTGAAAAGGCACTAAAGAAGAATGATCTAAAGGCTAGAAGTTTGTTGTCGATCACTCTTCCTAGAGATCGATCATTTCATTCAAAGAAGTTCAAGTCGCCTAAAGAACTCTTTGAAGAGATTTGCTCTCGTGTTTGGTGGTAATGATGCTACAAAGAAGACACAAAAGACATTGTTAAAGCAAAGTTATGAAAATTCTCTCGCTTCAAGCAATGACTCTCTTGATAGCATCTTCACCAAACTTCGTAAGATTGTTACACAATTGATCGTGTTTGGCATTGAGGTAGAAAAGGAAGACCTCAATTTGAAGTTTCTAAGAAGTTTGCCTTGTAGTTTCAAACTAGTGTTACCGTCTGGGAAAATAAAGCGATATTGAAACAATGAAGCTCAATGATCTTTACAATAACTTTGAACTCATTGAACAAAGATCAAGAAGGCTGAAACTCAAGACAAGCTCAAGAAGCTTGGCTTTGATGTCAACCTCTGCTGATGGTGATGATTCAAGATGACGGTGGTGATGATATTGCCACCGCCGGTTCTATACTTCCATCGTAACGTTAAGCGTTACCACCGCAGTTCAAAGAAGAAGATTGCCGGTATTGGAGATCCTACCTTTTATGCTTTTATCTCCACTCAAGTTAATGGCTCTATATTAACTCATGAAGACATAGAAAATTGATGAAGATAACTTGGAGGAGATGGATATTAAATGGCAAATAGCTCTTCTTAGCATGAGAGCTAGGAAATTTACAAGAAGATCGCAAGCCTATTCACATCAATGGTAGTGAAACTGCAGGCTTTGATAAGAAGAAAGTAGAGTGCTTTAACCGCCACAAGTTGGGACACTTTGCTAGAGAATGTAGAAGACCAAAGACCAAGGACAACGGGTCTACTTGGTATAAGCAAAGAAGGAACCAACTGTGGAAGAACCAAAGGCAATGTTGGCTATTGATGGTGTGAGCTATGATTGGAGTTTCATGGTCGATGATCAAGAGGAAGAACCTTCGTGATGTCGCTCTTGTTTCTACCGAATTTGCTCTCATGGCTTTCTCGACTGAGGTACAAAACTTTGAAAGTTGTTCTAAAACATGTAGGGTCGCTAGAGAAGTTGAAAGGCTTAATGATCTATATTCTAATGAAAGACAAGAGTTGTATACAACTAATTATACTGTGTCAAATCTTAGGAGAGCTATAGCTGTTTTAGAAAACCAACTAGAGCACTATAGAGAAAATGAGTAAAAATATAATGATGACGTGATTCTTCTTAGAAGAGATGTAGAACATACAACAGCTGTGAATGTAGCATACCAAGAAGAGTTTGAAAAACTTAAAAAGAAAAATGAAAATGTCAATTTAACTTTAGACACATGTTATCATTAGTCTAAGTCAATTGATAAAATTTGGAATGCTCAAATACAAAGTAAAGTTAAGTCCGGTATGGGTTATAATACATTGCCTCCACCACTAAGAGGTGTTCCATCACCTCCGTGTATAGATTTAGCTCATACAAAGCTTAGAAGAGTTTCAGGATCTTGAACGAGAATATGGTCCTTTAAAGGACACAACTATGAAATGTGAGGAAGAGTTTAAGCATGATAATGATGTTTTGAGAGTGCGGTGACTCATCCATTGTTGATGAGCATGTTAAAAGAATGTAGAGACTTCTATCCCAAAAGTTGTTATTATCACATAGAGGAACCTAGGAAACCGCTTAATAAACCTAGATCAATCAGTATGGTATGCCGAGATGTATAGAACAAGCCTCACACTCCTGGGGTAACCAGAGGAGTTGGAATCATGTTAAATCTCAACAACTAGGTAGTGATTTTGTGATGTACAATAAGGCATGCTATATATGTGGTAGTTTTGATCATTTATATGCTTATTGTGACTATCATGTTTGGAGAAGGGAAGTACATGGGAATAAAAGGGTGGAGTCTAACAGGTTTCAAAATAATATACACCCTAATCCTCATTGCAAAATGGTCCCAAGAGCAGCTTCAACTAAGAAGTGGCCTTAAAACTTTTGCCACCGCAAAATCATAACATCGCCACCCTAAGTCACCGTTAAAAGTGCAAAGTCCAAAACAACTTTTGCAAAATCAGACAAACAGGAAAAGAACTTTCAAGCTAAAAGGTTCATTATAACCAACAGTGGGTACCTAAACCAAACCAAAGAATTTCCATTGCTCATTCAAAAGTTACCACCGCAAGGGTTGTAAACAAAAAAGGGGGGACATGGGCAATCTTGTGAAGGCCTAAGCACGTTGGGAATGGAAACCCAAGGAACTACCTCTACAACCAATCCCAATGGTGTATCAATGACCTTTGATAGATTTAACTATATTGATACACGAGGCAGATCCAAGTCAATCATGGCTTGAGTCCCTAAAAGAAACTAAATCTTTACTCATATGTGCAGGAACATCCAAGGACAAAAAGATCAGATCAAGGATATACAGATAGTGGGTGTTCAAGGCACATGACTGGCAACAAGTCCTATCTCTCAGACTTTGAACATTATGATGGACAATATGTCAATTTTGGAAATAAAGTTAATGGTACAACAAGTATGATGCAAGAACTCTAAAGTTAAAGAAAAACATGGATCATTATTATTATTTCACAAAACCGCATACTGAGAGCGCAGAGATACATCCATGAATACAAATAACAAGCATCATTACAACAACGAAAACAACTAACAAACAACCAACTCCAAACAAAAGCTTCAACCTAACCAAAGATCTACCACCTATGGCTTCTTTGGGAAGGCCCACTGCATCACTTTAGGAGCTCCTCTTTATTCCTATCCCATGCGGATACATATGCGATAGATGGAGTTGATCTTAAAAGGTGTATAACCGAGATACACAACAAATGGTTATTGATTCACCATGTCTAACCCACATAAGAATCAACTAGTCCAGAGCAAACTCCATGGTAAAGACTTGACAAATCCGTTTATGGTTGATAGTTTACCAAAACTATATGGTTATCAACTCACCATATTCTCTATGATTAAGAGTTGGCTAGTCCATAGCAAACGGCTCATGGTAAAGACATATCAAATCCGTTGATAGTGGTAGTTTGTCGAAAACTATGATAAGAGCGATCTAGTTTTCATATGTTTTTTTACCACGCTTTTGAAATTTTGTGAAAATTACCATCGCTAGATCACGCTTCCATCGAGAGTGTTATTTTACCATCGTTGTTCTAGCTGCTATAACGCTGTGTAAGTAACAAATTTTCACTAGCCGTTGTAGAAAAATTGCTTTCCATATATATAGGGTAACTTTTAGAAAATTATCTACTTTCTTATTTGATATTTATCTATTAAAGATAAATACTTTCCATAGATAATTTGTCTTGCGCTATACTCTTAAACCCTACCTCTATATATCTTTTTATCTCAATTGGCTAGTTATTTCTTCAATTATTACTGACATAATATTGTTTTTGTCAAAGTTTCTATGGCACCATTAAAATTTGCGATGAGCACAACCAAGTGGCCTACCTACAAAAGTCAAACGAGAAGAGTGGCCTGTTTTTCATCGACATGTGGACTTTCTCAATACTACCCATCTAAGGTATGCTTTGCTTTAAAACCCACAATCTATATCTCTCAAATCAAACAGCTTTTGGACTTCCGTCACCCATAACACTTGAGATTAGAGATACATGAAACGATGGATGCTCTAAGAGCCACCGTGGATGGGGTAACTATTGATGTTACCGAGGCATCCTTGAGGAGAATTCTCGAATTGATGGTCTCAATGGTATCATCACATTACCTATGCCGAAATTCATGATACTTTATCATCCATGGGGTATGATACCACTGATAAAAAGGCTACTTTCAAAAAGAGTGGTTTTTGTCCCCAATGAAGATTTTTGATACATACTCTGTTGCATTGCCTAAGCCATAAGAAAACATCTTATGAGCAATTTAGTTCAACCATGGCTTACCCTTTGATTTGTCTAGCCACTGATAAGATTTTTAACTGGTCAAAATATATTTTTACAAGTATGACTGGCAATGTAAAGAGTTCAACAAAATTTTTAATGTATCCAAGGTTGTGCAAGCAGTGCTAAATGAAGTTCAACTGCCACCCCATACTAATGTTTATAAAATCAGTTGCCTCAAGCCTAAAGTTTTTCAAAACATGAACAAAGATGGCAACATGATTTTTACACCTCTCTTCCTCAAATACTTGCAAAGATTACAACCGAACAAAACTCACCTATAATCTCTGCTCCAAACATTGATTATACTCCACCGATTCTCACACCTATGAGAGGAGGCTAAAACAATAACTTCTTTCATGACAACACAACATGTTTCGAACCTTTGGTCTAGGAACAAGCGGTGGTGGTTCTAGACTTCAACCTAGTCCAACTAGGAGGAATCGAGCCATTTCCCCATGATTCACCTCTCCCAACATGTCACACAGTTGGAAGTGATGAGGCGATGGGCAACAAATGGAATTGATGGTTTTGTGTACAAAGTTAAGCAAGCAGGTTGAATCTCTCCAGAAGGACCTGGCACATGTCAAAAAGCAGCATGCCATGGATATTCAACACTTAAAAGAGGATATTCAGACCTTGAAGGAAGAGTTGCAGGGGTTGAAAAAGCAAAGGAATACTGCAAATTTGGTGATCTCATCTTCATCCTCACCTAATAATGGTGATTCAGCTGGTTTTGATCAAGATTTGGGAAATTCTCCCAAACAAGGGAGGAAAACAAAATGAAACTGTGGGAGGATAATTGATTTTAAAGATGAAGGTGTTTCAAAGAAGGTGCAGAGGAAGTCGATACTCAAGAAGAGCAACTAGAGCAATATATTTTCTCAGACAAACCGATTTTATATTGATCCAATTTCCACTGCAGAGCCAAATAATCCCACCGATGAACATAATGTTGTCACCGCAAGTGAAGAAATTGATAAACAAAAGAAGGACAAAGGTAAAATTGTTATGCAAAGCAAGGAGCAACTGGAAGAAAGATTTCAAAGAAAGAACAAGTTCGATTGCTTTTGATGAAGAAGTTGCAAGGAAGATTATCAAGAACAAGTTGTTGAAAAGAAAAGCTTGAAGAATTGGAAGTTGTAAGCTTTATGGAGGCTAAAAGATCGGATAGATTGGAAAATCCTATTTCCACCGCTCAACCTACAATATTCGTGAGAAAATACTCCGTAGTTCGACTATGTACCTATCGAAGAAGAAATTGATTTCTTGATTGCAAATGATCCAAGAATCAAGAAAAAGGCAATTGACCTTGTAGTCGATAAATCTTTAACCGCTGAACAAAGAACCTGCATGCTTAAACGATTTTATCTGATGAAGAATAATCAAGCACTTCAAGAGGCTATTGTTTCACCAAGAAAGGCCAAAAGAAACCAAGACAACCAACTAAGGCTCAAGTTATTGCATACTTGAAGACTTCTTCGCTGTAATGTTGGTGGTTGGAAGAGACATCAATTAAAAGGAATGTCATGATAGAGTTGAAAGTATCTACTACAGGCTCAAAGATTTGATAAATATTTTATTCCAATGAATTCAAGAAGAAGCAAGAAGGTTTCGATTTGAAAAGAAAGGCCAAAGACGGTGATTCTCGATCATTAAGAAGACAAAGTTTGTCAAGAACAAGAAGTTCCAATCGAGAAGTTCATCAAGAACAAATGACCGAAATGATTGTGATAGAAGAAGAAGATTTTTATCCGTAACCACCGCAAGTTAGACATCCTATCATTGATTGGGAGGTTTACACTGCTAGCAATTTTGCTCCAACATGGAAGATCACAAGGCTAGGGGGTGAAACATCCTCATTCATTGAATTTGAAGATCTCATCAAAGCTTTTGACAGAGATGATCTTGACAAATTATGGAAATTAGTTCAAGAAAGATTTGATGTTCAAGATCTTAAAGATATGAAGGAGATGCAGTTATGGGTTAATCTTAGAAGGCTCTATGATCCAAATGTTAATGATGATTTTTGGTACTAAATGGTTTTACTATGACTCATGTGAAGTTCACCATGTTTCTATAGCAAATGGAGTAGATGCATTCATGCTTGTTGAGAAAGAATATCCACTCAGAGCTGGAACTCTCACAGTAATATTATGTACAACAATAAGAGTTCATGAAGACAATGAGAAGGTAAGAGCATTGTTACATAGGCTTCAAGATCAATGTTCGAGAGCTATTCAGAAGTTAAGGAAGAAGTAAAGTGTTTGGTTGAATTCCCAAATCCTAGAAGATGATGCAGATTGAAGAAACTTATTGATTAGCGAGAAATCATAAGTTTGGGGAGGATTATTGGGAATAATCATTACCATCGATAGTTGTGGAAGACACCGCTTGATTACACTAGCAAGGGAAACGATATTACACCGCTTTGTACATTATTACCACTGCTATTAGGAAAACGTGTCTAGATAAGTATAGAAAAGATCTTGTGTATATTCTATATTGTTAGCTTTATACTTATCTTGTAAAGGACTCCTTGTGCTATAAAAGGAGGTCCTAGGTCATTGTCTTAGGTACTTAATTATCTACGTACTTACATACAAAGGCTTCAAGGTGTAACCCTAGTGATAAGCTAAGATCACTCGTATTATTCTTTAATAATATTGGAGCTTAAGTTTTGTGTTTAATCTGTGTTTACTTACAATATATCATACAATCCATCTTCTAAGTATTACTAAGTAAATTCCGCATGCTTATTAATATTATACAAAATATCATTAACACAAGGTGTATGTTCAGATCCATCATTTCACCACACGATCTAGTTTGGAAACCACTCCTGTACATCACACCTCAACATCTGCTAACCCTATTCCAGATATTAGCCCTGCATTCGTTGAGGCAAACTTTGAAGACTTAGAATCTTTACTAAGGGCTCATGAGTTGGAATACTCTAGTGAGGAGTATGAAGAAGAGATTGAAATAGAGGAGGCCTTGACACATTAGCAGGGGCGCCGGCCCACGAATGGTTCTCCTTCCATCGAAGGCCAAATGGAAGGATCCTGTGGGTTTGAAGAAGGCCCCGAGGAGATCCGGAATAAGGGAAAGAATGCAAGGTGAAAGAAGGAGCGAGAACTCCAACGGAGGAAGCAACCCGATAGGGAACGGAGGGTAAACCTACCCCTCTTCTAGCCGCCCACTTAGGAAGAGAAACGATGGGAGCTCCAGTGCTTCTTCTTATGATTCGGTGTTGGAGGCCTCCTCCATACTCGTGCATGAATCGCTTACCCCTCCGTGAATGAACCCCTACCTACCTACTCAAACCTATAACACCTACCCTCCGAATGGTTCTCTTCCCAACATGAGTTACCGGAGAATGCCCTACAGGCACGTTTCACGCAATCGATGGGTGTAAACCCTTCGCACCAACCTTCTCTTGTTTACCACCGCCACACACGTAGCCATTTCTAACCCATATAACCCCACACTGCTTATCCACCTCCATACAACCCGTACTACAATCGAAGCCTCCGGAGCTTGTACACCTTTCGTGAAGTGGATCGAAGGGGCTATCAAGATGCAAAAGTGGGTCATGCCCGTAGCATGCCACATGTTCACTTACATGCTCCGAGACTCCGCGAGAATATGGTGGAATGGACAGAAGTTGGGAAGCATTGTAAGTCTAGACGACCTTACGACTAAGTTTCGATTGCACTTTAGCCAACAGAAGAAGTACACCAAGACCCATCTAGCCGTGCACACCATCAAGCAAAGGGACAACGAAAGCACAAGGGCCTTCGTTCACGAGGTACACCGATGAAACTTTGCAAATTCAGGGTTTGCACGAAGATCGAGGATCTCGTGTTTTGTACATGGCCTTCGACGCCAAGCTTGGTGGAATTCACATCACCGATCTTCCCACCACTTACAAGGCAATCGATGGAGAAGACTTACACTTGGATTGAGTCCAAAGAAGTAGCGGCAAACGTGGCTCGATAGAGCGAAGGAAGCTTCGACAAGTTCTCTCGAGGTCCTCCCGGAAGGATCCAAGAATAAGAAGAAGAAGAGACCGTTTCACTCCATACAACAAAGGTTCGAACCATGGACTCTTGGCGAACTTGGTAAAATCTCCCCGAGAGATTCTGGCTACCGAGAATGCCGCAAAGTCCTTCGATCCACCGCCTCAGATGTCAGCACGAAGCAAAGCCAGGGACATGTCCAAGTACTGCCATTTCTATGAAGACCATGGACACGACACGAACAACTGCAAAGAACTAAAGAAGTAGATCGAAGAGGCAGTACGATCTGGACAATTAGCATACCTGGTTAAGGGCATCAAGAAAGGAAAAGACAAGTTCTCCGATACCCAATTGGGTGAATGGAAGGGGAACAAAAAGGAGGTTACACCTACGGAGGTTCCGATACTAATGGTGTACAAGCACGATCCAACCTTGAAATGGAAGGAAGCGGACGGGGAGTCGAAGGAGAGAAATAACCTTCCTTCCATCTGGGGCGACACCTTTGACCGACCCGTGGTCATCAAGGTACGAATCTCAAACATGGAGGTAAATCGAGCGTATATGGATTGCGGAAGCTCCTGCGAGATCATTTATAAACATTGTTTCCTAAAGCTCAAGTCATCCATACGCTCATGAAGGGTGGACTCGAAAACACCACTGGTAGGGTTCTCCGGCGAACACTCATGGCCCTGGGAGAAGTACCGTTGGAAATCACCATAGGCGAAGGCCCCTTATCCCGCACGAAAACACTCACGTTCGTTATAGTCAGGTCAGATTCTCCTTATAATTTGTTAATAGGGAGAACAACTATGCAAAAGATGGGCATTGTTGTTTCCACCATACATGCTGCTATTAAGTTCCAAAACCCCTTCGGAGTAGGCACTGCTCATTCTAATTATGGGGCGGATAAGGGTGTATATGGTGTCAAAAGATCAAAGAAGAATCGGAGGAACCTCCGATAGCAATTCTAAGTCGCATGATGCGGAGGAGCGAGTTGTGGTTAACCCTAGCTACCCCGCAGGACGGTGGTAATAGGAAAACAACTCCGGCGAATTTCAAAATGACTCACGGAATTGTTATGGACTAACCTTGATATTTTGCTTGGAAATATTCGACATGAGAGGAGTACCAAGAACATTGTCGATGAGCAGACGGTCCTTCGAACGGAGCATAAACTTAATGAGTACAAACACATTGAGCCAATAAAATGAAAAGGAGGAGCCTAGCCCAGAAGAAACGTTGCGACTGCAAAGAAGTTGACGAACTCACACAAGCAGGCATCCTAAGGAAGTTAAGTACCAAACTTGGGTAGCCAACCCAGTAATGGTCAAAAAGAGCGACGGAGGGTGGTGCATGTGCGTTGACTTCATTGACATCAACAAAGCATGCCCGAAGGATTGCTACCCCCTACCAGAAATTGACTAGAAGGTAGAATCCTTGGCAGGCTTTGGGCTAAAATGCTTCTTAGATGCCTACAAAAGGTATCATCAGATCCAGATGGCAAAGGAGGACGCAGAAAAGACAACCTTCTACACAAGCAAATAGGCAAAAATCTCGAAGCATACGTTAATGACATGGTTATCAAAAGCAAGACGGAGTAGGACCTACTCCTCGATGTACAGAAACCTTTGACCGACCGGGCGATTAACATGAAGTCGAACCTAAGAAATGCTCCTTGGTGTCGAAGAGGAAATTCCTAGGCATTTGATTACTAAGCGTGGATAAAGACCAATCCTCCAAGGTCAAGGCGATTCTGCATCTCCAAGCCCCTAAGTGTCTAAAAGATGTGCGAGCCTAAATGGGAAGTCGGCAACTTTAAGCTCGCTTTTGTCGGGGGTGACGTGTCCCTACCATTCTTCAAAACACTCAATGGATGCGTGGATAAGAAAACTTTCGATGGAGTCGGGATGCGTGTCGCCTTTCAAAAGATGAAGGAGTTCATCAAATCCTTCCAAAACTTACAACCCCAATCAAAGGCGAAGTGTTGTTCATGTACTTAGCATCCTCAATGGAGAGTATTAGCGCGATCCTTATGGCGAATCGAGACAAGCGGCAGCATCCCCATTTACTTTGTCGTCAGGGTCTGCGCAGGGGCGGAGATCAACTATCAAACATTAGAGAAGTTAATACTAGCCCTAATCTACGCAGAAGGAGGCTCCGACGCTATTTCGAACCCATCCAATCACGGTCTTAACCGACAAGCCACTCAAACGGATCTTGTCGAAACACGAAAAGTATGGGAGGGTGGCTAAATGGGCTATTGAACTTGAGAGCGTGAAATAGAGTTCAAGGATGAAACTCTATTAAAGGACAAATTCTCGCAGACTTCTTGGCGTAAACACCTTCCAAGCCTAACATAGAAAAGGAAGAGCCCAAAACTAAACTCACTCAAGGCAGGATGACCGGAAACTTTATACGCACGGAGCATCCAACTCGATGGTTCCGTGCGGGTCTAATCGTCGGTCGTACCGACGGGAAGGAGCATCACGATGCTCTTCGCTTTGAGTTCAAGCCACAAAAATGAAGCGGCACGGCGTTGCTAGTAGGCCTCCGATTGGCTCTGATATGGAAGTCAAAGATCTCGCTATTTTCGTAGACTCCCAATTGGTAGCAAACCAAGTGATGAGCTCCTATGAAGCAAGGCACCCGTCATCAAACAAGACTTGGAAAAACAAAAGGAGATGTTTGGAGAACTTGAATCCTACACCATCCAACATGTTCGTAGGAATCGTAACAAGAAGGCGATGCACTAAGCAAGCTAGCCTCTATGGCCTTCGCTCATCTCACTAAGATGAGTGTCTAAATACTCATCATTTTGTACCTTTAAACTCCAAAAACATCCGAAAACACTCATAAATGCATCAAAATGATGAAAATATCACAAATAAGTGTTTTATGTGTTTTAAATGCAAAATATCAAAATCGATGAAAACGTATCAAGTTTGCATAATTGGCGCTTTAGTCCCCAAGTTTCAAAAGTTGTCAAAAATAGTCCTCGGTAAATCAAAATAAAGGAAAATGTCATTCAAGGTCCCTAAAATATTCTAAATTGTCAAAATGGTCCTTGAATGAATCTTTTGTCAAATGGCGTAAAAGGTCCTTAAAGTTTGAAAATTGTCAAAAATAGTCCTTGGATTTATAAAAATAGAAAATAATCAAATAGTGGTCCTTGTACTATTAAAGAATGGCAAGTTTGGTCCTTGTGATAACTTTGGAATATTGGCGCTTTAATCCTCAAGATTGAGAAATTGCATAAATGGTCCTTGTATTAATACCAAACCAAACGGACCCTTTGTATATTATTAAACCCCAAACCAAAGACCCCATCACAACCCACCGACCCAATATCTACCCCAAACCCCCGGTCAAACAAAGTCAAACGCGCCAATAACCGCCTTCATATTACATCCTCACACGCTCAATCAAAAACAAAACCGTGGTTTTCTCCACCACTGCCCACTTTCCACCTCACCCATACTACTCTCTCACCACCCCTCTTCCTATACCAACCCACAAGCATTTAATGCTTCCCACCATCAAACACTTCACCTCACCTCACATCCCCTGCTTCCGCAAAATCACTCCTAGCTCCATATCTACTTCCATTTTTTCCTCCACCTCTACAATCTTCCAAGAATTCTTAATTGAAGAAAACCGCTCTAATCCACTAGTACTACTTTTGGCGCCAAAATGAATTTAAAGGTATGATGAGTTTGACTCATCCAATGGCCAAGATTTTAAGTGGAAAAGATTCGAGTCGCATGTGGGAGTCTAAAAGATCTTTATAAAGAGAGAAGAAGCAATGAGGAGTGATCTATCTAGTTTTCATTTTAAATTAATGTATGTCGTATTAAATAATTTTACAATTCCAAGATAATTTAAAGCTTTCAAGAACTTTGTTTAAGTATCTTTAGTGTATGTGAATCTTTTCCAAAGATTAATTTCAAGTTTTAATCTCATTTCAAGTTTATGCAAAATTTCAAGTTATAAAAATCTCATGATAGTTTGAATGATGTTTGTAGTTGTTGTCTTGGACTCATAAGCTAATGTAAGCTCCTAGAAAGCTTCTAAAGCTTTTAGAAACCTTAAAACTCGCTTTAGAAGTAAAACTCAAAAATCACCAAAATACCAAAAAATTAGTTAAAAATAAAAATGAGCAAAGAGATGATCAAGAAGATGGAGCAGGTTGATTGTGGATTGCTTGGGTTTAGAAGCTTAGTGGTAAGCTATTAGGGTGGATACTTGGTCCTTGTTATCTATTTTCACCGGATACCATTTGTAAGCCATTTTCTCATAATTTGCATTTCTTAATATTAGTGGTTAATTCTTGTTAATTTTAGTTTAATCTTGTCTAAACATAGTTAGTACAAGTTAATTTATAGCTTTCTTGGTTTGAAAATCTGTTTTAGTGTTAAAAGGTTCAAAACAGCCTCATAAATTGTTGTTTGGATTTGATTTGTTAACTGTGTTAAAGGTTGTTCAAGCCTTTGTTCTTGGTTGTTTCATATCACACTTGGTCCTAATAACTCAAAGAAGCAATAAAACCGCACCTTGTTTGATCAATAGTCAAAATCACCTTTAATCTCAATCTATTGATTCATCGTTAGGATTTAGAAACTAAGATTCATCATAGTTGTTTAGAACTTGTTAACATAGCTTAATATCATCTTTTCTTAACTTAATACATCATAATCGCTAGTAGGAGTGATTTAAAGTTCATATTAGTCAAACCTTTAGTGTAATTTAAAAAGTCAAATTTCGCTTTAGTCGTTTTTGAATAAAATAGATAATTTTATATAGGACTTAATATTAAGTTTCATACTTTGTGCTTTTGGGATATTAAAGTTTAGTCGCTCATCTTAATTAGAAAATATTAGTTTATATATACTTAGCTTATAAACCGCTTATTTCCTTATTTCTTTTAAGTGCTTTTCCAAAATATGCTCTGGTACGCTTTAGCCATCCATTTTCACAAGCTCACAGAGCTCATTAGTAGAGGTCTAGCTTGTGCACTTTAGCTTTTGAGAAGCTTACCTAGCTTTCTCAAGGTTCCAGTTCTATTTTTCAATTTCTAGCTTATTTAATAAGCCCGCTATTAGCTTTTTGTTTTGTCCATTTCATGTAGTACACTAACCATTCGGTGTTTACTAGATTTTTCATAAGCTCATCATAAGCTCACCAATGAACACCACCGTGAAAGCTTTAGCTTTTGGATAGCTTATTTGGTTAACTTGTTAGTCCCAAGCTTATTTTCATTTCTTAGCTTATCTAATAAGCTTAAATTAGCTTCAAAGTTGTCTAGTAAACCAAGAGGTTAATCATGTTAATCAATTGCTTATTTGATTCATGTGGCTTATTTAGTGCTTATTCTTAAGTCATTTTGCTTTTTCATTGTCAATTAGCTTATTATTAGTTGTCTAGCTTATTTCCGCTTACCTTTTGCTTAATTACTAGCTTATTAGCCACTTGGCTAAATCTTTGAGCTTATTCCATTTTTGTTCAAATAAGAAATCTTAAGCTTATTATGAGCTTATTAGTTGTTTTATAAAAGTTCTAGTTATAAAATTTGCTTATTTCAAGTACTTAATCGTTTCAAAAGAAAAATCCAAAAAGAAAATAAAAATAAAAAGTCCATTCTTGGGATTCAACCACGCCACCCACCACCACACACACACACTACCATCCGCCTTGGGACTTTGACCGTTTATTTTTGCAATATTTAATATATAACCTTTGTTTTCTATTTAGCTTATTCGTACTTTTTAGCTTATTTACGCTTATTACAATAAGTTGTCACAACTTTTGTATTTTTCTTAGCTTTGTATTAGTATAAAGTATTTTATAAAAAGTTTCGAAATTTTCTCAATAGTTTTAGTATTTTTAATCATTTAATTAGTTTAAAATAGTATTTAATTCATAATAAAAATATAAAAGTCAAAAAATATAAATCTTTTTCTAAAATTTTCTTTTGTCATATAGTAAGTAAGAAAATTGTTTTTACATTCGTAGGACTTTTATTTTACAAATTTTACGTTTTTTCTTGCACTCGCGTAATTTTTATATATAACGACGCTTTCATTCTAGGTCACGCTTTTAGATAATTTAGGTTTACGCTTCAATTAAAATAGTTTATTTAAGTTATTTTGTTTTATAAATCAAGAAAACATCATTTTAAAAATAGTGATAGCGTTTATTTAATATAATTTAGCTTTTAATTTTCTTTAATTTGCATTTAAGCCCTGTAATTTACAAAACTTTTTCTTTAGGTATAAATATTCCAAAATCCTTATCGATCATTATCCTTAGTGATCATTCGACATCCGAAAGTGTTCAAACACCATTAATCCTCCGTGGGACTTAACGACTGAGGAAACACTATACTCTCCGGATCTTCATTGCATTGTTTCTCAAGTCGTTTGAATTTTATTACGGTTGACCATTCACAAGTGGTTGACTTGTGTGATAAACTTGACCGTTTGGAAGCCAATCAAATTTTAGCGCCACCGGGAGGTCAGAAGCGTGTTTTAAGCATTTTCAGATCCATTCTTGCACATATACCACCGTTTGTAAACAGTTTTTTTTGTAAAGTTATCAAAATCAAAAGTTCATTAACACTTTTCCTAAAGTGTTAACAACACAAAAAAAAATATAAAACAACAAAACAATCGTAACGTTTTCTATCTTGTATTTTCTTTAAGGTGATTCTTAAAGAGATACGATTTGGTTAAACGAGACGATACCAAAAATATTGTCCAAAAGTATTTAAACCCTTAGCACAAATCCATACCTACGCCTTTTCGGTGGTACTTAATAAATACATAAAATCAACCACCGCAAATCAAGGCAAGACACCTACCAACCTGGGGTGTGAACATTAATAAGTTCTCGAACAAAAGATTTAAAACTTGCCTTTGTGTCCTTGTGATTTGGTGTACCTTTTTCAAAGAAGCCATTTCATTTGTGATTATTGGTTTAAGTTCACTTGTCGCTTTGCCTCGCATTTGTTTTGAAAAGGTGATTTTATACTTAGTGCATGCGCACTGCTCTTCCGCCTACAAGTCCACTTTCCGAGCTTGCAAATATTCCTCGTGAGAGTGAGGACGTTCGCTCCTTCACCGTGATCGAGGAACGCCTAGCACAACCACCCCCGTCGTAATGGCGTAAGACAAACCTATGAATGAGCTTCTCAAGCACCCATCGAGGGTTACGGAGATGCCATTATTGTCCCAAACCATTGTGGTCGATACCTTTGAGCTCAAAACCGGTTGCTTAATCTTGTAACCCAAAGCCAATTTTATGGTTTTGAGCGGATGATCCTCATGCACATATTCGATGGTTTAACAAGATTGCATCGACCATCAAATACAAGAATGTCCCACATGAAGCAATTAAGCTTCTTCTGCTCCCATTCTCTCTGAGGACAAGCCGGAATTGGCTTGAGAAACAACCCCTCGCTCCATTGAGACATGGGAGGATCTAGTCACTAAGTTTGTTAATTAATTCTATCCTCCATCCCGAACTACAAGTCTTAAGAATGAGATAATGAAATTCTCTCAAAGATTTGATGAATCATTCGGGAGGCATGGGATCGTTACAAAGAATTGCTCGCAAGTGTCCGCATCATGGTTTTACCGAGTTAATGCAAATGGATACTTTCTACAATGGTCCGAGACAAGTGACCAAGACTCTTTAAATGCCTCCGCTGGAGGTAATTTCCTGAGCAAGACCACAAAAGAAGCCTTGCAAATCATTGAAAACAAGTCCCAGTCCGCCTTTCCGAACAAAGACATATCGCCTCGCCTAATGCAGACCTTCTATTTCATCTCCGTGAGTACATCTAGCACCGATGCTAAGATTGACAAACTCACGGATATTGTTCGAGCTTTGGTTCTTGCTAACCAAAAGAAAGTCACTTTCACACGCACACCATCACATGGTGAAGTGAAGAAAGTCGAGGTCTCGTGTTACTTGTGGTGGCCCTCATGCATACTACAATCAGATCGCCACCGATGGTAGTCCATTTGAAGCCAATGCTATAGCCGGTACTTCACATCGTGGAGGTAATCAATACCGTCCTCAAATGAACCAAACTACCGTGCTAATACTTATCGTGCACCACCCGGTTTTAACCGTAATCCTAACATACAAAACCGAATCGAACCAACCTAGAATGAACCAAGGTTATCAAAACCAAGGTAATTTCTATCCCGGACCAAATCAAGGTTTCCAACATCAAGGAAACCTTAATCAAAACAATTTCAATCGAGGGAATCAATTTCGTGGAAATGTGAATCCTAACCAAGGAATTTTCAACAACAAGGTCATAATCAAAACATACGACCTCAAAATTTCCCTCCACATCCTCCAAGACCATCATCCGATGAGTTATTGAAGCAATTCATGAAATCCCAAGATGAAATGAACAGTTGTTGGTCACCGATCACGATCTAAAGAAGTCTTTAAATGATCAACCCTCGGGCTCGTGAAAACTTCCGAGCAACACGATCGCTAACCCGAGGGGCGATGCAAAGGCGATCACAACCGTAAGTGGTGTTTCATACAATGGACCCGCTATTCCTACTACCTCTTCTTCTTCTCTCCGAAGGTAGTGGAAAGTGAACCCGAGGCAACAAAGGACAAGGAACTTCCTACTAATAACGGAGGTACCAACAATGTCCATCCTCAAGTTGTCCCGAAACCCAAATCTAATCCAGAGTTGTTTTGAACCTCCAAGTAGCTCCCTGCTGAAAACCCCAAATCCAAATCTTCTATTCCTTACCCATCACGTTTGAATGAGCAAAGCTCGTGAAAAAGCCACCATCAAATGGACAAATTTTTTCAAATTTTCCAAGAACTACATTTTGACATAAGCTTTATGGATGCTATCATGTCGATGCCCAAGTTTGCATCAACTCTCAAACACATGTTAAGCAACAAGGAAAACTGCTTGAGATGGCAAAACTCCTCTCGAACGAGAACCGCTCAGCTTATCTTGAAGAAGCTTCCCGAGAAGCTTGGAGATCCCGGAAAATTTCTCTTACCTTGTGTATTTCCGTGAATGGTTGAATGCTTTGCCTTAGCCGATCTTGGTGCAAGCATCAATCTGATGCCTTATTCAAGATGGAAGAAACTTTCTTCCGGACCTTACTCCTACATGCATGACTCTCGAGCTTGCAGATCGTACAATATCCCGTCCACTTGGCATTGCCGAGGACGATTTGTAAAGTAGGAAAGTTCCATTTTCCACCGACTTTGTGATTGTTGATTTCGATGCCGATCATCGGGTTCCTCTCATTGTTGGACGAGGATTCCCGAGAACGGGCCGTGCTCTCATTGATGTATTTGAGCAAGAAATCACATTACGTGTTGGTAATGAAGTCGCTACCTTTAACCTTGATCAAACTTCGAGGTACTCCGCAAACTATGATTCCGAGTCTGTTAACCGAATAGATATCATTGATGTTGCTTCAAGAGTACTCTCAAGAAGTTCTTGGTTATGATCATAATTCTTCGAGTGATAATCTCACTCATTCATCTCAACCCATCATTGCCAATTCTACTCCTTCTCTCACTCCGCTTGAGGAAAGTGACTTCATCTTGGAAGAGATTGAAGCATACTTGTCTAGTGATTCTGCTCCATGGGAAATTGATCACGCCCCATCGACATCGAGGGGACATACTTCTCATTGAGAAGTTGCTTAATGATGATCCATCATCACTCCCTCCCGCCGAGCTTCATAACAAGGAAGTCAAGTCGGTTGAGAAAATCAAGAATTTCAAGTCGAACTTAAGGACTTACCACCTCATCTCGAGTATGCATTTCTTGAGGGTGATGATAAATTACCCGTCATTATTGCTCGAGATTTGAGTAAAGATGAAAAGATCG
This sequence comes from Chrysanthemum lavandulifolium, assembly GCA_022545495.1. NCBI lineage: Eukaryota > Viridiplantae > Streptophyta > Magnoliopsida > Asterales > Asteraceae > Chrysanthemum > Chrysanthemum lavandulifolium. Next base: position 192,980,164 of record CM040245.1, on the reverse strand, counting down.
CTCTCATAAAGGTCTTGAAGTCACACAAGCAAGCAATTGCTTGAAACTCTCCGACATTAAGGTATCAACCCCGAGTTTTGTACTCACAAAATCTTGATGGAGGATGACTTCAAACCAGCAGAGCTCAACATCGAGAAGAGTAAATCCAAAATCCATGATGTTATCAAACAGAGGTTATCAAACTTCTTGATGCGGGATTAATTTACCCGATCTCGATAGTCCTTGGGTTAGCCCAATTCATCGTGTTCCTAAAAGGGTGGCATAACTGTTGTCACAAATGAAGATAACGAGTTAATTCCAACTCGATTGGTTACGGATGGCGTGTTTGCATTGACTATCGTAAGTTGAATGACGCCACCGTAAAGACCATTTTCCTCTACCCTTCATGGACCAAATGCTTGAGAGATTAGCGTGGAACGAGTACTATTGTTTCCTTGATGGTTTCTCGGTTATTTTCAGATCCCCATTGATCCACGGGATCAAGAAAAGACCACATTCACCGCCCATACGGAACTTTTGCCTACGACGTATGCCTTTTGGCCTATGTAATGCTCCCGGCACGCTCCAACGATGTATGATGGCCATTTTCCACGACATGATCGGGAAACAATGGAGGTGTTTATGGATGACTTCTCGGTCATTGGGGACTCGTTTCAAACATGTCTCCCCATTTAGATAAAATGCTAAAACGGTGTGAAGACACCAATCTTTGTCTAAATTGGGAGAAGAGCCACTTTATGGTCAAAGAAGGCATAGTCCTTGGCCATAAGATTTCCAAAACGGGATTGAGGTTGATAGAGCAAAAGTCGATGTTATTGCTAATTGCCTCATCCTACTACCGTCAAAGGTATTAGGAGTTTTTAGGTCATGCCGGTTTTTATCGCAGATTTATACAAGATTTTTCTAAAATCGCCTACCTATGACCCATCTTCTTGAAAAGATGCTCCTTTTATCTTCTCACCGAGTGCATCAAGCTTTTGAAACATTAAAGAAAAAGCTTATTGAAGCACCCATTCTCGTTGCTCCCGATCGACTTGCCTTTTGAGCTCATGTGCGATGCAAGTGATTTTGCTATCGGTGCAGCCTTAGGGCAACGAGAACAAGCATTTTCACCTATCCACTACGCGAGTAAGACTATGATCAAGCTCAAACCCATTACACCACCACGTAAAAGAGCTACTAGTCGTGGTGTATGCGTTGAGAAGTTTCGCCATACTTAATCTTGACCAAATGTGTGGTGTATACGGATCACTCGGCTCTCAAATATCTCTTTGCAAAACAAGATGCAAAGCCGAGATTACTTCGTTGGGTTCTCCTCCTACAAGAATTTGATATCATTATACGTGATAAAAAGGAGCCGAGAACCCGTCACGATCATCTCGTCCGATTAGAAAACCCTCACCAAGATGTTTTCGAGAAAAGGAAATAAATGAAACATTTCCTCTCGAGACACTCAATGCGGTTTCTTTTCGTGGAAACTCTACTACCCCATGGTTTGTCGACTTTGCAAATTACCATGCGGGTAACTTCATAGTGAAAGGAATGTCGACCCAACGGAAGAACAAATTCTTCAAAGATGTTAAACATTACTCGGGACGACCCCTACTTATTCAAAATCATGCGGATCAAGTCATCCGACGGTGTGTTTATGGACAAAGCTATGGACATTCTCAAAGCTTGCCATGCCGGACCCACCGGAGGCCATCATAGTCCAAACTACACTGCCAAAAAGGTGTTTGATTCCGGGTTTTATTGGCCCACTATCTATAAGGATGCCCACGAATTTGTCAAAGCCTGTGACGCTTGTCAACGTCACGGAAATATCTCTCAAAGAAATGAAATGCCGCAAAATGCCATTCAAGTTTGTGAGATCTTTGACATCCGGGGCATTGACTTTATGGGGCCATTTCCATCATCTCGAGGAAACAAATACATACTCGTGGCTGTTGACTATTTGTCAAAATGGGTTGAAGCGAAAGCTTTACCTACTAATGATGCCCGGGTTGTTGTAAAATTCTTAAAATCTCTTTTTGCTAGGTTTGGAACTCCACGAGCTATAATCAGTGATCGTGGTACGATTTCTGCAATGACCAATTTGATCGTGTCATGCAAAAGTATGGTGTAACCCACCGCCTCTCATCGCATACCACCCCAAACAAGTGGGCAAGTGGAAGTTTCCAACCGTGGTATTAAAAGAATTCTTGAAAGGACAAGAGGCGAAAACCGTGCATCCCGGTCGGATAAACCGGATGACGACTGGGCCTTCCGTCGACTTATAAAACACCCATCGGGTGTACTCCATACAAGCTAGTGTACGGAAAGGCATGTCATCTTCCGATTGAGCTTGAGCACAAAGCATACTGGGCCTTGAAACATGCAAACTTCGATATTCAGACAGCTGGTGATCACAGAAAAGTTCAAATGAATGAATTAAATGAACTCCGTGATCAAGCATACGAGAACTCTTTGATCTACAAACAAAAGACAAAGAAGATTCATGACTCTAAAATCAAGAACCGCGTTTTCAACGTTGGTGATCGAGTCCTTCTTTTCAATTCAAGATTGAAGATATTCTCGGGAAAGCTCAAATCCCGCTGGTCTGGTCCATTTACTATTGCTAAGGTTTATCCTTATGGTACTATTGAGTTATCTCAACCCGATGGTCCAAATTTTAAAGTGAATGGTCATCGATTAAAGCACTATTTTGGAGAGGACATTCCATCCATGGTTGTCCCGGATCTACAAACTTTCCCCATGAACCAATGAATGCGGGGATCGAGTCAAGCTAGTGACTCGGTAATCAAAAACAGTAGCACACCACATGGGTTTTCACCCGTGAGTATCACTTTCTACCACCCTAGTGTGGGGAGTTGCCCATTGTTGTATATAAGTTCTCTCTAAGTTTAAAAAAAAAAAAAAAAAAAAAAATGTATATATCAAAAATAAAATAATGGCCGTAGTATTTCCCTTTTACGTTCTATGTTTCGGCATAACCACGGTACTTTGAATATTGAGGGCAATATTCATTTCTAGTGTGGGGAATTCTCACTAATTTTATCATGTAATTATTCCACCCAATTCCCCATTTTGGCCAAAAAAATTTTTTTGGAGTAAGTGTTTTCACTTACTCAACAAATGGTAATCATCCGCCATGTCTAACCCACATAAGGATTGGCTAATCCAGAGCAAACGGCTCTTGGTAAAGATATCTCAAACCGCTTATGGCTTGCAATTTGCCCAAAATTGTATGGTGTTCAACTCACCATATCTTTAATTAGTGAAAAGTTGGCTAGCCCGCAAGTTTATGGCTTGTGGTAAAGGCGATGGAAAACCATAATTGGTAATCGACTCACCAAAGATAATATTGATAATTTATCTAAGAGTTGGCTAGTCCGTAGCAAACGGCTTCGTAAAGACAAATCAAAACCGTTGAAAGTCGGTGATTTGCTCAAAATCATTTGGTTATCATTGTACCAAGGTTCTTACTTGAACTAAAACAATTGGCTACCCGAAGTAATGGCTTTTGGTAAAGAGATGAAATCCATTAATTTTTCTCAAAACATTGCTAGGGACTAGCAATATCTTAGTGTGGGGATTGATGAGTGTCTAAATACTCATCATTTTTGTACCTTTAAAATGCCAAAACATCCGAAACACTCAAAATGCATCAAAATGATGAAAATATCACAAATAAGTGTTTTATGTGTTTTAAATGCAAAATATCAAAATCGGATGAAAACGATCAAGTTTGCATAATTGGCGCTTTAGTCCCCAAGTTTCAAAAGTTGTCAAAAATAGTCCTCGGTAAATCAAAATAAAGAAAATGTCATTCAAGGTCCCCGAAATATTCTAAATTGTCAAAATGGTCCTTGAATGAATCTTTTGTCAAATGGCGTAAAAGGTCCCTAAAGTTTGAAAAATGTCAAAAATAGTCCTTGGATTTATAAAAATGGAAAATAATCAAATAGTGGTCCTTGTACTATTAAAGATTGGCAAGTTTGGTCCTTGTGATAACTTTGGAATAGTGGCGAGTTTGGTCCTCAAGATTGGAGAAATTGCATGAATGGTCCTTGTATTAATACCAAACCAAACGGACCCTTTGTATATTATTAATCCCAACCAAAACAAAACCCCCCAATAACCCCCAATTTATCCCCACTTGAACCCCAATCAAACAAAGTCAAATGAAATATACCACCTCCACCGACACTGCTCTCCTCACGCAACAGAACCACAAAACCGTGTGGTTTTCCCACCACCTCACTCTTCCACCTCACCTATACTACTCTCTCACCACCCCTCCTCCTATACCAACCACCAAGCATTTAATGCTTCCCACCATCAAACACTTCACTTCACCTCACATCCCCTGCTTTTGCCGCAAAATCACTCCTAGCTCCATATCTACTTCTCATTTTGTCCCTCCACCTCTACAATCTTCCAAGAATTTTAATTGAAGAAACCCGCTTAATCCACTAGTACTACTTTTGGCCAAAAGTGAATTTAAAGGCTAGATGAACTGAGAGATCCAATGGCCAAGATTTGAAGTGGGAAAGATTCGAGACATGTGGAGTATATCAATCAATATAAAGAGGAGAGAAGCAAGGAGTGATCTATCTAGTTTTAATTTAAATAATGTATGTCGATTTTAATTTTACAATTCCAAGATAATTTAAAGCTTTCAAGAACTTTGTTTAAGTATCTTTAGTGTATGTGAATCTTTTCCATGATTAATTTCAAGTTTTAATCTCATTTCAAGTTTATGCAAAATTTCAAGTTATAAAAATCTCATGATAGTTTGAATGATGTTTGTAGTTGTTGTCTTGGACTCATAAGCTAATGTAAGCTCCTAGAAAGCTTCTTAAAGCTTTTAGAAACCTTAAAACTCGCTTTAGAAGTAAAACTCAAAATCACCAAAATACCAAAAAATTAGTTAAAAATAAAAAATGAGCAAAGAGATGATCAAGAAGATGGAGCAGGGTTGATTGTGGATTGCTTGGGTTTAGAAGCTTAGTGGTAAGCTATTAAAGTGGATACTTGGTCCTTGTTATCTGCTTTTAAATTGGATACCATTTGTAAGCCATTTTCTCATAATTTGCATTTCTTAATATTAGTGGTTAATTCTTGTTAATTTTAGTTTAATCTTGTCTAAACATAGTTAGTACAAGTTAATTTATAGCTTTCTTGGTTTGAAAATTTGTTTTAGTGTTAAAAGGTTCAAAACAGCTTTCATAAATTGTTGTTTGGATTTGATTTGTTAACTGTCTTAAAGGTTGTTCAAGCCTTTGTTCTTGGTTGTTTCATATCACACTTGGTCCTAATAACTCAAAGAAGCAATAAAAACCGCACCTTGTTTGATCAATAGTCAAAATCACCTTTAATCTCAATCTATTGATTCACCGTTAGGATTTAGAAACTAAGATTCATCATAGTTGTTTAGAACTTGTTAACATAGCTTAATATCATCTTTTCTTAACTTAATACATCATAATCGTAAGTAGGAGTGATTTAAAGTTCATATTAGTCAAACCTTTAGTGTAATTTAAAAGTCAAATTTCGCTTAGTCGTTTTGAATAAAATAGATAATTTTATATAGGACTTAATATTAAGTTTCATACTTTGTGCTTTTGGGATATTAAAGTTTAGTGCTCATCTTAATTAGAAAATATTAGTTTATATATACTTAGCTTATAAACCGCTTATTTCCTTATTTCTTTTAAGTGCTTTTCCAAAATATGCTCAGGTACGCTTTAGCCATCCAGCTTCACAAGCTCATTCAGAGCTCATTAGAGAGGTCTAGCTTGTACATTTTAGCTTTTGAGAAGCTTACCTAGTCTTTCAAGGTTCCAGTTCTCATTTTCCCATTTTTAGCTTATTTAATAAGCTCGCTATTAGCTTTTAGTTTTGTCCATTTCATATAGTACAAAGTAATCGGTGTTTACTAGATTTTCATAAGCTCATCATAAGCTCACCAAAGAATCCCACCGTGAAAGCTTTAGCTTTTGGATAGCTTATTTGGTTAACTTGTTAGTCCCAAAGTTTATTTTCATTTCTTAGCTTATTAAGTAAGCATAAATTAGCTCCAAAGTTGTCCTAAAACCAAGAGTGGTTAATCCATTAATCGGATTGCTTATTTGATTCATGTGGCTTATTTAGTGCTTATTCTTAAGTCATTTTGCTTTCTCGCTTGTCATATTAGCTTATTATTAGTTGCCTAGCTTATTTCCGCTTTACCTTTTTCTTATTTACCAGCTTATTAGCCACTTGGCTAAATCTTTGAGCTTATTTCATTTTTGCCCAATCGTTAAGAAATCTTAAGCTTATTCGAGCTTATTAGTTGTTTTCATAAAAGTTCTAGTTATAAAATTTGCTTATTTCAAAGTACTTGATTAATCGCCTAAAAGAAAATCCAAAAAGAAAATAAAAAATAAAAAGTCCATTGTTGGGATTCGAACCCCGCCACCCAGCTCACCACACACACACTACCATCTCGCCTTGGGACTTTGACCGTTATTTCTTTGCAACATTTAATATATAACTCTTGTTTCCATTTAGCTTATTCTTACTTTTAGCTTATTTATAGCTTATTAAAATAAGTTGTCACAACCTTTTGTATTTTTCTTAGCTTTGTATTAGTATAAAGTATTTTATAAAAAGTTTCGAAATTTCTCAATAGTTTTAGTATTTTTAATCATTTAATTAGTTTAAAATAGTATTTAATTCATAATAAAAATATAAAAGTCAAAAAATATAAATCTTTTTCTAAAATTTTCTTTTGTCATATAGTAAGTAAGAAAATTGTTTTACATTCGTAGGACTTTTATTTTACAAATTTTACGCTTTTTTCTTATGCACTCGTAATTTTTATATATAACGACGCTTTCATTCTAGGTCACGTTTTAGATAATTTAGGTTTACACTTTAATTAAAATAGTTTATTTAAGTTATTTTGTTTTATAAATCAAGAAAACATCATTTTAAAATAGTGATAGCGTTTATTTAATATAATTTAGCTTTTTAATTTTCTTTAATTTGCATTTAAGCCCCTGTAATTTACAAAACTTTTCTTTAGGTATAAATATTCCAAAATCCTTATCGATCATTATCCTTAGTGATCATTCGACATCCGAATTTGTTCAAACACCATTAATCCTCCGTGGGACTTAACGACCGGGAAACACTATACTCTCCGGATCTTAATTGCATTGGTTTTAGAGTCGTTTGAATTTTATTACGGTTGACCATTCACAAGTGGTTGACTTGTGTGATAAACTTGATTGTTTGGAAGCCAATCAAGGACGAACTCACCATGGATGGGTAGATGAACTCCTCAAGTACTATGGGCCCATCGAACACACCCTAAGTCAAGCAATGGAGAAACCCCCTTCAGCCTAACATACGGAACATAAGCGGTCATCCCTTTAGAATTAAGTGTACACACGGAGCGTGTGGCAACGTACGATGCCTCCCAAAATGATGAAAGGATCAGAGAGAAGCCTCCATACGAGAAGCAATGCACATACATAAAATCGAAGGCTACTATAACAAAAGGGTCAGACCTTCCACTTTCAAGCCTGGGGAGTATGTGCTACGCCTCAATAGTGCAAGCAAAGCAGAATACCGAGAAAGTCGGGACCAACTTGGGAAGGACCCTACGCGGTAGCCGAGGCTATGGCAATGGAGCCACAAACCGCTACTCTTCTCGTGAGAACCCATCGATAGGACATGGAATGGTACGAACCTTCAAAGCTCTATGTTTAAGTACTTTTACTTTTCATTCTTGTAGTTAGAAGCTTCAAGGGATAGCAAACATTATTGGTAGTTGTCTTAGTTTTCATTTCAAGAATGATGTAATCCTCTCTACCAATTCAATGATAAATAAGACATTTCCACAAATCTCTTGCTTCGCTTTCTTAAACACAAAGATTTGTTCAACCAAGTCGCTTATGAGTTTCAATGTCGAATAAAAGGCATACGATGGAGCAAACGCCATCATCTCGTGCTTAATAAAACATTCACATTAACTCTCCTTGTAGTTCATGGCACTTGTGAAAATAAAAAAACAAAGTCATACTACCTAAAAGGATTTGAGATAGAGTGGTCGTGACCTCGTCAATGATCAAATTTGGTCATTATATTCTTGGTGTTGCAATTTACACACAATGAGGTTGTTTAACCTTAGGTTGTAAAACTTAAGCCGGAAAATGGCGATTTGTAGTTAACAAGACAAACACAATAATAACTAAGTGTGTAGAGGTACTCCCCCACACTTTACCATTCAAAATAAGGGCTAATGCCCTTGCACCTGCATAAGGGACCGAAGCCCCAATCACGTTGTCTTTGGCCCACAGCCATACATCACAAATATTTAAATTGTTTAAACAAGCATTGTTAAATAACACAAATTGTTTTAAAGGGTACATGCTACCCTTGAAACCAAATTACTGCCAACATGGCAACCTTCATTCCTGCATTTTTGGAGATGGAGTGGGGGATGGTTGAACTGAGACAGGCTTGGTAGATATTGTCTTCTTGGTAGGAGTGGTAGGCTTCACCATGAGGTTTCTTGGAAAGGAGGTCTTCGAGGGTGCCATAGGATCTTTGGTCGCTCCAGAAGGAAGGAGTATCACGTTGCAAACGCATTTCTTCCTCATCATATTCACCTTCAAGTGGGACAAGAGTATTCAATCTTGAAAGGTCCACGAGCTTACCTGCTTTGGCGACCTCCTCCAATGCCAAGCACCGCCCATGAAAAATAGCCGATTTGATAACCTTTCACATCCAGTGCTTCTAACTCATCACTATGGTAGAGTTCCATAGCTATGTACGGTACTACCTTCAAACGACCTCCGCACGATCTTTTGCAAAGATCTTGTACCTCATCCGCAAGTGATCCACTTCCTCCTCAACTTAAATTCTACCTCCCGAGCCTAGCCTCTCACTTTCTAAACCAAGACACTTCGCATCAAGAATAGCATTTTGACCAATGAGAGTTGCTACCCTACCCTCCTCTACCTTGAGTCTGACAATTTTAGTTGTCAACTCTGCAACCTTTTGACGAAGATCTTGAATGAGAGGATTATTCTCAAGGTCCTTCTCAATCTCATCAAACTTGGCCTCCAACTCTGCATATTCCTGATCCCTATGTTTTTGTCTTTCCAACATGACATCCATCTCCTGTCTAGCCTTGGTCACAACCCTAAGCAACTCCCGGGTTATGGTATTCAAGTGATTATCCAACATCGCTTTCGCTACACCATTGTCATGCATATCACAAACCCTTTCAATGGACATATTGTCCAAAGAAACCTTCCATCTGAGGGGTGACATGATCCACAATCCGTGACAGCCAAAGCATTGGGGAGCTCCTTCGCTTCGGAAGGCTCACGACCAATACAAATGAATAAGGGTTAAGTTAATTTTAACAATTATTACTTCACATGTTTCATAAGGAGAAGTCGCCACTATGCACTTCCACCGATTCATCCGCAACTCAAGGCGCACTTGACAAATTTCTTGCCTTCGATTTTTGACGCACGCCCCTAGATCCGAGGCGTGGATGGTATTCTTCCTCTTGTTGGTAGACTTAATAGCCCCGGAAGTTGTTCCTTTCGCTTTCAACCCGTCACCTATCCCTGTTGAACCTAAAACTGACATCCTCCTCCGCAGATCGTCCGAGTCCGCCACGCTTTCAACAAGTCGGAAGGACCCTCCAACAAGACCGTGGGGTGCCTTGGTTTAAAATTGCGCTTTGTGATCCGATGCGCTAAGGTACCGGAGGCCGATGCGTGATGCGTGTCATAATGCGAGCATTTTGACGCCGATGCTTTGTATTAAAAATACAAAATTATTCATACATAGTAAATTAAAAAGATTACCAAGTAAATGCAATAAATTTACAAATAAGTCTCAAAGTCACAAAAAATAGGCAAATAATCTATTTGTAAACAAATAAGTCAATAAGTCGTGACATAAAATACTTAGAATTAGTGGCTAACTTGACCATTTATTTTGGGGGGGCCGAATTTATTTTGGGAGGGCCGAATAGGGGATTTGTTTGTAACCTCAACTAAATTACCCCTAAAACCTATAATATTTACACTAGGTGCCGAAAATTTTGGGGGGGCCGGGACCCTCCCCTGCCCTCAAAGAGGTCCGCCATTGCTTAGAAACAACATTATAAACTCCAACTAAATTTTGTTTTAAACGAGAAACTCCTTTCTTTAATTACATTCGAACAGGATGAACATGTAAATTTATTTTTAATTTTAGGATCTTGAATTTCATAATTTCTAGATCCTTGTTATTGTTAGTAATAATGCGGTTAAACATGAATGATTAAATTCTATTCTATACATATACATGATTCTATACATATACATGATAACATGATATTATAATATGTTAAAGGTATACTCATAAGTTATACCAAAGGCTAACAATTATAATTCATTCATTACCAAATCAACAACAAAAGTCAAAACTAAAAAATTTAGTCGATTTTAATCACATATGATTTTCGTGTCAACTATTTAACATATATGATTATTTATGATCAAAGAACAATATGAACTGTTGCATAACATGAAGTTGTAATAAGATGATTGTTTATGGATTTCAAATCATGTAATGGTGCATGATCTTGAACCAAGGGTAATTAGGATGTTGTTATTGTGTTTGTTTTAGAAGTCTTTCAACAACTTCGCTTTTCAAAGTCCATTAAAATATTTTATCTTCTTCTAAATGGTTTGTTTTTTTCAAAATGACCTAGATTCCATATTATGCACAATTGCACCGCTGCTAGCATTACACAAATGCGAAAATTACGGTCTAATGCGAGTGCATTTTGGGATGGCCTCGCATTAGGTATCATGATGCGAAATCCTAAAAGCAATGCAATGATGCACGCATTTAAGCAATGATGCGCGATTTTTCGCGGGGGGCCGATGCAACAGTTCCGATTCGTAGTATCCACCTCATTGTTGTTCATGCATGTGAAGGAGAGCCAACACCATAAGACTCTTCGACCTTCTCAGCAGGAATGAAGCTCAAGTCTTCATCTAAATCCTGGTACATAAAGTTCCTGAACGACATCTCTGCAAAAAGAAACAAGAAGAAATAAATATCAGTGCTACATTGGTCCTACTTAAATAGAAGTGGAAAATATACTTTGTCCCTGGTATATGATTACAGGCTTCTTGGGAGACCCCTCCCAGCTCTGGGAAATCCCAGCCATGTATAAGATGGCTTCGGGGAACACTTGCCCATCAACAAGATATTTAGCCAAACGCTGATAGCAGGGATCCCTTCGTACCTCATATGGCAGGGGGTCATTGTACCGTTTTGCATCAAACATATACTCCTTATTCAACATGTACCGATAGTTATGGGGAACAATAGTGTTTTGCACATAGGAAAAGCTACCTTCCAACTCGTTATATTGGTATAAACCCTCCCAAACAAGTTTGGCACATCCGATTCGTGCTTTTAGCTAAAGTTAACCAATTGCCTCAGTGATACAAGTTCAAGAAGCCTCTTAAAACCTTTAATGTTGGTTCATAGTCAGATGCTTTACACATCACTATGAACGTGGTCGCTTTGGCTAAACCAAAGGGGTTGAACCTAGAGATATGAACCTTGTAGTATTGCATAATCTCTAATATCAACAAGCAGTGGAATCCTAAGGTTGAATGGCTAAATGCATGTGTGTATAGCCCTACGAAACCTTCAGAGCATCGAATATACCGATTCGACTTAGGCAACATGATTTTATACTCCCATGGATCTGGAAAATCGCCTAAGTGGTCGGTAAATATTTTATGTATAATGTACATTTTTGCTGCTTTATGATAAACTTGGAATCCATTTTTAACAAACAAAAACAAGTTGTAAGTGAGAAGGAAGGTTTACCTTTGATTTCTGGAGTAGTGGCGATCAAATTTTATCGCGTAGAAAGAGATGCAGAGAGTAAATGTTATAGGTTTCAACCACCCCGCTTAAATACTCTTTGTCACTTCTGAGCACCGCACACGTGTCCCGGATAATTACTCTTATTCGATTTACGCTTTTTAAATTTTAAAATAGTCTTTGGTCTCGGGTAAGATGGGAAATTGTGATTCCTCAGAAGGGCAAATTAAAAGTCTAATTAGCATTAAATGCTGCCGAGTTAGTTGCATAGTTATCTTCCAACTAATACGATTAGCGCAGGATGGTATTTTTCAAGCATGAAGTCGAAAGCAATGCCTCTTCGCTCATATACATCACTTTCGACTCAGGGGCTTGATGATGTACCTCCGAGTAGCTCAAGGACACCTCCGAGACGTGTCAAGCCCTTCTATTCAAGGCCCAAGTTAGATTCCAAAATATCCATAGGCGCCAAAACATTCGTTATCACGAAGGTTACCTCAAGGAAACCATTTGAAGTCCTGAGCCCTTCTGGATATGGTTGACGGCAAGCACCGGATAGGGAACCTCCGACTTGGTCAAACCCATGATCTCCTCTCTCTTGGCTTCCCGCCAAGTCTCGAGAATGTGTGTCACTAAACCCTAGCGGTTACCCACAATCATGGACGCCCCATGATCTCCGACATTCATGCGTATGCTCTCAACCCTATTTCATCCACTATAAATAGGTTGGACGGCAATGGATTATGGTATGCTCTTTTCACACTCATCTCTTTACTTACACACACTTATACAACCATAACTCATACTTACCTCACGCCGAGGTGGTTCGCAGGTCCCAGCCTGCCAGTAATCACTTAACATAGTGTTTCGTATTTTATTCTTAGGTGAAAGGAAAGTCTTGGCTGGAACATACATCCCTCATACCTTTGATCATCATCGAAGCCTGGTAGTGCAATCTATTGTACAATCAGATAACATTCATGAAAGCTTAACAGTTGCCACATGAAATAACAAATGGTATAGGCCATATATATTCGACCCACCTGAAACCATTTTGAAATCTGCTCGACTCACCTGTATTCGACCCATATATGTGTTTCGCCTATAATGATATTGAGATATAATAGAATAAAACACGTGTATATATTGGCTTAAGTTTTGTATCGAAAATAATAAAAGAAAAGAGTATTAGCTTGGTCTTATGGGGTAAGTTTAAGGGCGATCGCGGGGAAAATGGGTAAGCCGATTTGTATTTTTGAGAGGGCGTCGGGAAGGTGAGTCGGGAGTTAGTCCGTAGGCATGATTTTTAAAGCATAGATGTTAGTCGTTTGAGCCGCTAGCGAGCATTAAGATGGGTCGATCATGCATATGGAATCTTGTGGGGGTAACTTCGGGGGGTGATCGCGGGATTTTTGGTTGGGTCTTTTGGAGTTTTGAAAGTGTATCGGAGAGTCGATGTTAGGAATTATTGTAACATTAGTGGGTTCCTCACGATAAAGGTTCCTACCGATAGCTTTATAGTTTCTATCGATAGTGTGGTTCTCATGGATAGTGCAGTTGCCACGATAGTTATTTTGTTGTTTCATGATATGTAGTTTCCATATTATTAGTATTTAGTTAGGATATGCATGAGTTAAATTAGGAATAGATAATGCATATCTTTTACGTGATGAGTAAGTCGCACAATTAGGGTTTCTTGTAGTATAAAAGAAACCAAATGGCTAGGGTTTATGTACGCTCTTCAATAACATTTTTAGTGAATTAATATAGATCCATAGAGGATCAAGTATTTGGTGTTTATTGTCTTCTTAAGTATTGTGTTTATATTTCCGCAGAAACATAATTCTAGCAAAGGTTCTCCATAGTTCTCTTGTGATTACACAGTTAACTATACTTTCTCTAAGGCTCATAAGATCTATCCGGGACCGAACCCAACAAGTGGTATCGAGAGCGTGAGAATCTTTCAAAGAAGACGATCATACTCTTTTCACAAAATCATAACAATGACATCATCAAAACATTCGTAAATTCAGAAATGAAGACAAGCCCGAGCCAACCAATGCTCGCCACTATTCAAGAGGTTGTTACCACCATGTCCAACAACAATGCAAAATTTCCTATCTAAAGAAGGACGAATATGACATATGGGCTATGAAGATGGAAAATTATATCTCCAACATGGACATCCATCTCTCGAACATTGTTCTAAAAGGCAACAAGAAGAAGGCTACCGAAGAGATCCCGATGGAATGTGATAATTCTTCCAAAGAACAACTAATGCGTAACATATTGCACTTCAGAGGAAACCAAGGCAAGGACTACCTTGCTTCAAGCTCTTCCAGATGAGCATATGAGTGACTTTTATCATCTTGATGATGCAAGAGAAATCTGGAGAGCAATAAAAGCAAGGTTTGGAGGTAACGAAGAGTCTAAAAAGATGAGGAAGTCAATGCTCAAGCAGAGCTTTCAGGAGTTCTCAATTTCTGAAGAGGAAGGCATACACAAGGGGTATGACAGGTTTCAGAAAATCCTGAGCCAGCTAAATCAGATGAAGTCCAAACCTGACAATGAGGAATGTAATCTCAAGTTCCTTCGTGCTTTACCTTCTTCCTGGAGGCAGGTTTCTCTCACACTCAAGGCAAAGGGAGGCCTTGACTACTTAAGCTTTGATGACTTATACAATAAGCTTAGATCTCTTGAAATTGATATCAAGGGTCATTCATCTTATTCTCCAACTCCAACACACTCAGCTTTTGTTAGTGCTACCAATGCTAACACAATGGTGTCTTATGCTGAGAGTCCCACTTCTTCATCAGCAGCAACCAGAACACACACTTCTTCTACAAGAAAATCAAAGTCCAATTCTGTGATAGAGGATGTGCTTTACTCTTTTGTTGCTGAAACTGAAGACCAACAACAGTTGGTCTATGAAGATTTTGAACAAGTGGATAAATGGGATTTGGAGGAGATGGATCTCAAATGGCAGATGGCCATGCTTGCCGTGAAAGTCAACAGTTTGAGAAGGGCTTCGGGAGGAAGTTTGGCTACAAGGGAAGAGAATCACCAGTTTGACAGAAGAAGATCGTGTGCTTTGAATGCAACCAACTTGGTCACTTTGCTAGAGAATGTCCGATAAGAAGGAAGTGACAAGAGAAGATATAATGCATTCAAGATCAAGGAAGTCGAGGAGGTGAAACCTAAAGCTTTTGTCTTTGGAGTCAAGGGTTGACCGATGAGCATGTGAATGAAGCTCGAGGATGAAAATCCTCAGTTGGATTGGTTGTTGAAACTGCTGATGAGTTTGCACTGATGGGCATCACTTCTCAGGTAAAAAATTGTATTTTTGGTTGTAATGCTAAATATGATGCTCTTAAAAGTGAATTTGATGATGTTAATGGCCAATATAAAGAATATTTTATTCAGGTCCAGGCCTATAAGAAAACTGTTAAATCTTTAGAAAAACAAAAGGCCTGGTACCAACAAAATCAATTGGCTAAGAAAAAGTTAAAGTGTTAGAAAGAGATTTGGAGAACACCACGAACAGGCTAAAATTTAATAAGAAAGAATATGTAAAGGTCATTGCTGAAAAAGAGGCTCTACAAGCTAATCTAGATTCAGAACAGGCTAGAAACCTAGATAAACTGTGGAATAGTTATATGTCTATTAAAACTAAGATGGGGTTGGGCTTCAAGGACTATATTGGTCCAGATGAGGTGTATGACCCCAATGAATACAATGTTTTTAATCTTGTCACTGATGAAGAAGAAGATAAATATAGAAAACCTGTTAAATATATAAAACAAGGTGAAATGCATTCGGCCCTTCTTCTATAAATGGTATTGTTAGGCCACCCAACCCGCACTCGCACTCGGATGAATCACATATGACCTATGGTCAAAAGTCCAATGACTTATCCGACATCGGCAAGGAATCTAATACTTTTGTCTCTTGTTCTTCCAAAGGATAGGACTTCAGAGACCCGCCTAAAGACTATGCCACCAGATTCAAGTGAAGAGTCTACAACGCCCAAGTCTGCCTCTCCCAAGCCCTTGCCTGTCCCAAGAGTTGCTGTTAATGAATCATCTTCAAAGACAGCTTTCATTTTAGAAACATTTCTTGTTCTGTTGATTTTGTTAAAACAATTCTGATTTTGGTTGTGGGTTGAATAATTTTGTTTGTGATAAGACTATTCCTGTTTTGAACAAGCATTTTAAGAAGAAATCATGTTTTGTTTGTGGTAGTACATTTCATCTTATCAAAGATTGTGATTTTTATGAGAAACAAATGGGTGTTTGTACTAATCAACAAAGATATAGACCTATATGGAATGATGTAACCAAAATTCCTCCATTTGTTCCTCCGAACACATGTGAGGACCAAGAGAACCAATTACGCTTGGTAGACCGCTTTCTTGGTAGTAGACCGCCTCCTAATGGTAACCCGTTTCACGACAGCCATCTTCATCATGTTGGAGAAGAATGTTTATAGGCCATTATACGCACCTACTAGTACTTATTTTCAAAATGGATACATGCATGTTAATAATGACCCATTGCATAAAAGGGGCAAGGTGGGATACTATCATTAAGCCCTCAAGAAGTTGCTCTTGGACACACAATAGACCATCTTTCATGAAGGGTTCCAAGAACAATAGTGGATCTCATCAATCTGCAGTGTTTTCTAATATGATCCACAAGGCAGCCCAAGTCGTTGATGGCTTGGGTCTCCATGTATACTAATGTTGTTGTATATCTTTTAACTTGTAGGATGATCCTCATTCTAATAAAGATTTAGGCATTGTTGATAGTGGTTGTTCTAGGAGTATGACAGGAACAGAGATGACTTCATGATTTTGTATCTCTTCAAGGAGGTACTCATACTTTTGGAGGAGGAGATGGTAAAATTACAGGAAGGAACTATTAGAACTTCCAAGTCGGACTTTGAGAATGTGTATTATGTGGAAGAATTGAGAAACTTCAACCTATTTTCTCGTGTCCCAAATCATGACAAGAAAACTTTGTGTTGTTCATCGACATCGAATGTCTTGTTCTCTCAAAAGATTTCCAGACACCGATGACAATCAAGTTGTTCTAAAGGTGCCAAGGAAACAAAATCAGATACATTCAATCTCAATGAAGTTCAGCCTGCAGGTGACTTAGCTTTTTTGGTGGCAAAAGCATCCTTGGATGAATCTAATAAATGGCATAGAAGGATGGCTCATGTTAATTTCAAAACAATCAACAAGCTGGCAAAACTTGGGTTAGTTCATGGACTTCCTTCCAAGGTCTTTACTAATGAACACAACTGTGTGGCTTGTAACAAGGGAAAGCAACACAAGGCTTCCTATAAGTCCATTACTGCTGTCAGCACTATCACTGAGCCCTTGCAGCTTCTTCATATGGATCTTTTTGGTCCTACATCTATCAGAAGCATTGATCACAAGTACTATTGTTTGGTGGTTACTGATGACTATAGTAGGTATTGTTGGGCATTCTTCTTGGGGACTAAAGATGAAACATTTCGATTCTTCAAGACTTTATTGCCCCGGTAGAGAATCGCTTGAATAAAAGGTTAAAGCCATTAGGTGTGACAATGGGACGAGTTCAAGAATGCCAAATTAATTGAGCTTTGTGCTACAAAGGGATAAAAGGGATTATAGCACTTGCCAGACTCCACAACAAAATGGAGTTGCCGAAAGGAAAAATAGAACCCCGATTGAAGCAAAGAAGATCTATGCTTGTTGATTCTAAGTTACCTACCATGTTCGATCAAGCAACAAGACCGCTTGTTATGTATTGAACAGGTGTTGATAACTAATCCTCACAACAAGACACCTTATGAACTTTTGTCCGCAAGGTTCCTACCATTAGCCACCTTAAGCCTTTTGGTTGTCATGTCACCATCCTTAACACCAAGTGATCATTTGGGCAAGTTTGAAGGAAAAGTCGATGAGGGATTTGTAGTAGGCTATTCAAATTTCATAGTAAAGCTTACAGGGTGTATAACATCTCCACAAAAGGATTGAAGAGACATCGAATCGAGATTTATGGAGGACAAGCCAAATGTTCGGAGCAGTCAAGAATGGTACTTTGATCTTGACTACTTAACCGATCACTTAGGTTATACTCGTTATAAATCTAATCTTCCTGCAGAACCACAAGATGCTCAAACTAACATTGCGGGTTCCTCGATGATGAGTCGATTCAGAGTGTGATGAACAACTTATAGTTGTTCCTTCCTTTCCTACTAACCACTTTTCGTGTACCAAGAACACAACCGCTTCTCATGTAACTTCAAGTGATCCGGGATATGCGTAAGAACTTGTGAAGCTTCAACGCCAAGAGCATGCAACAAAGGATGATGTTTGAAAAGTTTGGTTATGAATTCTCCAAAGAAACAGAGGAACTCTAAAGGCAGAAACTATTGAAGCCCGCAGAACTTTGATGTCACCGGTAGTATACCTGTTCCTCGCCGGTAATGTGGTCCGATCCTTCCGTAATGGGTCGATTCTTTGCGATGTTGATGATGCCGGTCGTGTTCCTGCTCCTTCGCTAGTGATGTTGTTCATGCATTCCTCCAATACTCCATCCGTTGATACTTTGGGTTTAGATGATTCTCCCACCGATTTCCAACTCCATCCGACTTAGCCAATTCACAACATTCAAGCTCGAATTGGATGGCATTCATCATTTGTCAAGAACAGCATTTTGGCTCTTCTTCCTATGATGATGACTTTGGTCCCACAATTACTAATCCGCCACATCCATTGATGTTAGTCCTAATGTCAACAAAGAGGATTAACACAGTTCATCCACAATCTCTAATCATTGGTGATCCTACTTCCTCCGTGCAAACTAGAAGCAAGGTGAAGAAGACAAATTTTGGTGAATCAGATTTCTTAGTTACATTCAGATCAACATAGGAACAATCATATAGACTATCATCATTGTCTATTTGCTTGTTTCCTATCTCAAGTTGAACCTACCAAGTTGCATGTGCTTTGGCGATGATGATTGGGTAGTCGCTATGCAAGAGGAAATGCAACAATTTTTAAATCAAAATGTGTGGGAGCTTGTTCAATTGCCTCCGGCAAGTATGCTATTGGGACAAAGTGGATTCTGAAATGTAAGAGGATGCAAGGGGATTGTGGTAAGAAATAAGGCTAGGTTGGTTGCTCAAGGTCACGACAAGAAGAAGAGGTATTGATTATGATGAGGTTTTTGCTCTGTTGCAAGAGTAGAGGCCATCGACTCTTCTTGGCATTTGCTTCCTACATGGGCTTCATGGTCTATCGATGGATGTAAAAAGTGCCTTTTATATGGTGAAATTGAGGAAGAAGTGTATGTCACTCACCCCAAGGGATTTGTAGACCCTCACAATCCAGATATGGTCTACAAAGTGGTTAAAGCACTCTATGGACTTCATCAGCACCTAGAGCTTGGTATGCTAGGCTCTCTTCATTCCTCACGAAACATGGATACAGGAGAGGTGCTATTGATAAGACTCTCTTTATCAAGAAGAACTCTAGGATATCATTCTTGTGCAAGTGTATGTGGATGACATTATCTTTGGTTCTACCAAAGAAGCTTGGTGCGGAATTTGAGGAGTTGATGAAAAGTGAGTTTGAGATGAGTGCAATGGGTGAGCTTACATTCTTTTGGGCCTTCAAGTGCAGCAGTAAATCGATGGTATTTTCATTCATCAAGAGAAGTATGTGCATGACATCCTCAAGAAGTTTGATATGGAACTAGTTAGGACCGCAACTACACCCTATGAAGCTCCTAAGGCTAAGTCAAATAATGAACCGATCCTGTCATTAATGTTCATCTCTACAGATCTATGATTGGTTCCTCATGTATTTGATCGCCTCTAGGCCCGACATTATGTTTGCATTCGATTGCTTGTTCCGTGCATCGTGTCACCCTTTGACTTCCCATTTGATCTACATCAAGAAGATTTTCAAGTATCTCAAAGGCCAACCTAAACCGGGTCTTTGGTATCCTAGAGAATCTCCATTTGAGTTGGAAGCTTATAGTGATAGTGATTATGCCGGTGCCAACTTTGATCGAAAATCTACTACTAGGGTTGTCGCTTCTTGGGAAGGAGATTAATCTCCGGCAATGCAAGAAGTAGCACCATAGTGGCTACATCTTCTACTAAAGTCAATATGTTGTTGTGCTAGTTGTTGTGGTCGTACTTTGGATTCAAAATCGCTTATTGGATTATGGGTTCAATTTTATGAACACAAAAATCTTTATAGACAACCAAAGCACAATATACATTGTTAAAAATCCTGTTTTTCATCAAAGAACTAAGCACATAGAAATAAGACACCACTTTATCAGAGATGCTAATGAAAAACACCTTATTCAAGTGGTTAAAATCCATACAGATGAAAATGTAGCTGATTTGTTAACAAAAGCTTTTGATGGTCCAAGATTTCAATATTTGGTTGTTCATATAGGCATGATTAACCCCTGATTGTCCCCTGATTGTTGTGTTTTAGGGGAGGATTGTGCCTAAAGGGAGGTTTCTGGTTTAAGGGGAGGATTTATAAGTTGTATATTTTGTATATTTTGTATATATAGTTGTATATATTTGTATTGTATGTTATGTGTTCTACTAACCATCTTGCGATCAAGTATCAAACAAACAATCGGTGGGAACAGATAACAAAATTAAACTTCAAGCATAAAAGTCTTTTATTCATTGATAAAACACGCATTCAAAGATGCAGTGGAAACAAGACAAGACTCAAAACATAACAAGCTTGACACAACACTCCTCCGCACTTCACCACACTCCTCCGCACTCCGCCTTCAATCTTCAAGGCCTCTCTCTCGCCTCCTGTTTCCCACTCGCATCCTTTGATGTCCCTTTCCCATCTGTTGACAAATTCCCACACGGCTTTGGCAGCCTGCACCCATCACAAATGGTTCTCTTGGCGGGGTTTGATGTGGAGGTTTGGGGATTTGAGTCAAGGGCCCGTGGTAGAACAAAGAAGAGGAGCAACATTGAGTGGCATGTAAGTTGGATCATTAAGCTCATCATCGTATCTTCATTCATTGCATTAAGCTCATACTTCAAACTCCACATGAGGAGGAGGATTGGGAAGATCCTCTTCTGAAGAAGTGTATGCAAATGGTGACCTGCTAGGAGGTTCTCTAGATATGTATGTCACACTGTTTGATGCACCGGGGGAAAGTAGTTTAACCATCCATCATGGGCTGGTTCACTGTCAGATGATGATATCTCAATAGGATGGTTTGGAGAGCTGTTCATGGTTATTTGGTTGTTAATCGTTTTTGCTGATTAGGGTTATGTGGTTTGTTTGTATGATTGCTGTTGCAAGGGGTTGGTTTTATAGGCTTAATGGAATCTTAGGTCGGTAGAATTTATGGCTAATATTGATGGTTGGAATTTGTATCGTTAAAAGTTCGATTGGAGACCGTTGAGGCATCTTATGATCAAGATTTGATTCCTTCTTCATTATCACCGGTATTGTGATTGTTTCTACCGATGAGTCGTGGATTCTCACCGGTAGCTTTGGATTGATAACTACGGACAAAAGTTAATTGGTTTCTCTTGTTTGACCGCTTGGTTTCACCGGTTGACTTTTCATTGTCACCGGTTTTGATAAAATTTGGGAATTTAATTCGGGATTTATTTAAAGTCAAAATTGGTCAAAGATTTGTTCGAATCATGTCAATTTAAACGACTATTTTGGGTAACTCATTTAAATAGTCAATCAAGTATCCCACACCCTAGTTACATAATTCCTCTTAATTTGAATCCATCTCATCTTCAATCAACTGCATCAATGGCAACACTCGATTACAAAGGAGATCACAACAAAGTTGCATTCTTGGAACATGCCAAAGGGAGTGATTTGTATGACTCAATGATTGATTTTCTTCTACGCCCAAGATCGTGTATGCTCTCTTTCTCTCCATCGCTTGTTTATGACTCTCTTGTCAAGCAATTTTGGTCCATCGCTCATGAGCGATCTCCTTCGGTTCAACCAAGGAGATTGTGGCTACCATTGATGGAGAAGAGTATGTGATAACCGAGTCTCTCATTAGGACTCGCCACAATTTGATGATGAAGGTGGTCTCTTTGAGAACAATAGAGATGAGATTATCACGGTTTAACCAAATTAGGGTATCCCTATGATGGGAAAATCATTTGGTATAAAATAAGTTTTGCCCTAAGTGGAGGTTTTAGTCCATACCTTGCTTCAAAGGTTTGAGTCCTAAATCGGGGTTGGGATCAGTTTTCCAGTTCTATTGCAAATGCTATAATCTGTTTGGCCCATGGTAGAAAGTATAATTTTTCAAGATATATTTTTGAGGAAATGCTTAAGAATATAAAGGATACCAAACATAAATTTCTGATGTATCCTAGATTTCTACAAATGATATTAGGCATTGAAACCTCTGATCAAACTCCAAGGGTCATTACTAAATTAACTGCTAAATTATTTGCAACAATGAAAACTAATTTTGCTGGAGAACACAGACCCTTGTTACCCTCAATGTTGCCTGGTGTCAATGTTGTTGCTGGTGCCTCTGCATCAGTTGCCACTGATGACCAACAACCACCTTCACCTCAACCTGTTGCCCCACCATCACCAGGGATTGTTGCTCCTGAGGAGCCAGTGGTTGCCTCTGAGTCACAGGAACAAATTCCTGTTGAGACTGAGGTCAATCCTGACCAACCTTTTGTTCAACCTGCTAGTCCTCCTGGACATTATTTTGAGGATGACACCACTTTTGGTGATGATTTTCATGTGTCTCCTCCCAGGTCCAATGAAGCTCCAAATACCTCAGGTAATCCTGCTGGTGGAGCTGAGGATCCTAATGTACTAATGAATATGTCTAGTTTACTCAACAGGTATATCAAGAAGGTTGATGATTTGGAGCTTAAGCTTAAAGAATCCAGGATGAGCTTAAGGAGACCAAGCAGACTCTTGGTGGTGCTTTGGTTAAGTTGTTGAAGAGGTGATGATTTGGAGGTTAGGCTTAATAATAGGAGGAGCAGAGTTGTGGTTTCGATTCGAGGAGGAACAGGTAATGAGAGGACAAATATTGATCTTGAGGCACTACATGTCTTGGCATCTGTTTCATTAGGAGAGACACAAGCTCCAAAGGATCCAAAAGTTCAAGTGTTTCAAAGGAGGCAGATTAGAACGAGGAGTTATCTAAGTCAAATGGCCCTCAAGGCTAGTATGATGGATTCTTCTGATCCTTCTGGTGCTACTGATCATGTACACATTCCTCCTGAATCTGTTTCTACTGACAAGGTGGCTGAGGATAAGGAATCATCAGATCCTGCTGACAAGCCTGTTGCTGCAGATAGGCCTGATACTTCATCTGTTGCTTCTGAGATTCATAAGTCCATTCCTTCTGATCCTAAGGATTATTCTGTTGAGGTTGAGCCCATGCCTGCTTCTTAGGTTGATAAGGGAAAGGGTAATGTTCTAGATGAGGATATGGACTCTGATGCTTTTAAGGGTGAACAGGCTAGGCTATTGAGACTTCATGAGATTTCACAACGTGATACAGACGTTGCTGCACAGACTCAGGCTACTTATGATGCAGAGTTTCAAAGTCAGTCTTACAAAGTTCCTGAGGTCACACCACAGAGAAGGAAAGAACTTGATGATCTTGCTCTAAGATTTACAGATGACACTTGGAATCAATTGGCGGGTGATGTCACTATCAATCCCTCTCTTGCCCAATCTATATTGGGTGATTCCTTTGATTCTGAAAACTATGTTGATGATATTATAGCCTTGGTGAATCGTAGAAAGAAAGCGATGCGAACGCAAGGCTAAAGCAAAAGGGACAAACCTCTTTCTCAAGTCGAACAGAGGAAACATATGAGAGAATTTGTTAAGAATACAAGTTCTCATTGCTTACAACACAGTCGGACTATGGCTTTTGTGAAATCTTTACCGATGATCGCTTGGTCAAAGAGTATAACACCATTCTCACAAGGTTGGAGAAAGATGGTCTCAATCCTTATGCCGTGGTGAAACGCTCTCAATCTCTTCCTGGAAGGTCCTAACCCTAAGAGATTAAAGACCGGTGATGCTTCGATGATGCTCCAGCTTTCACCGAGGAGACACCAGTTGATATAGCTCAATCTATTCCTTCCGACAAGACTCAACAAAGTTTCTACGAGATTCCTTTATCGCTTCTCTCCCGATTTTGTGCCACCTAATACTACTAATGGAGACAAGGGTCTTTCTACTGATGAGACAGAGCATGTGTCCACTCCTGCCTTTCCACAAAATCCACCAGTGGTCTCACTTGAACAAGAAGAGGTTGATACTCCTATGGTCCAAACTGTTGATGTGTCTACTACTTCTTCTCCTTCTTCTACTTCTGGACGCAGACAAAAGAGTATAGCAAGAAAGAAGGGGGGTTCCTTTGATCTTCAAGCTCCTGAGAGTTCATTTATAAAGGACTTTTTGGAGGATGATTTTGATGAGGAGCTAGTAGTTTGGTCTAAATTTGTGAGATGGGAACTCACACCTACCGGTCTTGGTGGTTTGGGTGAATGTAACTCGTATCGACATGATGGGTCCGCTGACATTTTACTTTTCTTATCGAGATCCTTAATTTTTGGACAGACAAGATCTTATTGCACTTTATGGCATGGTGTCAAAACATTATGAATCTCATCCCGCAATGTGTGCCGGTTTAATGTTGTTGGGTGATCTTCAAGTGTTGTTTGATTCCAAATATCGTGATGGTGCAGGGTTTAGGATTTGGGAAGGTCGTAATCGGGAAGGTTTATGGTTGGACATTTTATCCTTTGTCTAGTGTTCATGTGGTGCGCACTGTCCGGGGTTTATGTGTATATGTTTTCGGATCAGGACTATCCTTTGTCTGCACTTTGCTAGAGCAAATGTTGAAAAAGAAGTTGGCTTTCTCATCGCCTCCGTTGGGAATGATATGATTAATGCAGAGCGCTTAGTCAAACGGTGAAGGATAAACTCATTGTCGCTCGTTGATTCTTCCACTTGAAGTCCGGTATGTTGTTATATATTATTTTTTATTTCTTATTTCTTTTATTTAGTGTTTAAAAAAAAAAAAAAATTGTAAAATAAAACTTCTATATTGTATGTTTACTAACTTTCATTTTGAGGATCCTGTTGTATAGTTGTGCTTCATATATGGTTTTAACTCACCATGTCCTTAGTGACAAAGGGTTAACTTGCTATGGGGGTACGGCTCTAGTGAGTATTTTCAAATCCGTTGATAGTTGCTGATTTACTAAAAATCAGAGGGTTATCAATGTACCCTGGTCTCACACACCAAACATTGGCTACTCCATGAGCAAACGGCTCTGGTAAAGAGATCTCAAATCCGTTGGAAGGTTGACAACTTGCCAATAAGTTGTATGGTGCTCAACTCACCATGTCCTCATAGATGAAGAGTTGGCTAGCCCACAAGTTCATGGCTTGTGGTAAAGGCAGTGGAACACCATGACTAGTCCTGAGTTAACGGCTTCAGGTAAAGACAAATCAAATCCATGGATGGCTGTGATGGTTTGCCACAAACCATTAGGGTACTCCAGCACACCATTGATTCATGTTCTAAGTGTTGGATCGTTATGGGTTCACCAGGTGATGTCATGATTCCACTCAAGAACCGCTAGCCCAAGAGTGAGTAGCTACTTGGTAAAGGCTTATCAAATCTACTCGTTACTCGTTGTCACGGTTCCCGGTGTCACCGATCTAGGAGTTGATTGATGGAATCATGGTCTTCATTGTTGCTTCGGTGGTTCTAGGTGTTCACTGGTTACTTATCTTGTGTTTTAGTTGTTTTTTATCTTCAATCCTCTTGCACGCTCAAGATCTATCTCGAAACTTGAAGTTAACATAGTCAAATTCAAGTTTAGGGAGGATTGTTAGGAATTATTGTAACAAGTAGGTTCCTCACGATAAAGGTTCCTACCGATAGCTTTATTGTTTCATCGATACTATGGTTCTCATGATAGTGCAGCCACAACGATAGTTATTTTTATTTATGGATATGTAGTTTCCGCATTATTAGTATTTAGTTAGGATATGCATGAGTTAAATTAGGAATAGATAATGCATATCTTTTACGTGATTAGTAAGTCAGAAATTAGGGTTTCTTGTAGTATAAAAGAAACCAAAGGCTAGGGTTTATGTACGCTTTTCAATAACATTGTTAGTAAATTAATATAGATCCATAGAGGATCAAGTATTTGGTGTTTATTGTCTTCTTAAGTATTGTGTTTATATTCCGCAAAACATAATTCTAGCAAAGGTTCTCCTTAGTTCTCTTGTGATTACAGGTTAACTATACTTTCTCTAAGGCTCATAAGATCTATCCGGGATTGAACCCAACAGATCACTTGGCCATTATGAATACGTATGTACCGCCTCAAACCGGCATATGTATATATGATTTGTTTTGCAGGAGCGTATGGATGCATCCTAGGTACTCGCTTAGTTTTGGTGATGTGTGGCGTGTGTGCAATACACCCCTCACATTTGGGAGCTAGCTACTCCATTTGGTACTTGAGAGGTCTCCTCCTTGTGCACTTATGATTTGACCTGATTTGATATGATTTGGCAGATATGGGTTATGATATGTGATTTATTAGATTTGGCTATTGAGTATCTCCTTTAGTATTAGGTGCTCGTGCAACATTCCCGATTTTGGTTATTATGTGACTATCTCGATATTCGATTCACTCGCTTACTATGCCTATTCCGTCATTCGCTTAGCTAATTATTCACTCAAGATTCTTATGTGATTCGTTTGACTATCGGACTCATGCTTCAATTCATTTGGGGTGTTACAAGCTTCATGTTGATTGCCCGAAGCTGGTCGAAGGTCTCTTGAATGTAAAGGAGTAGGTCCTCCTCTGTCTTGCTCTTAATAACCATGTCGTCAACGTATGCCTCGAGATTTCTACCTATCTGTTTGTTGAAGGCTCTATCTACGAGTCGTTGGTATGTTGCCCCTGCGTTCTTCAATCCAAAGGGAATTTTTCTATAACAGTAGACACCTTTGCTTGTGTAGAAGGTCGCCTTTTCCACGCCCTCCTTTGCCATCCGGATCCGATGATACCCTTTATAGGCATCTAGAAAACACTTCACCGGAAGCCTACCAAGGATCTCTACCTTCCAACAATTTCTGCAGGTAGCATCTTTGGGCATGCTTTGTTGATGTCAAGAAAGTCAACACACATGCGCCACCCTCTCGTTTTCTTACCATGACTGGCTTGGCCACCCAGGTTTGGCATTTGACTTCCCTTAGAATGCCTGCTTGTGTCATGTTAATACAAATAAGCCATGAAAACGATTATTTATATTTTACGATCTTCTAATGTTTTGTCGATAACAAATATAAAATCATTTTAACGAAACAAATAAAGTACGTAAATAGTTTGAGTTAATAGTTTTCTAAACACACTTACGCTTTCACATAAAACACTAAAACAAGTATAAGTGATTTTATGATTTAGATACATATGTACAACAACTAGTGTTTACATATTGGGTTAAACATATACTTAAACTAAGTATACTAAAATGGGTAAAAACCAAGTGTATGCTAAATTGGGTAAATACAAGTATATACAAAAAGGGTAAATACTAGCAAATGGTTTTGACATAACCTATGGTTTTATATATACCACTTAACCAAGTACATTGTATCTAGAAAGAAAACCATGGATCAACCCATAACCCATGACCCATGACCCTTAACCAAAAATACCCATGGGCAAAGAGGAGCGGACCACGGATCCCTAGCTTTGTGCTAGCCGGATCCTCTGTGGTAGGGATCCGTGGGATCCGGGGAAATGTAAGAGAATTTTCTATAAATAGAGAGCCATTTCTTCCTCTCTATGTGATTTTCATATAAACTTCCCCAAAGTATTCTAACCTCTAACCTCGGATCTAAGTGATCTATGTAGTTTGTCTTTGTTTTGTGTGATCTTCAGGTTCCTCTTAAAGGAAAGATCACCACATCTTGAAGACATGCAAGCTCAAGTCCATGAGTTGTCAAGTCACCATCATCAAGACAACGGGTTCTCTTGTTGATAGATCTACCTTTCTCCATAGATGTTGGGTTGAAGGCATTAGTGAAGAATGCCGAAAGTGTCAAGATGAAAGCATTAATGAAAGGTGCTCATCATCCGTGTCAAAGCATTAGTGAAGAACGCTAAAGGTGTCAAGACGAAGGCATTAGTGAAGGGTGCCAAGCGTTGTGTCAAAGGCATTAGTGAAGGATGCTAAAGAATCAAATCAAGTAGCATTTGGGAAGAATGCCTAAGTCGTATAATCGATGAGGTGCATCGTTATACATATATGTATTTGTTTGTATACAAGGATGGTGATATCCTTGGTGGTGTTGTAACAAGGAGTAGATCTCCTTGAGATTAGGTGTTGTGTCGTGAAGGTGTAGTTCACCTAAGGTGTGAAAGAACTAGGTACTTAGCCTAGTACCTAATAAAGGGTAGGCGACGTTGTGAGGATTAGTTCTCCTAAGGTGTGAAAGAACTCGGTGGTTAGACTAGCACCAGATAAAGGGTAGGCGACGTTGTGTTAGGTGTGGTTCACTTTGGTGAAAAAAACCTCGGTATTTAGATTTGTACCGAAAAAGGTTAAGCGACGCCAGTGAAGGCTTCTCCGCCATAAGGAGTTGGTGTAGTGTTTACGAACTCTCAAGTAGGTGACTCGGGAGTAGAGTAGGCAAGGAAGGTGTCCTTGTAGCCGAACCAAGATAAATACTTGTGTCGTGGTGATGTGCTTCTACTCTTTATCTTTCATTATACGCTTATATATCTAGCTATCAACGTCCAACATAAACAATCAAATAGATTGACATAAGTCGATCTAAATATTTAAAAGGAAGTTTTAAATTGGTAAAACTATTCAACCCCCCCTTCTAGTTTTCCACAATTGGCATCAGAGCTTCGTTACCAAGGGTCTTAAAGTATGTTGTACTTTAAAGACTTGATACGATCCGTGTATGTTTGAAAACTACAAAGAAGGATTTTTTTTAAGGTCATGTTTTATTTTAAATCATTTTGTTGGACATTGATAGATCATTCTAACAACTCTTGTTTTCAAGAAATCTTCATGCTAGAATCTCTCCATAATCTTCATTCAAAGAATAAAGAAGACAACATTCAAGGAAGGATCTATAAAGTAATCACTACTTACGCACACCAAGTACAAAAGATTACTTTAAAAGCTCATGAAGTATTTTTGGTATTAAGCCAAACCAAGAAGCATAGAGGTATGTTTTACCTTTCATTAGATAGGTTACATGAGTTCAATTTATTTCTTAGTTTAATAATCACTAGCATCGTTAGAAGTCTCTTTCATCACTTCTCTGCCTTTTCATCATCGGAATAGTATTCCTTTTGATTCGTCAAACTAACGCCGCGCACATATGAACCCTCGATATGTGATTCATCAAAAGCCGCCATCCAAAACAATCTTCATCTAAATACCGCCAAACTATTTTTGTAAGCTAATTTATAAGCCTACTACAAAAATAATGCCAAACAACCCTTTTTCGCTCACGAGCCGGATCCTCTAGTTGTACTAGCCGGATCCCAAATTCAAAGGATCCGGGAACCGTGGAATGTAACTCACCTATACACTTTCAAAATTTCACCACCGATTATTTTCCTCTATTCACACCAAAACAAAAACCACCAAGCTACTTAATTAATCCTCATTGGCTTCCATAATTTCAAGTATTCCTTCCTAGAACACCATTGTAAGTAATTACATTAACTTGTTCTAATTTTCATCATCTTAATTCAAGGGTTTATGGTTTCTTAATTTCTAATCAATTAATTAGGTTTTTCAAATTAATCATGAAAAGGTGTTGTAAATCACATTGTGTTCACAACATTGTTAATACAAATCAAAACCATAAACCCATATCAACCAATTTAACCTAATCAAAACTTGTATTTTTAGGACAAACCATGCCCAAAGCCACTCAACAAGATCATCATGACAATCGTCCATTACCTTACTCATTACTATCGTAAAAGGGGTCCTCACCAAAACTAACCGTAAAATTTTCAAAAGCCTCACAAATGACTTATTCACGAAGGACGGTAGTCAAGGAATGTTTCCTTGAAGATACCGACATTCGCAAGTTTTCAACAATCAACTTTGATTGCCTTCTTGACATTGATGAACAAATTTGTCCGCTTTATTTTTGAATTCTACAAAGTTTTAGGATCATTAGGAACACCGATAATAGCATCTCAATCGCCTTTATCATCAACACACAAAACTTTACTCTTCCTCTCAACACGCTTGCTCAAATCCTTCGATTCCTTATGAGGGAATTTGTATGTACTCAAGATTGGGCAATTAACTCTCAAAACCGCACTTGATCCCAAGCCTCTATCACACTCCTCTCGATGATCCCAAAACCATTCGTGATTCTATCTTTAAAATTAGGACCGACCAATCCCGTTACGATCGTAACAAAAAGCTCATTCACCGTGATCCTTTTAAAATACAACTTTTCGAAATGCATTCCATGTTTAGGAAATGGGAAGAAATCCTTAGGGAAAACATCATTAGCCTAGTTGGAAACAAAGATCATCCAAACGCATGTCTTGTGCAAATGATCTATTGTCTTACTCACCAAAGGCCATTTAATCTTGCCTACTACATGGTAAGGAGAATGGTCGAGTATTCAAAGCTTCCAACATGGTACTTCCATACGGTATGCTCCTAACACGACTTTGTAAGTATGTTAGTGCATCGCAACCATCCCCTATCAACAATGATCATTACCTCTCCGATCAAGTCATGGTACCTCTTACCAAACAACCTCTAAACGATTCATGGTCAATGGAGAGAAACCAAGTTTCTCTCGACTCCTTGGTCGGAGAAGAAGAAGAAGAAGATGAGGAAGACATCGACCTCAGATCAAACATCAAATTGGAAATCTTGAATACCATGAACAACTTCCAACCATTCCAAACGAGACCTGAATTTAAAAAATAAGAGGCATGATTCAAAACCTCGCTTAAAACCTCACTAAGTCAAAAAGGAAAAGGAAGAATTGACAAAAGAGACAATAGGAATGTGCTTAGTTTCATTTATTTTATGTTTGAATGATTTCTTTAGTTTTTTTTTGGCTTATGGTATTTTGATTTGGTTACTTTATCTTGTAAGTGATGTTTATGATGACCGCTTGTTCCTATTGCTTGTTTTATAGATTTAATAGTGTACAAAATCTGCACATCATCTCTCTGTAGGTTCTGTGGTTAGTTCTCGATCTGCAGATGCCGGATCCCTAGGATTAGCCTAGCCGATCCTTCCCTTGAAGGAACCATGGGATCCGTGACATCGATCAACATTGCAAAGATTCAAAGACATCAAAACCGCTTTCTAGATAACATCACATTAGCTTGGTATATGTTTTTAGAACCCAACTAAGTCCACTTCAAGGATGAGAAAGGCTTAGACTCACTAAAGGCTTACTTAAGATCTTAGTCTAATTTTATCAACACATCTAAAACTCACCATATTTCCGCTTCAACTACTCACAAACTATTTCTCACCTCTTAAAACACTTTAAGAAAGCAAGCTAAACAATTTTAGGAAATTGCTTCTAGTCTTTATATCTCAAGGTAAGACAAAATTAGTTTTTCAATTCTTGAAATTTTAAGAATTTTTCTTAATATCACCTCAAGCTAAAACCTCGATCACTATGATCATTTATTATGACTTGACACCCTCATAACTCTTAGTGTTATCCTTGGACATCCATTGGTAGTCTTCTTGTCCCATCCTTCTTCCATAAAAAGCAATCATTTGCTATAACACTTATTACCTCTAATCATTCAAGTACCCCTTCATCCTAAACCCTTAGGAGAATGAAACACTCAAAATGAGATAAGCCTTAGCTCCCGAAACCTCATTACAAACCTCGCTATAATCACGAGAGCCGGATCCCTAGGATTAGCCTAGCCGATCCCTTCAAGGAGGGAACCGTGGGATCCGGGTGACAGTTTATGCCAAACATAGCTAAAACAAGCATGGCAACTCACCTTCCTAACTCAAACACTTCATCTCATTTTAAATGAGTTCCTAGATCAGTGAAACTCTGAATCTCAACATTGTGCATCATCACATTTCCATGAACATGAGTGGATTAAGTCTTAAATGCAATTACAAAGTTCCTTTCTCTATAACTCACATTGTCAAGAATTCTTTAAACATATAGTTAGACTACCCAAAGCCAAATTTTCTTGATCAAAACCATGATTAGGCACAATTACTTGTTAGGATTAAGGATTTAAGATATCCAACAGGTTAAGACTTCAAAATTAATTCTATCCATGATTAAACTAACCTTACAACAGCATAATCCTTATCTAACAACCGGATCCCTGGTCTTCTACCAGGCGGATCCTTACGGAAAGGGATCCGTGGGATCCGTAAATACATAGAGCATAAACCAGCTCCATGTTTGAATTCAAGTCACCTTTTGGGTCTCCAACCACCTTTAGCATTCATTGATTATCCTCATAGAACTTATCAAAACCCCAAAAGCATGCCTAACCTTTCAAATGGCTAAGAATTTAATTTCCTAATTCATATCACCCTTTATAAACCAAACAACCTTAGAGTTAAGGTACCACTCTCAAATCACATCTCAAAATCAAGAACTAAAAGAGTTCTTACTAGCATCATCACTATGACTAAAGCTCCTAGTGCTAACTCATCCACTCAAGAACCACCCAAGAAACTTGCTAGAATCATGCATGAAGTTTCAACCAAATCACCTTCTGTAAGTCCACCAAAATTAGGATCTCCCACACTAAGAAAACCAATCAAACTTATTCACAAGAAGAGTGCTTCCACTAGGACTTCATCACTTAATTCTACTAAACCCTCCACAACTCAACCTACCTCATTAGTACCTATAGCCACCACATAATCATTTGAAGATCTTCAACCCACTTCACTCGAACCTCCAATTCAAGACCATGACTATGAGTGCGATCATTGCAAACATGTTGAAAGAATGAAACATGAACTAGATGTATTAATACATGACCTTCAAGCTCAAACTGAGAATGTTTAGGAAACCTTTCATCCTTGATCTTCAATAAGCTTTTAGTCGAATCTTAAGTTTGGGTTAACTTATTAGCATTAATGGCACTTGTTTGGCTAGT
This sequence comes from Chrysanthemum lavandulifolium, assembly GCA_022545495.1. Taxonomy (NCBI): domain Eukaryota; kingdom Viridiplantae; phylum Streptophyta; class Magnoliopsida; order Asterales; family Asteraceae; genus Chrysanthemum; species Chrysanthemum lavandulifolium. Next base: position 192,947,038 of record CM040245.1, on the reverse strand, counting down.
TCATTCTCTTAGTTTTAGAGAGTTGGTTGTGTATCTCTTGTTTTATTGAATGAATACTTTTATGCCATGATTATTATGTGTTTGTGCTTGTTATATTGTACTTTTATCTCATTCCCTCAAGTAGCACTCCTTGACATTTCTTCATCAAGAAGAAACCAGCATGAGATAGACGGATCCCTTCCAGATAACTAGACGGATCCTCCTTGAAGGAACCGTGGATCAAGGTATGTAGCACAAAGTTCTACTAACTTGAGTCTCTTTGCAGAAAATTATGCACTATACTCTTGTTTTTCTAACCTTTGTTTTGTAGTTATTCAAAATACACATGAAGATATTGACACCATAAATCTAGGGGGAGCTTTGTGTCAAATGACATTGCAAAATTAATTGCAAAACTTAATCCTATTTTGGGTTACACTTCATGATGCCCCATTGCAACATTGCAATATCTAAGGGGGAGCACGTTCTCGTCACTTAGATGAACCATTTGCAAACTTGATTGCAAACACAATTAGTCTATTTTACGTTATGTCCTTGACGCCCTTTCAAAGGGATGGACTCGCCAAGGGAGCTAAGACGAGTACCATTCCCGCTACTTGCTCTCTTTACATTTTAACATTTTTTTGTATAAAAATTTTGTTAGTTTCTTTTAACACTTTTTGTTTCGACAAAAGAGGAGAAGAAAGTAAAATTACAAATTCAAACTTTATTTATTTTAGATTTTCCTTAAAATACTTTTATGTTTTGTCATCAACAAAAGGGGAGATTGTTAATATAAATAAGTCGGAAAACGCTTATTTATATTTTACTTATCTTCTAATGTTTTGTCGATAATAAATATAAAATCATTTTAACGAAACAAATAAAGTACGTAAATAGTTTGAGTTAATAGTTTTCTAAACACACTTACGCTTTCACATAAAACACTAAAACAAGTATAAGTGATTTTATGATTTAGATACATATGTACAACAACTAGTGTTTACATATTGGGTTAAACATATACTTAAACTAAGTATACTAAAATGGGTAAAACTAAGTGTATGCTAAATTGGGTAAATACAAGTATATACAAAAGGGTAAATACTAGCAAATGGTTTTGACCCATAACCCATGGTTTTATATATACCACTTAACCAAGTACATTGTATCTAGAAAGAAACCATGGATCAACCCATAACCCATGACCCATGACCCTTAACCAAAAACACCCATGGAAAAAGAGGAGCGGACCACGGATCCCTAGCTTTGTGCTAGCCGGATCCCTTGTGGTAGGGATCCGTGATCCGGGGAAACAAGAGAATTTTTCTATAAATAGAGAGCCATTTCTTCCTCTATGTGTGCTTTTCATATAAACTTCCCCAAAGTATTCTAACCTCTAACCCTCGATCTAAGTGATCTATGTAATTTGTCTTTGTTTTTGTGTGATCTTCTAGGTTCCTCTTAAAGGAAAGATCACCACATCTTGAAGACATGCAAGCTCAAGTCCATGAGTTGCCATGTTTTGTCATCATCAAGACAACGAAGGTTCTCTTTGTTGATAGATCTACCTTTCTCCATAGATGTTGGGTTGAAGGCATTAGTGAAGAATGCCTAAAGTGTCAAGATGAAAGCATTAGTGAAAGGTGCTCATCATCCGTGTCAAAGCATTAGTGAAGAATGCTAAAGGTGTCAACACTAAGGCATTAGTGAAGGATGCCAAGCGCCAGTCAAAGGCATTAGTGAAGGATGCTAAAGAATCAAATCAAGTAGCATTTGGGAAGAATGCCTAAGTCGTATAATCGATGAGGTGCATCGCTATACATATATGTATTTGTTTGTATACAAGGATGGTGATATCCTTGGTGGTGTTGTAACAAGGAGTAGATCCTCGAGATTAGGTGTTGTGTCGTGAAGGTGTAGTTCACCCAAGGTGTGAAAGAACTAGGTACTTAGCCTAGTACCTAATAAAGGGTAGGCGACGCTGTGAAGGATTAGTTCTCCAAGGTGTGAAAGAACTCGGTGGTTAGCCTAGCACCATATAAAGGTAGGCGACGTTGTGTTAGGTGTGGTTCACCTTGGTGTGAAAGAACTCGGTATTTAGCTTTGTACCGTAAAAATGTTGTTTACGCTAGAAGGCTTCTCCTCCATAAGGAGTTGGTGTAGTGTTTACGAACTCTAGTAGGTGAATCGGGAGTGTAGTAGGGCAAGGAAGGTGTCCTTGTAGCCGAACCACTATAAATACTTGTGTCGTGGTGATGTGCTTCTTACTCTTTATCTTTCATTATACGTTTATATATCTATCTATCAACGTCCAACATAAACAATCAAATAGATTGACATAAGTCGATCTAAATATTTAAAAGGAAGTTTTAAATTGGTAAAACTATTCAACCCCCCCTTCTAGTTTTCCACATGTCAGTTCATCGACCTCCTTACAGGTGGCAGCATTTCTTTCGGGGGCTAGGCATCTTCTTTTCTGCTTGATGGGCTCAATATGCTTGTATTCATTGAGCCTGTGGTCTGTGCCGAAGGGCTTTCCATCTATCAGCAAGGTTCTTGGGACTCCTGTCATGTCAGAATATTTCCATGCAAAAACATCAAGGTTAGTCCGTAATAGCTCTGTGAGCTTCGCCTTAAAACTCACGGAGTTGCTTTCCTCTCAAGACTGCTCTGCTCGGTATCTGGGTTTACTACTTACCCGCTCTTCACATCCGCACAAATTAGAATCGCTATCGAGGCTCCTTCGATTCTTCTTGACCTCTTGACACCATATACCCCTTATCCGCCCCATAATTAGAATGAATAGTTCCCACCAAGGAGTTTGGAACTAATGGCGCATGTATGGTGGAAACTACAATGCCCATCTTTTGCAGTCAGTCTCCATATTAGCAAATTGTAAGGGAGAATCGACTGACCATGACGGCGGTGAGCGCTTTCGCGGGATAAGGGTCCTTCACCCATAGTGATTTCCAACGTACCTCCGCGGCCATGAGTATTCACGAGAAACCTACCAGAGGTGTTTTTAGTCTACCCTTCATGAAAGTGTATAGATGATTTGAGCTTTAGAAGCAATGCTCATAGATGATCTCGCAGAGCTTCCATAATCCATGTATGCTCGGGTTTACCCCTGGGAGACTCGCACTTGACGACCACGGGTTCATCAAGGTGTCTCGCCTGCACGTAAGTCTTCCATCGCCTTGTAAGTGGTAGGAAGGTCGATGGACGTGAATTCCACCAAGCTCGAGTTCTGAAGCCATGTACAAAGCCGTAAATCCTTTGTTCCTCGTGGCAACCCTTTAATTTGCAAAGTTTCATTGGTGTACCTTGTGACGAAGGCCTTGTGCTTTCACCGTCTTTGCTTGTTGGTATGCACGGCTAGATGGGTCTTGTGTACTTCTTCATTGGCTAAAGTGTGACCGGAACTTAGCCTTAAGATCATCTAGACTTACAATGCTCCCACCTTTTGCCCATTCCACCATTTTCGTGTGGAGTCTCGGAGCGCAGTATGTGAACATGTGGCATGCTACGGCATGACCTACTTCGCACCGATACGCCGAACAAATGTAAGAAGTTGTCGATCGCTTTCCCGTCAGAGGGTGCCTGAGCTGCGAGTCTTCACGCCTGTCAGTAGAGGGTGTCTTCGATCCACTTAACAAAAGTTGTGCAAGCTCTAGAGGCTTCGGCATAGTAAGGGTTATACGGAGGTGGATAAACATGTGTAGGGTTGTACGGGTTAGGAAATGGTTGTGAGAATGCAGCGTAGGCTCTGGGAGGTTGGTACAAAGGGTTTCCACCCATCGACTGTGTAGTGTGTACATGAAGGTATCCGTAGGGCACTTGTTCGTAACTCTGGTTGTGGAGAGACCCATTCAGAGGGTAGGTATTATAGGTCTGAGCAGGTAGGTAGGGATTCATTCCCTAAGGTGGTAGCTGGTTCATCCCAGAGTATGGAGGAGGCCCTCCGACACTCGAGACATATGATGGAGGTATCAGAGCCCCCATCCCTTCTCTTCCTAAGTGGGTAGCCAGAAGGGGTGGTAGGTTTACCCCTTGGTTTCCTACCAGGTTGCTTCCTCTGTTGGAGTTCTCGCTCCTTCTTTCTCCCTGTACTCATTCCCTTCTTCCCGGATCTCCTTCGGGACCTTCTTCAAAACCAACATTCCTTCCATTAGGCCCCCTTATAGAAGGAGAACCATTTCGTAGGGCCGAACGCCCCCTGTTAATTGGTCAAGGCCTTTCATCTACCTCTATCTCTTTGTCATATTCCTTGCTGGAATATTCAAGTTGCCTTCGCATCTCAGTGTTGTGAACTTGCCTCTTGTGAGCCCTCAGCAAGGACTCTGTTGATCCTAGTTGAGCAAATGATCCTTATAGAAACTGACTTAATAATTACTTATTAAATATCACGCGGAATATAATATTTAATCTTAAGAAGAGGAACAGTAAACACTAAACACCTCAATATTATTATTAATACGAATACTCTAACCAGTATTAGGGTTTTACAACCTTGAAGTGTATCGACCTTAGATATAGCAAAACACACGTATATCTAATCTAACGTAGGACCTCCTTTTATAGGCTAAGGAGCCCTTTACAATATACAAAACTTATTCTACAAGATAAATATCTTTTCTATACTTATATAATACAAAACATTAAACTGACTAATCAACTAGAAGTGGTTACAAATATACTATCCGTGGTTTCACACTTCTACTAGCCGTGGTTTAACTCTGCAGTGGTTTCCTTCTTCTAGTCGTGGTTACATTGAACTAGCCGTGGTTTCCACACTTAGTGTAATTCTTCTTAGTGGAACCTAAAACCTAACAATCCTCCCCTAAACTTGATATATTCAAATAAATTTTTCAAGTTTCCTTTAAGCTCAAATCATCTGTCTTGGAGGATGTATCCAAACACTTAACAGTTTTAAGAATTTGCTCATACTTTAGCAACAAACCTGTGCTTGATCATCATAGGTTTCAACATCTTTAAACCACCAGTGCTTGACCATCCGAGTAATAACTCTTGGATATTTATTCAACCGAGGATAATCACCTTCACAAGCATATGAATAATTTCTCCAAACAAGCTAACACATGAACTCCACAAGACCGATATAGAAACCATCTTGTAACATTACCATTGTAGAGTCCTTTCCACTCGTATTCATCATGAGTAGGTTCAAACAAGATCTTCAAATTATGACATTATTCCTCATGAATATCATCTCGACATACAACACCAAACTTATCCTTGTTAAGTTTCCAAAGATTCATCAAATCATCTCTATCCGATATTGAAGTATTTGAGAAAATTTATCAAACCCGTAGACTTCATTAGCTCTTTGAATTTTCCAACATCCTTCACTTCATTGCCCAAATGTATAGGAGATAATTTGTTGATCACCCACTAGGTATCGATCATCCTCCTCGACTCTTTCTCAGCATCCTCTTTCAATTTCTTAGATCCATATGACTCCTGAATCTCTGATTTTCTCTTCTGTCTGCTTTTAATCCACTCTTCTTCTTTTTCAGAATTCATTGGATTGAAGTCATCATTTATCCTCATACATCTCAAATAAATTTCTTCAATTCTTTCATATGAACAATTCCTTAAATTTTCACTAATATGCATACCCATGTTCTTGATAATTTTCAACATAACATTTCTCATTTCACTCTTGGTAGGAGGTTTTCTTCTTTTAGCTTGATTTTGCTCCTGCCTTATCTTTCTTGCCCATTCACCCAACACTTTACACCTTTCATCAATAGATGAATGTGCCCATTCTTGTGTAGTATACTCATCTTTTATCCCATCACAAGCTTGAAGATAAGATTTTCTATCATTACATTCTCGCTAACCATTTCAGCAGCTTCTTCCTCATCTTGCTTTTCTTTTTCTCGCAATGCCTTCTTCTTCGCCTTGCAATCTTCTTTTCATCATAAGCAATTTGTTCCTCTCTCACTCATGAATTTCATTACCGGGTTCAACAATCCTTTCCCTTTCCAATGTCTCGATAACACTACCTTAGTTTTGTAGGTTCACCAATCTTCAAACTCTTACTTAAGGGTTTAGGTGTTTTGATAGGTGCAGAAATTTTACTTAAGTTTACCAAGGTACCATCAACCTCCTTCTCTACTTCTTTACTTATGGGTAGAGATATAGCAGTGGTTGTAACTATTGTAGATGTAGTAGTTACAGCTATGGGTGTGTTTAAAGTAGCATTGGTTACCTGAACTAAAGTTGCAACAGTGGTTTCAATTAAACTAGCCGTGGTTGCAGGAACACTAGCAGAACTTCAATACATCTCTGATAACCTCCTCTGTAACCAGAATCTCATTCTCATCGACAACTTTCCTAAAAACCTCCAATCCATCCCTTTCCTGAATCTCAACATTATTCCAAAACTGATGAACATATGTTTTTAGAATGGTTGGTGCAACTGTTAAAGCATAATGAATGGGACTATGGTTAAGGAAGTTAATTATTTCATGAAAACCTTCAGATTGACGATTCTTGATTAGGTATGCTACTAGGTTATGGGTTTTCGAATACAGAGTCAAGATTGTGATTGGGGAAGAAAGGATGTTGGTTAGAATTATGTAGTGAAAATGGTGGGTTCATGATGAGCCAAATTTGAAGTGATTTGAAGATCAATTAAATGATCCGGCAAAGATTTGGGAAAATATGGTTTCTTCAAAGTTACAAACAGCCCCTCAAGTATCCATTTGCAAAGAATACAATGTCTCAGGTTGAAACCACTAGCAGTGGTTTGAAATGCACTATTAGTGGATACAACAATCACTTCTCCAATCTTTGACCAATAATACATCAACCAAATCCAAGCCAAAAATAAGAGAATCAGCCAAAAGTATGAAGAATTACAAAAGAATTCCTATTTTTTTTTATTTATTTTTTTTAATAACATTAACTCAGCAACAGCTCCAATAAGCTCCAAATTATACAAATATCCTTCATACCTGCACATCAAACACAAACCAAACACTAGAAAGATGGTTAAGGTTAGCAGTGGCTAGAATAAAACAAGGAGTGGGTTCAAAAACTTTATTTGCAGTGGTTAGCAAAAATGCTAAATCCTCACTCAACTCCTTAGTCACTGAATCTTCTACCAAAGTCAAAAGCCTTTATTTACTCCTCAACCACTCACACCTTCCCCATATTAATGTTCCGATTGCATCTTAACTTTATTTAAGAACCTATAACCTCACAAACCACCCATATCACACATACCCCAAAAAGTTTCTCTCAAAAGTCTTTCAAAAGCATTTTACTAAAATCACCATGACCTACTCAACCAAATTAATCTCTCAACCGATGCCTCCTCATCCGATGTTGTTTGGGAGGAGTTTGTTAGGAATAACCGTAGGGTTGAGGGAGAGGTCTCATCAAAGAAAAGAACTCACTGTGTTCTCAAGAAGGTGGTTGGAACAACTACTTTCCACCAATGAACACAACTCTCTCAAACCCTTCATTGTCGGGTCCTTCATCTCTCCAACCAATGCCTCAGATGCTATTATCAAGGAAGACAACTCGTGCATAAGTTCCTATGTGTCTCCTTATGAAGGCATGATGATGAAATATCTTCAAGAGTCCCGGTTGTGCTTCCCTGCCGCAAGAATCCTCTAGAAGAGCTGCAAGCACCACCTTCTCAAGGATTGTTGACTGCACCACCACCAGAGGGTCCTTCATCATCATCACCACCTATCAGAGGAAAGGTGATTGGGCTAGCATGCTCCAAAGTGTGGAGGGTAATTGAAGGTCGAAGGGTGCAGAAAGTGATGCATGAGTGGGCCTTGGCTAAGAAGCCTTAGGTGGTAGGGGGTAGTTGTGAAGCTTGTGTCCTGAGTTAGTTGTTGAAGCATGTTATGATGTAGTCTCCTGGTAGTTTGTATCCATAGTTGTAACCTCTGCATCTCTGAATGCAGTTATAAAATATGAATAATAGAACCATGTCTTTTCTTTTAAGTCCCTTGCATCATTCTAATAGTGATTTGATTCCATTTCTCTGCAAAATAGTTAGTGGGAACACAAAGAAACAAGCAGTGGTTTGAACATAACTAAGAGTGGTTAGAACAAAAGTAGCAATACTAAGATCAACTAATAAGAGTACATGATTTTTACAAACTTTTACAAAACAAATTTGAGATTTAGAGATTAATCATTCCAATACTAACTACAAGGTACTGAAACCTCCCCACATCAAAAGCTTTAGTGAGAAGATCGCGAACATTGAAATCAAGATGGATTTTGACCATTTGAATCAACCTTTCTCATTACAATCTCTAATAAAATGATGCCTTATCTCAATATGTTTAGTTCTAGAATGTAAACAGATTTTAATGATGCATATTGTACGTTATTGTCAATATAAATCTTAGTATGCATAAAATTGTACCCAAAGTCCAGTAATTGATTCTGAATCCAAAGCACTTGACCAAAACAACTAGCAGCAGCCACATACTCAGCTTCAGTTGTAGAATTGGCCATAATTGTTTGCTTTTTACACCGCCATGAGATCAATCTGCTTCCCAAACACTGACATCCTCCAGTTGTAGACTTCCTATCCAAACTAGCAACAACATAATCACTGTCTGTATAGGCCACCAAATCAAAAGCTAAATCCTTAGAATACCATAGGCCCAATTTAGGATGACCTTTAAGGTATCTAAAAATTCTCTTAATAGCATTCATGTGTGTTGTGTTGGGTGTGACTTGAAACCTTGCATACACACATACTGAGAACATTATATCTGGCCTAGATGCAGTGAGATACATCAAAGATCCAATCATAGACCTATACAACTTCAAATCAACTTTGGGACTTCCATCATCTGGTAGTAGTGGTTTATAAGTCTCCATTGGGGTACTAGCACTCTTCACATCATGAAACCCAAACTTCTTCAAAACATCAGCTACATATTTATCTTGACTAATGAAAATACCATCGTCCTTTGTTGAACCTCAGAGCCTCAAAAGAAAGTGAGTTCACCTATAGAACTCATCCGAAACTTATCATGCATAAGTTTCTCAAAATCTTTGCATAGCTCCTTATTGGTCGAGCCAAAGATGATGTCATCAACATAAACCCCGAACTAGCAATATATCATCCTTGAGCTTCCTTATGAACAAAGTTTTATCAATCACCCCTCTGAAACCATTGTCCATCAAATAAGTAGGCACTCATACAGTGCCCTCGGGAGCTTGATGCAAACCATACATAGCCTTCTTCACCTTGTAGACCTTATCAGGATGATCAACATCTTCAAAACCAGGAGCTTGACAAACATAAACCTCCTCATTAATTGTGCCATACAGAAAGGCACTATTTACATACATTTGGAATACCATAAAATTTTTGAATGAAGCATATGCCAAGAACAGTCTAATAGCCTCTATTCTAGCAACAGGTGCAAATACTTCATCATAATCTAGACCTTCAGTTTGTGTGTATCCCTGAGCAACCAACCTTGATTTATTTCTTACCATTATACCTCTTTCATCCCTTTTGTTTCTGAACACCCATTTAGTCCCAATTGCCCTTTTTCCATTAGGAAGATCAACCAATGTCCACACTTCTTGAAGCTTAAAATGCAATAGCTCCTCTTTGCATTGATTCAAACCATCCTTCTTCCGATAAAGCTTCTTCAACTCTCTTGGCTCCTTTTGAGATGTAGCAAGCAAATAAACAATTTTATGTATCTTTATGGCTATTCCTTTTGTAAAGTGATCTCGCAAAGAAACCTTGTTCGTGAAAGGTTTTATTGCTCAAAGCTTTGCTTCTTGTTTGAACTGGAGTATTTAGATCTCCTAGAATTTGCTCTTTCGATGATTCTTATGAACTCGGTAGTAGGAATCGACCTTCGTGATGATCAAGCTTCTAAATTTGTAAAATCAAGATCATTGAAATAGTCATCCAAATTTCATCATCGCAGGGAGTATCCTTTCTTCTAAATCGTGCATGTCTCGATCGACTGGATACCCATCATCATCGATAAGTGGCTTAGCAGTGGGTCCAAAGAAAGTACTACCATCCAAGTTTGAAGCAGAGGGTACAGATGAACTATCAGTGGTAGAAGATGGCTTAGCAGTGCTTTCATTTTGCTTAGCCGTGCTTTCATTAGGCTTAGCCGTGCTTTCATTTTTCTTAGCCGTGCTTTCATTAGGCTTAGCCGCAATGCGTTTCGTAATGCTTTCTTTCTTTTCAATTTCTTTTGATGAACACCCAGCTGTCATTCAACAACTCTTCCTTATCATGATGATGATCGCTTTTGCTTCCGTAATCCAATACATCAAAGACTTGTGGGACTCGCTTTTCAATGATGGGTGAGACAGAACCAGCCTTTCCACCTTTCAACTAAATAGAACTCTTTTGGAGAATCGCCTTTGAAATTGTTTCGCATCGAGAATCTTTTTGTGCACCAAGATTAACATTAGTGGAAGCACCCGCAATGATAGGCTCATAATTCATAGATTTGGTTAGCATATCAATATTAAATAGCCAATCGTGTCCTTTTGTCTCAACACTAAGAGTCTCTTCACTAAACTTTACATGTAAGTTTTCTTCTACAATCCTAGTCCTCCTATTGTATACTCTAAAGGCTTTACTATTGGAAGAATAGCCAAGAAAGTATCCATCATCTGCTTTTTCTTGAAACTTGCCTAGGTAGTCTATGGTATTCAAGATAGTAACATGACACCCAAAAGGTTTAAGGAATGCTATCATAGGCTTCCTATCATGTAACAACTCATAGGTGGTCTTGTTATGAGGCTTCACTACCTTGATTCTATTCTCACATAACATGCAAAGGCCTCATGCCTTCAAACCTCAAAAGGTAGTGGGTAACTTAGATTCAAAACATTGTTCTAGCACCTCAATTAGTGTTCTATTTTTCCTTCACCACACCATTCTGTGGTGTCCTAGCAACACTAAACCTGCCTTTCTACACCCTTAGCCACACGTAATCGATTCATCACATCATTCTTAAACTCGCCCATTATCACATCTCGATTACTTTGACTCGTATGGTTTACTTGATTTTCTATCCTAGTAATGAAACTCTTGAGGATCTCACTAGTTTCACTCTTAGCACCTAAAAAGTATACCCAAGAAAATCTACTATAATCATCAGTATTAACTAGGCAACTTTTAACAAAGGTAGGGCCAAATAAGTCCATATGGAGCATAAACAATGGTTGTGTAATGGTGTTAACAGTTTTAGTCTTACAAGAAGCTCTATGTTGTTTTCCTTTCTGACAAGCCACACAAAGTTCTTTACACTCAAAAACCTTAGAAGGTAACCCTCTCACAAAGTTGCCCTTTACCAGTTTATTGATTGTTTTGAAATTAAGGTAACCTAGCCTTCTATGCCATAATTTTGACTCATCAACTGATGCCTTAGCATACAAACAAGTTAAGGACCTATTAGAAATTACATCTTTCATGTTAAAGCAATATATGTTTTCTTTCCTAGGTACCCTTAACTGCACAAATTTCTCATCAGGCATTTAAAATCAGGTGACAACACCACACACTCAGTTTCCCCAAAAAGTACCTAGTTTTTCTTATCACACATTTGAGAAACACCGAATAGATTATACTTAAGTCCCTGTATCAAATAAACTTTCTCAAATCCAGTTTTCCGCTCGATGGTTCCTCCGCCAACAATCTTTCCTCCCTTTGATCATTGCCAAAGCACATGTCCTCCATCATAAGCTTCAAAATCTCAAGGTTGCTCCCATCCCATGTCATGTTCCCGTGAGCAACCACTATCAAAAATTCCTTTGTCTTGTAGTTCATCTTGTAGATTGCCCTGCACATGAGTTAAACAAATTAGTTCCTTTTATGGAACCAAGCCAATACTGACTTTTGTCTGCCCTGTGCATCAACATAATCAAACTTCTTTAGGTCCATTGATGCACGACTGGCATGATGTAAAACCTTTGTCTTAGGCTTCCATTGCCAGCTAGCATCAGTTGATGAGTCAAAATTATGGCATCAGTTGATTCTAAAACTTCTAAAGGTGATAACTGACACAGTATATGAAATTACATCTTTCATGTCAAAATTATGGCATCAGTTGACCTATTAGAAATTACATCTTTCATGTTGATTCTAAAAGGACCTATTAGAAATTACAGCATAAAAATGGTTTCCAACCACTGTGTCAGTTATCACCTTTGGAATGGTTAAAACTTCTTTGTATCGGTGATATTCTTAGCGATGGAAAGATTTTGCTTAGCGTTGTTTACATTTTGCTTAGAAGTGGTTGGATCCCATATGGGTGCAGCAGTGATTATTGATTTTTTTACCATTCCTCATTAGCACCGCTCTGGGAACCATATTTTGTTAGATGAGGATTGTTTTCTTTGGAAAGTTTTGATGATTTACCCTCCTCCAATGGTTCCAAACTTGTGATTGGTTTTTATAACAATTTCTCTGTAGATGCTCAAAACTACCACATTTAAAACAAGCCTTTTTAACACATTGAAACTCATCTCCTAATCTATTTGAAATTAGGCCATTGAAATTTCTCTGATTTCCCTTAGGTATGTATCCTTTCATCTATTCCCTAGGTATCTCATTGTAGTCTACCACTTTCCTAGAAATTGGTGCTCCAAATCTAGGCTTAAGGTTGGCTTGTTTAGAATCAACATGCTTATTTTTTAACTTCTCAGACTGTGTTGATTCAGACCTATCTTCCTCGAATCTGATTCCCAATCTTCAATAATTGGACCATCGATGATTTATCGAACCTATCTTAGGTGATTCGGTCTTGCTAATCTCTCCTACAGTTTTGTTGAAACCAATTCACTGTTGGATCGATATACTTTAATCAAACTAACTTAACTAGCTTGTTAAGGTTTAATAACCTCGGATAAATCCTAAGTTATTAACAAAGAAACACCGAGCAATCTTTATCAAGTACGCGGAATTTACTTAACAAAGCTAAGAAGAAAAACTTTATTAACAAACTCTAAATCGCTTATTATGCGATACTCTAATACAACTCTAAGATAATCGAACTTTCTCTAAACTCTAATTCGTAAACTCTAAAACTCTTTTTCTCAAATCGCACTCTAATGCCAATCTAGGAGTCCTTTTATAGGCTCAAGGATATCCTAGTCGGTTTACAATTGATAACCTTGTACGACAAGTAATCTAAACATGGAATACAATACTTTCCATAAACGAATATAACAGTTTTAATTGTTCTAGCAAGATTTTGACTTCACCTTGCAAGATTTTGACTTTGTCTTTAGCAAGATTTGACTCTTTGACTTCTTCCAAGATTTTGCGTACCACAAGACTTTCATATCTTCAAGACTTTTATATCTTCAAGACTTTCATATCCCAACAATCCTCCCTAACTTGAATTCTACTTGCTTGACTTCAAGTTCCTTTGTGAATATATCTTTAATAACTTCATCTTTAAAATGGATTGTTCTTTAGTCTTTAGATTATATCTCGTAATATCCGTGCTTTGTCAAAGTATCTCTTAGAATTGTTTTCTTCACAAGAAGATCCAAAGAATCTCCATCTTTTCAAAGAACACAAAGAACATATGACAATTTGTACATTAATTCAGCTTTTGTTGCATACTATTCTCATCACTTCCAAGTGAATCATTGAAAATTTAATGGATTTAGAACTCTTTACCAAAGCCATTATCTTTGGAGTAGCCAAATGTTTTGGTGTGTAAGACCATGGTACATTGATAACCATATGATTTTTAGCAAACCACCACTATCAACAGATTTGTTTTGTCTTTACCAAAAGTTGTACCCTTCGGACTAGTTAGTTCTTTTATCTAATGGTGAACTAATTACCAATAATGGTTTTTCCATCGCTTTACCACAAGCCATTTCTTGTGGGCTAGCCAACTCTTCACATTTATCGATATGGTGAGTTGATGACCATCCAACTTATTAGCAAGTTGTCAACTAAAAACGGATTTGATATATCTTTACCGAGCCGTTTGCTCATGGATTAGTCAATCCTTTTGTAACCATGGTGGATTGATAACCTATTGATGTTATCATCACAAAACCATTTATTCAACCTTTATTTCAAAATATTTATTACTTAGCAAAAGGTTTCTTCTAAAGTTTACTTAATCGGTTTAATACAAAGAACAAGATTTTGATGAAAGTATCGTTCGATAAGCAAGACTTTGAATAAAAGTACCGATATATCAAAAAGTATTTATTCAAATAAAATTCATACCGCTTAAAGATCATTCTCAAGAATGGTAGTCCAATATAAACAAATTGATCACCATGCAAGCGCTTCATCACCTCTTCTACTTCCAATCCATGCTCTAGCATTCTTCTCATGAGCTCAACTGTAAGAGGATATCTTCTTTCTCGCAAACATGTGAATCATTGTTCCATTTTCTAGCTCCAAGACATGAACTCCAGATTCTTCAAAGAATCTCCAAGAAACTATTTCCCGCTTTCTTGATCCTTCCAAATATCATTAGTGCTCTCTTCATCGCTTCCCACATGGTTATAAGATCCCCATGTAAAATCAATCCAATCCTTCTAATGGATTATCTTCAAAATAAGTCTTCACAACATGATATAAGTAGAATAGATCTACTCTATCTATTATATGCAACAAATCCCATAGTCTTTGAAAACTTTGAAACTTTTATCTTCTTTGTGAAAACCATGTAATCTCCATTCTTTGATTTCTCAACTTTGAAAACACTAATCTTTGATCTGCTCATCTTCATGTCATTATCTTCCTTGGTATAATCAAAATCTACCACTCGAGATAATTCTTCAATTCATCACTAGTCTCGATCTTAATTCAACCTTTTCTTTCTTTGAAAACCGAACATCCGTAGTATCGCTTTTTCTTTTCTCTTTAAGCTCTTCTTCCTTTCATCAAATTCAATAAGCTTCTTCTAAAGTCTTTAATGCCTGCAACATCTTTCTTATAAGCTTCTCTCTCAACATCATATAATCTTTTCATATCCACATAATTTAGCTTTTGCAATCCTTTAAATCCACCGCTTTTAAATATGCCATCATTGCATTCCTTTCTTTAGCTAAATTAGGTCTTCTTGACATAAATCGAATAGGTGTTGAGATCTGAAGGTTCAAGAGCTTCAAGATCCAATTCATCTTGCACCTTTTGAGTCGCTTCTCATCCGAGCTTCTTGAGCTTCTTGTTCTTCTCTATCTTTAGCATTTATTTCTTCTTGAACTTTTCTAGTCAGCAGCTTCATTCCTTGCAACTTCAAATGCTCTAAGTTCTGCCAAAGTAAGTTTCTTTCTCTTAACTTCAATCAAAATACCTTTTCCTTTGTCTTTTGGATCAATTGCAGGTTGATCAGTTCTTGGTTGTTCTTCTTCTTGTGCTTCTCTAATAGTAACTCCTCCTCTTGGTTGTGACAAATCTAACATTGTAGCAATTACTTCCTCATCACCGCAGAATGAATAAGTTTGAATCTAGGTTCCTCCTCTCTTCTATAACAATTGTAGAAGGACCACTTCTTCTTCAAAATTCAAAACCCTTGGAGTTATTGGTGTTATAACTTCGCCTAGATGTATCATGAAAAACAAGATTTGATGTTCAAGACTTGATCATCAAGACTTTGAACATCGAGACTTTGATCATCGCACTTGAACTTGTACTTCTTCTTCTTCTTGTTCCTCCGAAATAATCTTTTCTCAGAACTTACGATTCTTTCTTCTTTGTAATATCTTCTTCGATTCTTTCTTCTTTATAACATCTTCTTTCAAATTATCCTTTCTCGAATTCCTCCCAAGTTGATGTAAGATGATTTAGGAACCTTCTTCTTTTCAATTCCTTACAAAGTGCTTTTCGACGCTTGTTTTCCTCCTTAACCCATAAGTTGAAACCTTGAATATAGGGTTTAATAACATTCCTTAACCGTAAATAGTTACGCTTCAACTTCCTAATTGTTTTAGCTTGACGCCAACAAGATTCTTCAACCAAGCTAACTCCCTTGTCAAAGCATAATTATCCAAAGTTCCTTTAAAATAGTATCCCACCTTCAATCGTGAATGCCTCAAACGTAAATCGAATAGTAGGTGTTCTTTCTTCATCGAGGACCAAATAATAACCCAGATTCATCACGAATAGAGGCCTTAATCTTGAGCAGTTAGCCCAAAGATTCTTGAATCCATTCACTTCATCCTCCTCCATTATCTCGCATTAGCCCAAAATTCTTGAAAATTATATCCGCTCAACTAAAAGAGCATAGCTAACCCAATAAGATAATCAATGATATCATAGAAAGCCACATTCGCCTCGCCTTGTCCAAATTAGCCACCATATTGTGCTTCAAACAGTAAACGATTCACCATTGTTGAAAGAGTGAGCACAATAGAAATTGTATCGAATAATAAAGAGATGGTAATTGGAAGATAAGTATGGAAAAGATGTGAAGTAATAATATGAGGGAAAATCGGAAAGAAGTTATTTATAGGTGAGATTTGAAAATCACAGCCTAAATAACGGTTATCGTTACTACCAATTACCCATCAATATTACCTTGGAACAAGATTTTAATACGACAAACAAGATTTTCCACATAAGCAAGATTTCCCAAGCAAGATTTCCCAAGCAAGACTTTCAGAAATACAAGATTTTTCCAAAGATCTTCATATAAACCAAGTATAAACTAACATCCTCCCCTCAAGCAATACACAGGACTATACCTAACATCTTATAGTCCTCCCCTTAAATATAGCTTAATAGTTAATCATTCCAATGCTCACGACCAAGTAATTGAATCGTGACACATCAAAACCTTTGGTGAGTAAATCAGCTACATTGTCATTCGTGTGAACCTTAACCACATTAATGAGCCTATGCTCATAACAATCTCTGATAAAGTGATGCCTAATCTGAATATGCTTTGTCTTGGAATGATACATAGGATTCTTCACAATACAAATAGTACTCTCATTATCAATATTGATAGGAGTATTCTTAAAATTGAACCCATAATCCAAGAGTTGATTCTGCATCCACAAAACTTGACCACAACAACTTGCAGCAGCCTACATATTCGCCTTCAAGAGATGATGTTGCCGCAATTATCCGCTTTTTGCATTGCCGGAGACTAACCTTCTTCCAAGATATTGGCATCCACCAGCTTGTGGATCTTCTATCATAATTATCACCGCATAGTCACTATCTCAAAAAGCTTCTAAGTGAAAAGGTGACTTTAGGATACCACAACCCCAACTTAGGTTGTTGTTTCAAATAATGTAAAATTCGCTTTCATCGCATTCGGTGAGAGATCTTTGGTGAGACTTGATATCTTGCACAAAGACAAACCGCAAACATGATATCGTGCCTTGATGCAAGAAGATACATAAGAGAGCCAATCATAGATCTCAGATAACTTGACTTCAACAGTCGTCCATCTTCATCTTTTCCCAATGAATTGATAGATTTAATAGGTGTAGTAATGCCTTCATATCATCAAAACTAAACTTCTTAAGTATGTCTCAGAATATACTTGTCTTGGCTAATGAAAATTCCTTCCTTGGACCGCTTAACTTGAAGTCCTAAAAGAATGTTAACCTCCCATTGAACTCATTTGAAATTCCATCGCATCACCGCTCAAACTCCTTAACCATGGACCTGCTTTGGTAGCCCCAAAGATAATATCATCAACATACACTTGAACTAAAATGATATCCTTCTTGTCTCTCTGATAAACAAAGTCTTGTCTATAGCTCCCTCCCGTATCCATGTTGTAATAAGAATGTAGAGCCTCTCATACCAAGCTCTAGGTGCCCGATGAAGACCATATAGAGCCTTAACCACCTTATAGACTTTGTTTGGATGCTTAGGATCTTCAAAACCTGGAGGTTGTTTCACATACACCTCTTCTGTAATAGTGCCATAAAGAAAGGCACTCTTGACATCCATCTGATAGACTTGAAAACCCATATAAGAAGCAAAAGCAAGAAATATTCTAATAGCTTCAATCCTTGCCACAAGAGCAAATACCTCATCATAATCTACCCCTTCCTCCTGTCTATAACCTTGAGCAACTAATCTTGACTTGTTTTTAATAACATTGCCTCTTTCATCTCTTTTAACTCTAAAACCCATCTCGTTCCAATAACTCTTCCCATCCGAAGATAACATAAAACCCAAACCTCTTGAAGTTTAAATTGAAGAAGTTCTTCCCGATAGCTTCAACCCAGCTTTCTTTAGTCAAAGCTTGAGCAATATTCTTGGGTTCCTCTTGAGAGATGAAACAAGTAAATAAACAGTTTGATGGTCCTTATGATTTAGCCTGTTTTGTTTATACACAAAGCTAAGTAAAGCATTGTGAGGTTTTGTGAAACCCTTAGCTTTGTGTCTTGTCATAACTCCGTAAGTAGAAGGACCAATGATTTGATCGCTTGGATGATTCTTATGAATTGTAAGATTGGGACTGTGGAACCGCATATGTATCATCCAAGTTAGTATAATCAAGACCTTCATTGGAATCAGTGAAAATACCTTCATCTTCAAGCTCATCATCGCTTCTTCTAACCTGCATGGTAGGATCATCCAAATCATCTAAAGCATCATCAACAGTGCAAGAAGATTTTGGTTGAAAGTATCGTCCAAAGTATTGTAAGAGTACTGCAGCCTTGTTCTTCTTCTTTGCCTCTTCATAAGCTCTCCTTTGTTCATCGGTGTAAGAATGTGCTAATACATCTTGAAGAAGCATCCGATTAAGTTCCTCTTGAATAGATTGATCCTCCGCAGATAAAGAGGATTGTGGTGCAACAAGATTTTGTTTTGGAGAATCAATACTTTGCTTAGGAACATCAAGATTTTGTTTTGGACTCACGTGATCTTTATCGTGAACAAGATCGTGTCGAATATGAACATCATGAACAACATATTGAATATCTTCTTCAGCAGCAAAGGTTGATTTTCTTCTCTAACAGAACATAATTCATTGAAGGAGATAAAATCTCAAGATCAAACATCCAATCGTGACCTTTTCCTTTCTCATTGTCTTGATCTTCTAAGAACTCAACATGAAGACAATCTTGAATCTTCTTAGTAACTCATTGTATACTCTAAAGCCTTTATGTTAGTACAATATCCCAATAAGTAACCTTCTTCGACTTGCCATCAAACTTCCCTAGATTATCAATGGTGTTCAAAATAGTAAGAGGGCATCCAAAAGGCTTCATAAAACGAATGTTGGGTTTATTGCCCATCGCCAATTCATAGGGTGTCTTCATCTGGTTTTGGTGACAGAGACCCCATATACATAGCATGCAAGATTTACACCGCCCAAAATTGAATAGGAGATGAGAATCGCTAACATGGTCCTTGCCGCTCAATCAAGGTCCTATTCTTCCTCTCTCAACACCATTTTGTCGTGGTGTTCTAGCAATACTAAACTCCTTTTATGCCTTTATTTGCACAAAAGTCATCCATAGGCTTGTTCTTGAATTCGGCCCATTGTCACATCTAATACCTCTAACCTTGAGTCTTAATTGGTTTTCAAGTGCTATTATAAGAGTTTGAATAGCATCAAAGGTATCATCTTTAAAGCCCAAAAAGAAAACCCAACTAAATCTACTACAATCATCAAGAATAACCAAACAAGATTTCTTCTTATTTAAACTTGCCACAGAGACAGTCCAAATAAATCCATGTGTAATAGCTCCAATGGTTCTCTAATATTTCTTTCATCAAGCTTCTTGTGAAGCTTTGTGTTGTTTACCCTTCTTGCATGCCAAACATGATTGATCATTCTTGTAAGTCTTTGAAGGTAAACCTCTAACTAAATTTCCTTTGACCAATTTGTTGATGTTCTTGAAATTCACATGGCCCAATCTTCTATGCCATTGATGTGCCTCTTCAGATGTTGCTTTAGCCACCAAACATGTGGCTCTTCCATAAGAATGTAGACTCTTCATGTCTAAACTATACACATCATTTGTCCTTGGTACTCTAAGTACTACCAAGTCATCATCAACAGTTTGAAGTCGAAGAAAGGATAAGACATTCGTGTCGTTGAATAACACAGATGCTTTTATCACAAATTTGAGAGACCGACAACAAGTTGAACTTTAGCTCCTTCACATATCCGACATTCTCAAAATCGATTCTTCCACCTTTAATTGTTCCTTTTCCAAGAATCCTTCCTCCATTGGGATCATTCCCAAATGCAACTTTTCCTCCACTAATACTTCTAAAATCGACAGATCTCTTTATCGTCGTCATACTTCCGAGCAACCACTATCCACAATAAGATGATCTTTAAGCTCCTCTTCCGGGTTGCCCCGCACACAAAGAAAAGAGTTAGAACTTTTAGGAACCCAAGACATTATCGACTTGTGTTCCTCGAGAAGTTACAAACTCAAATTCTTCGAGTATGTAATTCTCACTATCTCTCAAATGATGATCCAAAATTATCTTTTGATGTTTAGCATGTGGATTTTCAAACTCTCTCGTTTTTCAACATAAATTTCTTTCACCATATTATTAGCATTTTCTTTTGACACAAAACATCCGATTCACTTTTTGTTGAACGATCAGTATGTCTCTCGCAGCAGATTTCCTTTTAACCCATTCGCTTTTAACAGTGGTTCCTGTGATCTAGATCCACTATATGAACTGTGATACCTTCTAGGTTGATAGTGAGATCTCCTAGAATTTCTATCCCAAGTATGGTTTTCAAGACTTGTCTCTCGAGCAAGACTTTGAAAAGTACCGGGAGATACCAAGATCTTCTCCGATGCGGGTATCTATGATCCGTGTGAAGTTTCGTGATTAACCCTATTTGAATTAGTCCACACCGGTTTGTGCTCTCTAGGTCTCGATTGTTAGACTTATTCCTTGGAAACTTGCTTAGATATTCGAGTGTTTGTCACAATCTTTGATTAAGTGAGTAGGACTATAACACACAAAACACGCTTTTGACCCATATGACCAAAGTGATTTCTTCTATGTCTATGCCCAAAATTATTTTGCCTTCTTGAGGACCGATAAAATTTGTTTTGACCAAAATTATCCCAAAAAGGTTTAGCAAGACTGCTTTGAAAAGGTTTTGCGTATGTATCGCTTGTTGAGCAAGACTTTGATTTAAAGGTACACTTGGATTTTGAACATTGTTTTCAACAGCTTTTTGGGTTTCTCGCACCTAGATTGAGCAACAAGCTTCTTCCTAAACTCTAGACTATCAACACCATAACGAGAAACATCGTGCCTAGAGGGTGATGACTAATGGGATGAGGAACAAGATGATAACCATTGTCTTTCTTATATTCGAGAGGTGGTTCACTTATCGAGCCCTCATTACTAGATGAATCTACATAGTTAATGAGCTCATCATCACTAGTGGTTATGTCCTCAAAAACACCATCATCCCGATCACTAGATTGGTTTTCATCTACATTACTAAAGTCCATTCCAAATCCTAAGCCTGTTCTAATGTAAGCCCTTCTCTGCTTTTTCAACATAAGCAACATGGGACAAGCTTTACTCTCCCCAAGCAAAGAAACTTAGCTAACAAATCATCTCTTTCCTTAGTTAATTTTTCAATTTCAAGAATTTTACAATTTAGTTTCCATTCACCGAGTTTTAACTGGTAATCCTGTTGTTCATACTTTTCAAATTCAAGCCATTTCATTATTTTCATGTGTTATGATTTTAGCTTCTATAGACTCTAAAGTGATTTGATATCCTGCTACCTCGCACCTAGCCCTAATACAATTATCTCTTTCAATCACATAACTTAAGTAATTTTGATAAAACTCATAACAGTTGAGCATACCTCGTAGATAGGAGACCGAGTTGGTGAAGTAGCCACCATAGCAAGAAGAACAGATCATCTTCACTTTCTTTGCTCCAATCAAATCCTCCAAAGCCATCATCGATTCCAAAGCAAGATGTTCAGATTCTTCATCAAAAGCAAGGCTCCATTCAATGCTTCCACAATGTCTTCAATCGCATCTTCCATCGCTACCATACAAGAAGTCACCGGTTCATCATCAAACTCTTCACTCCAACAACTTCGATAACTTCTCTTGAGCAACCAAAGCCTTTGTTTCGCTTATTGGAATTTCCTTGAGCTCAAGTTTAGGCTTCTCGATGTTCTGCTTGCTTGATACTTAGCAAACCCGCACTCCTTGCAAAGTGACCGCCTTTTGACAATTGAAGCATTCAATTTTAGATTTGTCAAAAGTTATTCCTTGTTTTGGTTTGAAATCAATATTTTTGCCTGCCTTCTTCATGTACTTTTTGATCCTTGCGTTGATCAAAGCAACTTGCCACCGACATCGATTTCTTCAAGTGCATCTTCTTCAACTGTGCTAGATCCTCTTCATAAGTGACAGTAAGCTTGCTTGTTGTGCAAAGAAGAGCACACAACTTCATCCGAGTTCAAAGTGGTAGATGGTGGGGCCTCACTTGAGCATATGATGGGGATTGTAAATGTGAATACTTTGAGAAACAAGATTGAGGAGAAGCAAGATTTTGAAAGTATTGCTCTTCTTTCGTATGATAGAAAAGCAATACTATGAGATTTGGAATTTGGTTGACCACTCATCTCATGTTCATACACCTTCAATTGATGATAGAGATCATCAAAGTCCATAACATCCAACCTTGTTGTCCTCTAATCATAGTAGCAATCACATGCCATGTAGATGGCAAACTCCTTAAAACTTCAAATTAGCATCCTCAACTGATACTTGAGCCTTGTATAACTCCAACATGTTGAGGAGATTCAAACCTATCATATGCAGATCAAGACTCTCTTTCTCCAACTGTGAAAGTTTCAAACTGTTGTTTCAAGAAGTTTCATGCATCTTCTTAGAGGCTTCATTCCTCCAACTTTGTCTCGAGAGCAGCCCAGAGTCGCTTGGCATCTTTAGCATCATGAAATTTGAGAAGATGACCATCCGAATAGCGCATAAGAGAATGTTAAGAGCCTTCTCTTGATTCCTTAGGTTGTCACCGGTAAACCGCTTTGGTGTTATAGGTTGTCCAAACTTGAATGGGTTCTCGAACAACTTCATTCCCATTCACAATTACATTCCACAAAGCATGGTCTCAGAATGGCAATATATCGCCTCATCTTCATGCACCGTAGATCATATTCTCCTTTTGATTATTGGAATTCGAGTGAGGTGATTGAGGGTGATGGAACACTTCAATGACATCTTGAATATTGTTAGGTTTCTTCCTAGTCGAGTTTCCACACAAGCTCGATACCACTTGTTGGATCGATATACTTTAATCAAACTAACTTAACTAGCTTGTTAAGGTTTAATAACCTCGGATAAATCCTAAGTTATTAACAAAGAAACACCGAGCAATCTTTATCAAGTACGCGAATTTACTTAACAAAGCTAAGAAGAAAACTTTATTAACAAACTCTAAATCGCTTATTATGCGATACTCTAATACAACTCTAAGATAATCGAACTTTTCTCTAAACTCTAATTGTAAACTCTAAAACTCTTTTTCTCGAAATCGCACTCTAATGCCAATCTAGGAGTCCTTTTATAGGCTCAAGGATATCCTAGTCGGTTTACAATTGATAACCTTGTACGACAAGTAATCTAAACATGGAATACAATACTTTCCATAAACGAATATAACAGTTTAATTGTTCTAGCAAGATTTTGACTTCACCTTGCAAAGACTTTGACTTTGTCTTTAGCAAGATTTTGACTCTTTGACTTCTTCCAAGATTTCTAAACTACAAGATTTTCATATCTTCAAGACTTTGATATCTTCAAGACTTTCATATCCCAACAGAATCATTAGATACCTCATAATCGAACTAGAAGATGAAGCATAGCCATAAGAGCAAAGTTATGCTCTTTGAAGCTTCACTAGCAAGAAAAGCTACATTAGGACCTTCTTCAACTGACCACCTCAGTCATAATCACCAATACCATCTTGAGAAACCAATGCTCAAGAAGAAACAGCTCTTCAAAGTGGTCTTCTTGATGCCTTCAATCCTCTTAGGAGCTCTCACATTCCCTAGCAAAGTGACCTTTCTTCTTGCGCTAAAGCACTCCATCTTGCTTTTGTCAAATCCAATCTTCTTTGACCATCATATTTGACCATCTCACCACTCCTCCTCAAGAACTTCCTAGCTTGCGTGTTAATATTGCCATTTTCCATCAAGATTGATTTCATCAAGATCATCGTGATTAATTTGATCCAGATCCTGATTTAGTACTGGTTGTAAGATCAGCTAGGAAAGCACGGATGGCAACATCACTAACACTATCACTAACAGTGGTGTTGGAATCACTCCTAAACCATAATCAAGTGTTAGTAATTAATATGTAATAGTTAGCTTTATTATGGCCTTTATGTTTGTAATTAGCCTTAGGCTTGTGTAGAAGGCCCATGAGCCTAGGCCTTAGTCCATTAAGGAAAGGATGGAAACTAGGAGTGTTGCCCTAGCTTTTCTCCTATAAATACCTTATGTAAACCTTCACTTGAGGGTTGGTTGTTCAAGTTTTTCTCTCATTACACTCCTACGCATAACCGTGCTTATTATCTTATGTGTGTGTGTGTTTTACTTGTTCAATCGCCTTAACCTCTTTCTATATTACTTGTGTTTGTAAAACTAGTGACCTAACAAGCGGTATCAATCGCCTAACTAGTTGGGTGAATCGTTGTTTCTTGAAGTGGGTTTTATGGTCCCACGTAGAACAACGCTTGATACTTTGTTCGCTTTTAAAACTCGTTTTTACACTTTTAATCCAAGATTTTAAGGTGTTAAATACTTGTTTTGGCAAAAGTTTCGAACTTTATGTAGATCATTGTCTTTCATCTAGTTTTCGAACGAGGGTTTCATCCTACTCGTAACCGCTTTAGAGGCTTTGGTTTATCAAGTTTCACACTTTTGTGTCTTTTGGTGTTATTAAAGCTATTTCATCTCACAAAACCTGGTTTAGAAACATCTTTGGGCAAATCAAATTACGAGTAATCCTACGCGTAGCAAAACCCTAATCCTACGCCAGTAAGATTATCCTTGGTTTGATCTTCTTTTTGTGGTTTACTCCGTGTTTTCTTACTTGGATAAGTCTCGAAATACGTCGACTTTGGATATCTTTTGCCTTTGTGAAGGGTAAAAGATCACTTGGGATAAACCCAAAATTACGCATAAGCATAAGCTTAGCGTAGAAATCTTACGATAAGATAATCCTACACCTAACTTTCTACGCCTAACTTTTGTCTACGCATAACTTTAGCATTTTTTTCCTACTTACGCGTAAGCTAAATTCTACGCGTAACTCCTAATTGTTACGCGTAACTTTGGTGTTTTTACGCATAAGTGCTACTTGGCTATTGTGATTTCTACACCTAAGGATACTTCTTCATCAAAGTTTCGTTCGACTACAAAGATCCATTTTTACCAACACAAGTTTTCAACATATCTCAACCACCATAATCTACCTATTTCCCTTACACTTATCCTCAACGACAACAACAACTAAGTCCACAACATCAACAATGGAATCAACAACAAGCAATTTATCAACAACAATTTAATCAACAACATACTCCACAACTTGGTGCAATTCCCCACCACAAATGGTTCAAACACCGCCAAGTCTTCAAGTTCAACCCTACAAAAATGATTTCAATCAACATCCATCAAGGAACACTATGAAGGAACCCACTTGGTTTGCAAAGATGTGTGAAGCTTTAGCGACCAACAATCAATTCATGAGGTCGATCACTTGATAGACCTCCCATGCTCACCTGTGAAACTACGATCAATGGGTGATAAGGTTCTTTAGGTTTTGTGATCTGAAGAAGCCACATGGAAAGTTCTTAAAGAAGGTTCTCTTGGAAGGTCCATTTGAGATGCCTCATCATTGTGCAGGAGATCCAAATGCCATTCCACCAAGAGATGAACAAACGAACATTGCTACGATTCTGACTTGAATCCTCAAGAACTTCTCCACTATGAAGCGTATGAACTTGCAATGGAATATATCCTCTTAGGATTACAAACCCAATTCTTCATAGTGTTGATGCTCAAAAGGCTGCATGTAAAATGTGGGATCATATTCGTCTTCTTATGGAAGGATCGGTACTCAATCGTGAGGATTTGGAATCCAAAATTTACTTGGCTTATGAACACTTCATGATTGAACACGGAGAGACACTAGAGTCCTATCATCATCGCCGTTCGGACATCATCAATGATTTGGATAAACACAACATCATCATGCCAAGAATTGCAATGAATACTAAGTTCCCGAGTAGTCTTGGTCCCGAATGGGAGAAGTATGTCATTTTCTCCGTCTGCGAAGAATATGCATCATTCTACATATGGATTGTTGTACGATTACTTGAAGCCTCATGAAAAGGAAGTTGATCGGAAAGGATTCTCCGTGCTCAAATTGCTCCACCTACACATCCGGACAATCAACAACTTGCCTTATATGCTCAACAAAGTTATCCTCCTCAACTAGCAACTCAACCCATCACCTCGGTCACGCAAACGATCAACCACAAGAATCTCAACAAAATCAATTGGTTCCTTACAACAACAACAATGATCAAGCACTTCATAGTCAAACTAATGAGGAACCGATCCGTTCAAGCATTGCAATGTGGATTTGTTATGATTGCTAATGCTTTTAGCCGTTATACCAACAAATCCAACAATCGATTCGTTCCTCATCCAATACACAAAATCAGTTGTTGTGAACAATGGACGAGTTGATGTTGAGAATCGTGGTTATGGTCGTCAAATGGGAGGTGGTCAAGGATTTAATGCTATGGGTAGGAATACCAAGAGCTCAAGTGGTGGAATAGGGAAATGCTCGAAATGGGTTCAATGGTCTTCGATGCTACAAGCGCAATGAGAAGGACACTGGCTAATGCATGCCCAAAGCCAAGGACTAGGGCGTGCTTATTTCAAAGAGGCTCTTGTGGCTCTTAAGGATGAAGTGGTGGATCTCTCACAAACAAAGAACGAGCTTTATGGCGGATGCGACTCGAGATGATGATATGGAGGACTTGCGGTCAATGCATTTGATTATGTTGATGGCTAATATGCATGAGTTACACATGAGTGAAACAGCCCAGGTGTATGAAACCGATGGCTTGTCTCGGTGCCGAACAAACTATCATCATATCGAACTAATATCTCCGCTAATATCCGAATCCGACACGGATCGGATCTGTTCAAAATGAGTCATCTACATCTCATTCGGCGATTTTCAAGTTAACCCTATAGTTACATTTGACGATCAAGATGACCTTCCGGTGTCCTTTGATAATCAAATTGACTCCATGGTTGTACTTGAGGATCTAAATAATGATCATGTTGTGACTCACGTTGAACAAGCCGAACTGTTTCCTCATCAGTTTTTGCTCGATTAATTCAAGACCATCAAATCAAATGGAGGAATGTTATGCATTAAATAAGGACTTAAAAAGCAAAATGCATCATAACCAAGGATTTTGAATGCTTACAAATGCAACTCAACTTTTCAAAACTCAAGAAAACCATGAAAAAGGTTTTGAAGCCGCTTTTGCTAAATCTCATCAAAGCGAAAAATATTTAGAGAGCGGATCGTGATCTAGCCGCTCAAGAATGCTTTGTTGTCCGAAATAGAACAAGCGAAACATGAACATAAAAGCAAATTAACGCCTCTGCTTGGAAAATCAAAAAGCTAAGGCCGAGTTGTTAACTTGTCAAAAGCAGTTCTCCGCATACAAAAAGCATTCAACGAATCGGTAGATGACCTTCTTGAAGAAATTATCGGCTTGCAAAACAAAATCAAAGAGTTTAAAAGCTATTGTTTACAAACATGGTGAATCGATGTGACTATTGAAAATTTTACGTTAAAACCCAATCCAAAAGGATATGGACCAAATCTAGCCGATTACAAACCAAAGCTTTCACTAAAAACATTCAAACCAAATCTCAAGTTTCCAAAGTAGAATATAAAATTAATGATCTTGTATGAGTGTTGTTGAATACCATCGTCAAGAGGAATTAGATGCGAAGGCGAGAGTGATCAAAATTAAAATCATTGTTTACAACAAACCTTTAATTATTCAAACCGGTCACTTTCGTCACCACCAGATTCTTCTAACACACCAGGGTTATCATCAAAACACCCAGTCTTCTAATGTTAATCCCAACCAGATTATGCACAAACTTATGGTCCTTTACCTTCCATCGGTGAAGTAAACTCAAAACACAAAATTGAAAAATTCTTCGATATTTTGACATTTTCATGGTGACCTCAAAATTTTACAACATGAGATAGAATATCGTTCGAAATCAAAATTGATCATTTTCAATCGCCTCTGGCGAGAACAAAGAGACATTTTCGAAAAATCTTTTACCTAACGTTAAAATTTGAAAAGTTGTGCATTAGCTTGGGAAAAGGATTTTCATAAGGAACTTGGAGTAATGAAGGTCGTTTTAGAAAAGCTGAAACATCTATTTCTAATACTAAGCGTAAAAGAAACTATTGAGAAAAGATGTTGATCCACTCTTGGAAGATGTTATTTGTCTTTGATATCCATAATGTTGTGTTATTCTATTCTTTGCCACATGCATCCGATTATATCTCTGCCGATAATGTTGCCTCTGTGTAAGCGTTGAGAATACCGATAATGTGCTTGGATCGAGTCTTTAAAAGTCGAAAATAAACAATTACTTAACGAACTTTACAATGCAAAACGTCGTCTTCATTGGTGTGAAAAGATATTCACAATCATCAACTTAGTTTTCAAAAGAAAATCGCTCGGTTGAGTGCAAAATCTTCGATCCTAAAATTGAGCAACCTGGATGATCAAAAACGTGTCTTTGAAAAGTCAAATCTCAAAATATGAACAAGAACTTGTAAACGTTAAGCAGAATATGGTGTCATATTTGATTTACTCAATAAGACTCGTCATGAAGCATCAAACGAACTTGATCACTATCTTGCTCACACTAGAGAAGTCATGAATTTTCTTTGGTAATATTCGATTACGAAAATCAAGATTTGATTCACACTATCTCTAAGCTAAGAGAAATGTTTGGAAAGTATGAACAACTTCCATGACCATCATTAAGAGATTAGCACGGTAACACTTAGTAATCGAGAACCTAGAATCTCTCTTGCCAAATCACAAGTTGCTAACGTGCTTCATTCTCTTTCAAACAGAATAGTTCGTCTTTTCCAAACGTCCGCACTTCACAGCCTAGGAGCGGTCAATCAAGAATAGGAAGTTGCGACCTAAGAAAAGATCAATAAGGAATGCTAAAGTAGAAGAACACCCTAGGACTATGAATAAGACTCACGTTGCTTCCACTATAGATGTTGCGTCTAGCAAATGTAATAGAAATAGTGATGTAACGAATGCTAAACCTTAAGCACTTTTGATATTCGATCTAATGCACCTTGTGTTATTTGTCGTAAAAGTATGAATTCGATTGTGATGACAAATGTGTTGCTAAAGCTATAATCTCTCGCTTACGGAATCCTAAGAATCGGAATACCTCTAGGCCCACTAATCATTCTAAGTTTGAGCTTGGTAGACCACCTTCTTTAGATTCTAAGGCAAACATTGGCATCACTGTAGCTCAGCCTCACCTCCTAAGAATGTAGTACCACCTAGTGCATTCACTAAGACTAAAGCAAAGAGTAGTTATAGATGGCGAAATGGATATATAACACACTAGGATTTAAATGGATGCCTAAAATCATTAATGTGTGCATGTCTCATATACCGCTTGAACCCTCTAACATTTGGGTTCCACATCTACTTCTATTCCATCTGTGTCATCTCATGTGTAATGCGGTGATATGAGATCATTCTATGGATTGTTGATAGCGGATGTTCCCGACATGACATGCAACCTTAAACTGTTATCAAACTTTATTGCAAAGTTCATTGGCCTTGTCGAGTTCGGAATGATCACTTCATGACTATCATGGGCTACTAAGATTATGTCAATGGGAACATCAAATCAATGAGGTTTACTATGTTGAAGGCCTCGGTCATAATCTGTTTTCGATGGGTCGGTTTTGTGATGGAGATTTGGAGGTTGCTTTCCCGGAGAAAACTTGTTTCATTCGTGATCTACAAGGAAATGACCTTATGTCCGCTCGTAACTCTAGTCTCTACACTATCTCTATGCAAGACATGGTTGCTTCATCTCCCATCTACTTACTTTCAAAGGCAACATCAACAAAATCACAGCTATGGCAATCGGCTCTCATATCTAAACTTTCAAACCATCACCAACCTTGCTCGACACAAACTAGTTGAAGGTCTCCACGATTCCGGTATTCAAAAGATCACCTTTGCTCACTGTGAACAAGGAAAAAGCACTCGTGCTCATTTTCCTTCAAAGGTGGAACACACTCTAAGCATGTGCTTCATCTTCTTCACATGGTTGTGTGGCCCGATCGCTGCAAACGATCAACGGAAAATGCTACATCTTAGTAATTGTTGATGACTACTCACGATGGACTTGGGTCTACTTTCTTGAAGCAAAGACCAAGCTCCACAAATGATCATCACCTTCTCACAAAAATACGAGTTCGACTCCGCAACACCGCCGTGCTAATCGTAGCAGACAAAGGAACCGAATTTGTTAACCAAACCCTTCGTGAATTCTATGAGAAAGTGGGAATTCATCATCAAACATCTATTGCACGTATACCCGAACAAAACGGAGTTGTTGAAAGACGAAACCGAACATTAGTGGAAGCTGCAAGAACAATGTTAATCAATGCTAAACTTCCAGATTACTTGTGGGCGAAGCCGTTCATCTGCATGCTATACTCAAACCGTTCTATGATCACAAAACACCACAACAAAACACCTTTCGAGCTTGTCCACAACCATAAACCGAATCTCAAACACTTTCATGTATTTGGATCCTTTGCTATCCGAATAATGATCGTGATGATTTTGGAAAGCTCAAAGCCAAAGTCGACATTAGGTCTTTATTGGATATTGTGATAATTGTAAAGGTTACCGGATCTAGAATCGCTGTACAAAGCAGGTGATGGAAATGATTCATGCTCATTTTGATGAACTCACGGAAATGGCTTCGAGTATAATGACTTAGAACCCGGTCACAACCGTTTAAACTTCCTCAACCCCATCATCACCGAACAAAGCCCCACTAACTCGTCAACAAATGGAAAGGTTATTTGCTCCTCTGTTCGGATTGATATTGATGAACGTGCTCGGTGTATCCATTGTTTCCTCTGCTCAACCCGATAATACTCTTATACCGATACACCGCTACAACAACTCTTGTTGAAGATGCTTCACACCGCTTGACTCCACCAGCAGTTGAACAAACCGCTTCCAATAATGATGAACCGGTGATGATATTACGAATGAAGTACCACCACCGCAGATTTTGATCCAAATGCATTCTTCAACCCGTTTGCTAATGAGGCTTGCACGGATGTCGCGAATCTTCAACAAACCATTTGAATCTCGGAATCGCACAATGTATACCAACATCACCCTCTACACATCGATGGACAAAAGACCATCCTCGGCTAATATTATTGGCAACCCGAATCAACGGTCGTTCACGAGACAACGTCTTCACACGGATGGTGAACATTGCATTTATGCACTCACATACCGCTGAACTGAGCCTAAAAACATTAAAGACGCAATGACAAAAGATAACCGGATTGAATCCATGCAAGAAGAACTCAACCAATTCAAACGTCTTGAAGTATGGAATCGGTTGAAAGACCAACGGAGTCTACGTCATTGGTCTCAAATGGATTTGGAAAAACAAATTGGATCTTTGAAGGAATGTAATCCGAAACAAGTCACTTCTAGTTGCTAAGGGTTATCGTCGGGAAGAGGGTATAGACTTTGAAGAATCTTTTGCTCCGGTTGCTCGTCTTGAGGCTGTTCGGATATATCTCGTGTTCGCAATTCATATGAATATGACGGTCTTTCAAATGGATGTCAAACCGCATTTTCAACGGACAACCGAAAAGCGGTTTATGTCACCAACCGTAAGGATTCGTTGATCACGAGTTCCGAACCATGTCTAAAAAGCTGAACAAAGCTCTTTATGGTCTCAAATAAGCCCTCGAGCATGGTACGATAAGCTATCATCTTTCCTCATTGCCAATAATTTCACCAAAGGCTCGGTTGACCCAATTCTTTTATACAATATCACGGGCACATATCTTAATTGTTCAAATTTACGTGGATGACATCATTTTGGGTCTACACATAAAAGTTTTCAATCGCTTTTGCAAAACTAATGAAGAAAATTTTGAAATGTCCATGATGGGTGAACTTACGTTCTTTCTAGGATTGCAAGTTCATCAATCACCCGTGGTATTTTCTTGAGTCATCCAAATATGCCCTTGAATTGTTAAGCATTTGGAATGAAAACCTGTGATACTTATGCCACACCAATGACTCATACCAAGAAGCTAGACGATTACATGGGAAATTAGTTGACCCTACCAAATACATCAAGTATTATTGGGTCTCATGTATCTAACGACAGCGTACATGATATTGTCTTTGCCTTTTATCTATGCTCCGTTATCGGTCGTGACCAACTGAAACCCACCTCTCACGAGGCTAAAAGAATCCTCCGATACATCAAGGGAACCATTAACTGGGGATCCGTATCCGGGGATTCGTTTTGAACTAATCGCTTTTGGCACGACCACGCAGGATTGTAAACGGTGTCTTGGCAATCGAAGCGAGTTTGTACATCATTGTCATCAACCGGCGGTAATATGTAGCCATGTCCGTGTTGTGCTCAAGTCATCTGGATGAGAACACAACTCAAAGACTATGGTTACGTGTTTGATGTAATCCCGATGTATTGCGACAATCGAGTGCCATTGCGATCTCGTGCAACTCGATCCGACATTCGAGTAAAACCTATCAAACCTTTCAATTTTCAAGGTTTTGCTCAAAATGACAAGTACTTCCCCATATGATTTTCAAAACCTCAACCGTTTATATCACTTGTTAAGGGGGAGTACTTGAGTTAAAACTTTGTTCACAAATTGTTCATAGTGGTCATCTTCCCGCAACACTCAAAATGGTCATATTTATTGTCAACTTTTCAAAACTAACATTTGATATGCCATTTTTGAGGGGGAGAAAATTATGTGATAAGAAATATGTTGTGAAAATGCAAATGAATCTTTGTGTAATAGACTTAACCAACGAATTGACGGTACTAAACTGTTAGTAACTCGAAAAGACTTGTCCTGGACGGGTAATAATTTCAAGCTAGTTCGCTAGTAATGTAAACGTGTCTCGCAAAGACTTGTCCGAGTAGAATGTACCATTCGAGAAACTCTTGGTAGACATGAACTCGACGGGTTTGACAACCTTCGAGGTTTGTTTACACCTTCAAGGTAGTTATTAGAGCTAGTTGTCACCTAAAAGTCGACAATGCAACTCTTTAACTATGCAATGTAACCGTGTCTCATGGGATTGTCTATCTTGAGTGGATCAATTCAAATAGTGCGTGCTTTTCCTCACTGTGCAAATAACCGTTAAAACTCTTAAGCACATGTTTTCATTTACAAACCCTTTGAGAGATTCTTCACAATGATTGTTTTAATGGCAACATAGGTTAGTCATGGAGATATAAGGTGACTAAGGTTAGGAATAACGTCCTATGATCCGCCAGAGCGAAGGATCTACCCAAGGACATCACAAATAGTTAGTACTTAGAAGTCCTTAGGTATGATTATAAAAGGAGAAAATGAGAATCGGAGAAAGAAGGAGTTGAAGAATTAAAAGAAATGCAAAGAAAGGGTGAAAAGAAATAGCCCTCCAAATTACTCAACTTAGAGCGGACACGGGTTCAATTCATATACTCTTGGTTGTCACTTAGTGGCCCGGTATTGAAGATTAAAAGTCATCATGGACCCGAAGGCGCATGCACTAAACCTTCTTAGCCACTCAAGTTTCTCTCAACGGAAGCTTGTTTCATTCTCACGGGAACCCTACGTAAACTATTGGCTTTCTCTTAGAGATCGCCGGTATTGAAGAAGGAGACCTCTCCTAGTCTCCGCTCGGGAAAACCAAAACGACTATTGAGTCTAGAGCCACGAGATTCATCAAAAGATCTCTTAGGTACACTTGACATCTCATCACTTGTTGATCAACAAATAAGATCATCGATGGTTAATATCGAGTCCTTCACGGATCTTAGCAATGCATCGAGAACATTTATGAGAGGTTCACAACCGTGATCCTCGGTGATTGAATGGAAACTCTGCCGGTCAACATCAAATAGCCCTGACAACAGTCACCGTAAGTCCCCGTGGATTACGCTTAGTGTGTCTCAAGCGGTCTCTGATCGTGAGGTGGTGCTTGATACCTCATCGACTCATCTCGAATGTAGATGTACCCGGTGCATCGCGTTATCTCACTGTGGGACTCAGGTTCGAGAACGGCCTTTGTAAGAATTAGAGTTGTGTTTTCACACTATCTTGTTAACACTCTCGAAGCTCAAACTTGTAAGTGCCGAATCCGCTATTACTAACCGTTTGAAATGTTTTCTTCTTATGGAAGCTCGGGGCGGGATGATCGTGCTAATTCTTCTCATGCTCACGCCAACATCATCACTAATGGAAGTTCTATCCAAAAGCAACACAACGATCGAATGATTCTTCGTCAAATCAAAGAATCTACAAAGCTAATGACTTAAAGAACTTCATCAATCTCGAATTCCAACGTCAAAGAGTGTGAGCATGTTGAAGAATGACGTGGAGACACTGTGTAACGAAGCGGACTCGAGGCGCACTTGATGCGAGACAACAACATACTATCACTTTCACCACAAAGAACAATAATCAAAGAACAAAGTTAATGATGACGTCAAAGCATAACCGCTCAAGGAAAACTATCTCTACACCGGGAGATTGTTCGAATCGAGGCAATTCTTCTCACAAGAAGAAGAATGTCGGAAGGCGTCGAGCTACTATTACATCAGCGCTTCACCATTCATCACCAACACTTGAGGGAGATTGTTGGAATCACTCTAAACCATAATCAAGTGTTAGTAATTAATATGTAATAGTTAGCTTTATTATGGCCTTTATGTTTGTAATTAGCCTTAGGCTTGTGTGAAGGCCCATGAGCCTGGGCCTTAGTCCATTAAGGAAAGGATGGAAACTAGGGTGTTGCCTAGCTTTCCTCCTATAAATACTTATGTAAACCCTCACTGAGGGTTGGTTGTTCAAGTTTTTCTCTCATTACACTCCTCGCATAACCGTGCTTATTATCTTGTGTGTGTGTGTTTTACTTGTTCAATCGCCTTAACCTCTTTCTATATTAATTGTGTTTGTAAAACTAGTGACCTAACAAGTGGTATTATTAGCAATAGCAGTGGATACTTCATAAGCGGCGGTGGAAACATCTTGAGAATTCACAGCCTGTAGACACAAAAGCAATGTTTTGTGTTGATGAGGATGAGTCACTATGTTCTTTTAGGACTCATAAACTTTCGGGTTATTGTAGAGATTGTCTAGAGTAATTTTTCAAAGACATCTTTGTTCCTCCACACAACAAGATGCACATGACCCATTCGTGTGACAAACTTACGATGAACTTGAGATTTATATCTTCTTGACCAACCTTGTAGTCTACCAATTTCAGTTGGTGATTAGTTTCTGCGATCTGTTATAAGTGCCATCAAGTTTTTATCCAGGCGAGCGTGAAGTTTTCAAGTCGATGCTTGAGCATGTTTCTGGATTTCTTGGCGACTTCATTACCGGAAATCTTGTTTCAATGGCATCCATTAATTCCTTTCTTTGTCTCATACTGCTCAAAGTCCAATGCATACTCATTAAGTATTCCGTCGAGAATACTATGAGCTTTAATCTCCAACTTCCTTTAGCCTTGTCAACCTCACTAACAATGGTTATTTCACCATCATCACCCTTCTTAGGAAAAGTATCACCATTCTCAACAACATCTCGGATGGTGTAATCAATCATCTGAATGTATTGCCTCATTCGCATTCTCCATACGATACTCACCCCGCTTGAGCATGGGCACCTTTGATCTGATAACCATGTGAGTTTTGTCGGACATCTTAACTTTCTTGAATTAAGCTTAACTAGACTTCTTCTTGGTATCGGTTTCTAGATCACAAGCTCGATACCACTTGTTGATCCAGTTGAGCAAACGATCCTTATAAAACCGAATTAATAATTACTTATTAGATATCACGCGAATATAATATTTAATCTTAAAAGAAGAGCGATGAAACACTAAACACCTCAATATTATTATTAATCTGAATACTCTAACCAATATTAGGGTTTTACAACCTTGAAGTGTATCGACCTTAGATATAGCAAAACACACGTATATCTAATCTAACCTAGGACCTCCTTTTATAGGCTAAGGAGCCATTTATAATATACAAAACTTATTCTACAAGATAAATATCTTTTCCATACTTATCTAATAGAAAACATTAAACCGACTAATCAACTAGCAGTGGTTACAAATATACTATCCGTGGTTTCACACTTCTACTAGCCGTGGTTTAACTCTGCAGTGGTTTCCTTCTTCTAGCTGTGGTTACATTGAACTAGCCGTGGTTTCCACACTTAGTGTAATTCTTCTTAGAAGGCAGGGCTAATTTTTGTAACAAGGTTAGCGGAAGTTGAGGCGTGATGTGTGGGAGTGGTTTCCAAACGAGATCGTGTAGTGAAGGTAGAGGCGGTTATGGGCGCAAGATTATCGGTGTTAGTTGTGTTGACAGGTACCAGGGTAGAGAAACCCGGTGGAGGTGTATCTTCTCTTCCTGGTTCCATGCTGAACAAGTAGAGTAATCGGTTAAGGTTTCAAGACTTGGTGATTACGGGACTAATAGTAGCAGGTCCCATGGATGGCGCCACTGATTGTACAATAAATTGCACTACCAGGCTTCGATGGTGACCAAAGGTATGAGGGGTGTATGTTCCAGCCAAGATTGTCTTTCACCTGAGAATAAGAAATACGAAGACACTATGTTAAGTGATTACGCAGGGGTTGGACCCTACGAACCACCTCCAGCGTGAGAGTAAGTATGAGTTATGGTTGTATAAGTGTGTGTAAGTAAATAGATGAGTGTTGAATGAGCATACCCTAATTCTCTGCCCGTCCAACCTATTTATAGTGGAAGAAATAGGGTTGAGGGCACCTCTGCATAAATGTCGGAGAACATGGGGGCGTCCCATGTTTGTGGGTAGCCGCTAGGGCTTAGTGACCCATGTTCTCAAACTTGGCGGGAAAGCCAGAAAAGAGAGGGAGATCGTGGGTTTGACCAAGTCAGGAAGATCTCCTATCCGTTGCTCCTTCGTCAGCCATACCCTGAAGGGCTTAAGGCTTCGAATGGCGAATTCCCCATAGGTAACCTTCGTATGCACGAATGGTTTGATGCCCACGAACATTTAGGAGAGCTAACTTGGACTTTCGTTCATAAAGGCTTTGACACATCTCGAAGGGGTGTCCGCCGAGCTGTTCAGAGGGTACATCATCAGTAAACAAGCAAGCATACACAAAATCAATGGATGACATAATGATACTTTGAATTTAAACACTTATCTTGATGTGTAAATAGGGTTTGGGACCCTAAGATACTGTCCAAATCGGACTACAAACGTTTTATGTTTTTCTCTCCAAAAGTCTACTTCTGTAAATGCAGAAAAATCTAATTCTATATATAGATTTAGACTTGCGATGGCGTCACCTTATAGATGGGACGCCGTCAGCTTGCAGTCATTAGGGTTTTCGTCTTGGCCAAGTCATCGATGGGACGACGTTACCTTAGAGTTGTGGCGCCATCGGTCTTGATTGGGACGTCGTCATGATTACGGATCTAGGGCATGCGAGATGAAAAGTCCGAGTGATGCCCTTCTTCAAAGCGACGACACCGTCGAGTTGTATAAACAAAAATTCCAGCAGCCGTCGGTGCATGTTTTGATCAAGTCTCTATATAGGGACGATCGCCGCTTTGATTGGGGCCCGGTCAGTTCGGTTGAGCGGCTTGAGTGGCTTCGATCTTGACTTTGCCATTTTCTTCATGTATTCACTCATTTCATCCAAATATGCATCATTCTAGCATTTTGCTTCCAAGAGACCTAAAAAGTGAAAAGGAACAAAATTAAGCAGTAACGGATATAAAAGTGGTCGATTAAGGGCTTAAATGACCCCTTAAAAGTGTACGTTTTAAATCCTTATCACACCTTCAACTACACAACAAAATAATGGAAAACAAAAAGAAAAATCAAGAGGATTTACTTTAGTGGTCTTGATGGAGATGAATCTTAGCAACTCATGACCTTGAGCTTGCAAGTCTTCAAGAGGTCGTGTTCTCGCCTTTAAGAGGAACCTAGAGAATCACAAAGAGAAAAGCCCACATAGAAGATCCTTAGATCTGAGGTTAGAGACTTTAGAACATGGAGAGAAGATATGTCTAAAAGGGATGAGAAACAAAGAAGAAATAGCTCACTATTTATAGGAACTTATGCCTACTGTTCACCCGGATCCACCGGATCCCTTCCCAAAGGGATCCGGCTGTCTAATGAAAACAGTGTAGGTCTTGGGTTACAAACCGGGTTATGGGTTATGGGTAATGCACCATGGGTCATGGACTTTGGATAATGGGTACCCAACTAGATACAATGTTGATAAGGATTTAAAACATACATTTTTAGGGGATCATTTAAACCCTAAATCAACACATTTTATATCCGTTACTACTTAAAATCATTCCTTTTCACATTTTAGGCCGTTTGAAAGCAAAATGCTAGAATAAATCATATTTGGACGAAAAGGAGTGAGAACATGAAGAAAAAGGAAAAGTCAAGATCAAAGGCCATTCAGTAAGCCTGACGGCATCCCAAACAAAGGGTGACGCCTTCCCCTATATGAGAGATTTGATCAAAATACACATGACGACTCAGAACAAATTCTGGTTCTACAACCTGATGGCATCACGCCTAAACTCTGGAAGGCGTCTCCCTCATTTTCCACACGAGACGCCCAAGAACCAATCTCAGATGACGTCCTTCATGAAGACTGACGGTATCACACATAGTAATTGATGTTGTCCCAACGATGACTTGGCCCAAACAAAACCCTAATGACGGCGACCTTACGGCAACACTAGCAAAAGGTGACGCCATCGCCTTTGTAAATCTATGTATAGAATTCGATTTTTCTGTATTTGAAGAGGTAGAGCTTTGGAGAGCAAACCCTAATTCAGTTGTAGTCTGACTTGGACAGTATTTAAGGGTTCCATACCCTTCTTTACATCATAAGATAAGTTTGTTTATCCATATTATCATTATGTCTACCCCATGTTTAATATTATGTGTGTATGCTTGCTTGTTTACCATGAGTAGCTAAATTATCCTTGTGTTTGCTTAGATCTATGAAACCTAGTTGTTAATTTTTTTAGGTTGTCTCTTGTCTTAATTGGTAGATGCTAGAGTAAGGAAAACTGGCTTCTTCTTTAATTGTTGCGAGCTTGAACGTCCTAAATAGCAAAAAGAGCTTAAGAGTGCACCTAGGCCGTTCATTGTGTTTATTGCGTGAGTTGTAGCTTGTTGATAGTAGTGTATTCGGGGGAGATACTTAGGTACTTGGCTATCCCGGATAGTCTAGAGGAGAGTTACAATTCATAGAACTAGGGAATCAGGCACCCCCTATGACCAAACGGAATACAATGCACCAATTAAGATGAGGATGTGACAATTCAAACAACCAATAAGAGATAACTAGGGAGTAAGAACATCTAAGTAAACACATTTTTAATCATCATAAGAGCACACCTGCAATTAGCATAATCTATCCATAGTTCAAGTAGTTAATTAGTTTAGTAGTTATTAAAAGTAGTTAAAATCGGTAGAAGTACCACCCCCCACTCCTATACCTTGAGATATTTACCTTGCTTTAAAAAAATATAAAAAGACTAAAAGGAATCTCCCTCAACCTTACCTTCTCGTCATACATCTCTTTCTAGCATCTATATTCCCCTAGAGAATGAATCAACCCCCTGGGCTTACCCCATACTACACTACAACGATTAGGTACACCTGTTAGAGGGTTGAAAAACTTGCTCGTAGAAAAAGAAGTCTTTTCGACCCAAAACCCATGCTATAAAGTTTTTGGCGCCGCTGCTGGGGAACAGAATAGCTAGTTAGATTTCTATCTCGTTTAGGTCTACTGGCTTTGTTAATACAAATAAGCTGTAAAAATGTTTATTTATATTTTACGATCTTCTAATGTTATGTCGATAACAAATGTAAAATCATTTTAATGAAACAAATAAAATACGTAAATGGTTTGAACTAATAGTTTCTAACATATTCACATTTTCACATAAAACACTAAAACAAGTATAAGTGATTTTATGATTTAATATTACATATGTACAACAACTAGTGTTTACATATTTGGGTAAAATATACACATAACTAGTATGTAGTATATTGGGTAATACAAATGGGTAGAAACTTAAGTATCATAACCCATTGGGCAAATACATTGAATGTAGTTGGGTACAACCTGACCCATAACCCATTGCATGACATCATGCTTATATCATATATAGATAATATCCATAACCCATGGTATTGACCCATACCCAATGTCTAGATACATTGAACCCTTGGTGAGCCCTCAAGAGAATGTCTAGATACATTGAACCCTTGGTGAGCACTCAAGAGATACATTGTATATAGCTAAAGACCCATGGATCAACCCATGACCTATGACCCATAACCAAAAATACCCATGGGCAAAGAGGAGTGTTCCACGGTGGCTTTGTGCTAGCCGGATCCCAAGTGGAAGGGATCCGTGGGATCCGGGGAACAATAGAGAATTTTCTCTATAAATAGAGAGCCATTTTTTTCTTTCTATTCATTACTTTTACACACATACTTCCCCAAGTATTCTAACCCTCTAACCTCAGATCTAAGTGATCAATGTAGTTTGTCTTTTGTTTTTGTGTGATCTTCTAGGTTCCTCTTAAAGGCAAGATTACCACTTCTTGAAGATGAGCAAGCTCAAGTCCATGAGTTGCCATGCTTCGTCATCATCAAGACAACTAAGGTTCTCTTGTTGATAGTTCTTCCTTTCTCCATAGATGTTGGGTTGAAGGCATTAGTGAAGAATGCCGAAAGTGTCAAGATGAAAGCATTAGTGAAAGGTGCTCATCATCCGTGTCAAAGCATTAGTGAAGAATGCTAAAGGTGTCAAGACGAAGGCATTAGTGAAAGGTGCCAAGCGTTGTGTCAAAGGAATTAGTGAAGGATGCCTAAGAATCAAATCAAGTGGCATTTGGGAAGAATGCCTAGGTCGTATAATCGATGAGGTGCATCGTTATACATATAAGTATTTTTTTATTTCCAAAGATGGTGATATCCTTGATGGTGTTGTAACAAGGAGTAGATCTCCTTGAGATTAGGTATTGTGTTGTGAAGGGTAGTAGTTCCTCTATAGTAATGGAACTAGGTGCTTAGCCTATTACCTAATAAAAGGTAGGCGACGTTGTGATAGGATTAGTTCTCCTTGGTGTGAAAGAACTCGGTGGTTAGCCTAGCACCATATAAAGGGTAGGCGACGTTGTGTTAGGTGTGGTTCGCCTTGGTGTGAAGGAACTCGGTATTTAGCTTTGTACCGGAAAAAGGTTAAGCGACGTTGTGAAGGCTTCTCCGCCATAAGGAGTTGGTGTAGTGTTTACGAACTCTCGAGTAGGTGACTCGGGGAAGTGGAGTAGGGAAGGAAGGTG
The DNA here is from genome assembly GCA_022545495.1 of Chrysanthemum lavandulifolium. Lineage (NCBI taxonomy): Eukaryota > Viridiplantae > Streptophyta > Magnoliopsida > Asterales > Asteraceae > Chrysanthemum > Chrysanthemum lavandulifolium. The sequence goes on along the minus strand of CM040245.1, from coordinate 192,905,270 downwards.
TCCTTGTAGCCGAACCACTATAAATACTTGTGTCGTGGTGATGTGCTTCTTACTCTTTATCTTTCATTACACGTTTATATATCTATCTATCCACGTCCAACATAAACAACCTAATAGATTGACATAAGTCGATCTAAATATTGAAAAGGAAGTTTCAAATTGGTAAAACTATTCAACCCCCCCTTCTAGTTTTCCACAATTGGTATCAGAGCTTCGTTACCAAGTTTTTTTTTGTATATTGTACTTTGAAAACTTGATACGATCCGTGTATGTTTGAAAACTACAAAGAAGGAAATTTCTTAAAATAAAAAGTCATGTTTTTAGAAATCATCATATGTTGGATAGTGATAGATCATTCTAACATTTTCCTTTGAGAAGTCTTCATACTAGGATTTGGGTATCTTAGAAGATCATGAAGTATTTCGGCGTCTATGGTTTCTAAAACCATAAAAGGGAATATAGCAAAGGATTGGGGTATCTTAGAAGATCATGAAATATTTAGCGTCTATGGTTTCTAAAACCATAAAAAGGGGATATAGCAAAGGTATGTTTTCTTAGTTACATTTTTTTTCAAAAACGTGCTAAATTGCTTGTGGACAAAATGGTGATATATGCTTCTATCTTATAATAAGCATAATATGAAAAGTGTTTTAGTGATTTTTTTTTCTTTGAAGTTTTATTGTTAGATATCTTGTTAATCAAGCTTGAATAAAGGTAAAAATGGGTAATATAACTTCACTAAAAAGTCTACAAAGACTAAACCTTTTCGTAAGGTCAAAACGTACATTTTGTAATTACATGTCGATCCGCGGATCCCTCAAATACACTTGGACGGATCCTCGAGCAAGGGATCCGTGGGATCCGTGGTACAGAAGACAGTTTTTGTCTGAATTTCAAAAATTCATAACTTTTTAACCGTAAGTCGTTAGAAGTCGTGCCACCTATCATTTTAAAGGTATTTGAGTCTACTTTCATTTAAAAATGATTTTATAAACTGATTCAAAACAATAATTTAGAGAATCATTGATTTATAATAGAAAGTCATTTTTCGATCATAACTTTTGCAAAAACTTTTGATCTAATTGGAGACGGATGTTTTCGCTTTTGAATAACAATGTGTCCTCTATTGAAATTAAGGTTTTGATCATATTTATAAATATAAAAGAAACTAATCAAGCTTGGTATATATCTTTATATTTAACACAAAGCGATGAAAAGAACTTTCGTATGCTATGCTAAATGATAAATTGTCTTTTTTGCATTACTTGATTATTTGCGTATCTCAAATAGCTTTTGTGCTTGTTTGATTGAATAGCATATGTGGTTTCCTTACCTTTCTATTCGTTCTCTTGTTTGTCGATTTAGTAATATTCTACTAATCAATGTGCTATTTGAAGGAGTGTTTGGGATAACATCTGGTTGTGTCGAAAATGTTAGTTTAGATATTTAGATAAGTCATATAGGTTGAAAAATGTTTAAAACATATAACACACTAAATGCATTTTTGATTGAGTTTGTCATATGTGCTTATATGATTTCATTTGTTCTTGTATCATTTTCTAAAAACAACAAGAATGTACATCGGATCATAACCTACACTTATGTTGATGATGTACTCTCCCATTTTCCTTTTCATGATCGCTCTCCAAGCTTCATAGTAGGATTGACAACTTGATTATTTCATCCGATATACTCAAGTAAATTATTTTGCAATGCAAATATAATTGTTCATATCCGAAAGTTCAAACTCAAAGCTTTCCAACAACATATGTTGAACTAGCTCATCCAACCATTTTTGTTGTTTACCATATGGACAACTTTTAAACTTATTTTTAACATGACGCCTTCGTCACCTTGTTTGTCTCAAGTATAATATTAAGCGAAGCAAAGTATCATCATTGTTACTCTTGATAGGCCATTGTAGGAATATAAATTTTCTAACTTGAGAATGAATCTTTGGAGAACTTATTGCACTAGAAACTCAATTTGACCTAACGGTTGAATTGTTTCTTGATAAAGTTGGTATGTGGAATCACCCATAAAATGGTCGTGTTTAGCCGTAATTGAGCACCGCTAATGTGATCTCATATTCATTCTCTCACTTGGGAAATTTATACTCTATGTTTTCCTAAAGTAAGTTTACAATGGAAATACTTTGCATTGTCTTAGGATTACTAATCAAACAAGTTGTAAAATAAAATTTTCTTTTAGTTAATCAAAACCACTTGCCTCATCAAGCGATTATCTTGCTTTGATCGAGAAGAGCTACTTGACTTCATGGACGAAGTTCATTGTATGCTAATCACCATCCGTAATGACTATACATAGTTCATTGCTTCCGTTGGCCAAAACAACCCTATTGTCTTGAACACCATCATCTACTCTGCACGCCATTGTTAATACAAACGATTTACTAATCTAGATCGTAAATCTATTTTGAGCTTCTTGAATAACGGTTGTTAAGTTTGATAAACCTATGTATTACTTGTGAGCTAGATCGAATTTAATTGCTTATGTGCTATTTCTACATGCTCTTAGTATGTTTTACTTGTATACATGTATACTTACTGTAGAGATCATTAGCTTCTAAGTTCGATACTTAGAACAAACGCTAACTGTTTAGTAAAACTGTCCCAGATGCCAGATCCCTAGTTTGTGACTATCCGGATCCCTCAAGTGAAGGATCCGTGGGATCCGGGCGAATAGAAGTGGAATTTCAATCCTTTACACCTCAAACCATGTTCCTAGATTACTTCACACTAGCTGAACTTAATACCTTAGGATCTCTTAAGTCCTTCTCAAGCTTAGTAAGCTTCACACTCACTCATAGCTCATTAAGGATCACACTCAAAGTGCTTTTCGATCTATCGTTTCACCTAAACTCATTACTCTTCCACTCTCTAGATCACTCATTATTTCTCACATGATCCCTCACATCTAGACCTAGAAATCTTTCGATTATGGCAAAATTGAACATAATCATCCTTACCTTAAAATTGGTCAAAATGGATCAAATTCTAGTTCTTCCACCTTAAAACCTTTAGGATCTTCTCCAAGACATTATCCTAAGTCACTATCTGATCACTAGGATCATCTAGCTCCATTTGACACTCTCAAGATTTTAGTGTAATCTTTGTTCATTCATTGGTACTCACGAAAGTTCCAATTTCTTTCATATAAGGCAATCATTAGCTACATCACTCATTGCCCTTGAACATTTAAGTACCCTTCCATTTAAAGACACTTAGGAGAACCGAAACATTCAAAAGGTATAGGCTTTAGACCTTTCAAACATCACTTCTATCCTTTCCTAGTCACTGAGAGGCGGATCCCTAGGATTAGCCTAGACGGATCCCCATTGGTGGGAACCGTAGGATCCGGGTGATGATTTATGTCAACTCTTGCTCGAACAATCATTTCAAGCTCATCTTGCTAACTTGAACACTCCACCTCATCCTAATTAAATCTCTGAAGTTGACTCATGTGCATGCTAATCATCACATTCCAAAGGATATTAGAGACTTAAGTCTTGAATGCACTTGCTAAATCCTTCCCTTAATAATTCATCTTGCTAGAATCCCTTAGTCATCAAACACAACATAATTCTCAGCAATTAGAAACCTTTTACTTAGTCATTTCATCATGAGGAAAGCTCCTAGTGCTAACTCATCCAACCAAGAACCACCCAAGAAACTTACTCGTGTTGTACACGAAATTTCCTCAACCGAATCATCTCCGGTTAAACCCACAAATGGTAGGACTTCCCATCCATCGAATCATCATCCGTAAGAGATAATAGTGTTAGAATCTCACCTCAACAAACCCAATCAACAATTGCCAAGAGAACCGCAATAATTAGCATTAAACCTCTTAGGTTAGAAAAGGGATCATCGAGCTCTAAACCAAACGTACCTAGTTCTAGAAAAACGTCTAAACCTTCATTCCTAGAGCATGGACTACACTCCTTTACCGAGCCTCTCTCTATTCATTAGAGCATTCACCACCGAGAACTTCCCATTCACCAACCTTCTCGTTAAAATAGGAACCACCTACATCACCAACTAGTCCATCGTTGGAAACAAGGAACCACCAAGGACTTGATCATATGGAGGAATTTCCATTACCACCACTCTCATTCCTAGTAGAACCTCATCCTAAATTACTCAATGTACCTCCACCATCATTTGTAGAACCTCCTCAAAACATCCTGTTCCTAATCAAGACAATAATTGCTCTAATTGTCTAATCACCCAAGGACTTGTTCAAAGAAGTACGAAATGAGTTGCATTTCATGTTTAATTATCTTCTTGAAAGATTGGACCAAATCAACAAGTCTACTCATCCCTAGACTCAAGCACATTGTTGCTTCTTAAGATTTGGTCACTTATTAGTCTTAGTAGAATATGGCTAAATCATTCTCTTAGTTTTTAGAGATTTGTTGATCATCTCTTATGTTTTATTAAATTATAGTTTACTTGCCATATTGCATTGAGTATATGTTTGTTGGTTGAATACATATCTCATTTTGATGTTAACATTACTTTTTACATCACCATTGCTGAATTTAATCATCAGCTATATGGATCCCTCAAAATTGCCTAGACGGATCCCTACTAGGAGGGAACCGTGGAATCCGTGAGACAAAAAACTATTTTTCTACTAACTTGGATAACATATGCAGGAAATTGTGCATTATACTTGTTTTCTAACCTTTGTTATGTAGTTATTCAATCTACACTTGAAGCCTTTTTGACACCCTAAAGCTAGGGAGAGCTTTGTGTCAAAACAATACATTGCAAATTACTTGCAATATTAGGATTACATTTCTCGACATCCCTTTGCAAAATTGCAATCATCAAGGGGAGCACATTCGTCACTTAGATGAAATCTTTTGCAAACTTAGTTGCAAACAAACTAGATTAGTATTACTTTCTTGACGCCCTTACCTAGGGATGGACTCGTCAAGGGGGAGTAAAGAAGAGATCCTTTCCGTTACTTGCTCTCTCCTCTTTTTATTTATTTCACATGTTTTCTTAAAAACAATGTGTTGCTTTCTTTCAAGGCTCTTTTTGTTTCGACAAAAGGGAGAAAAAGTAAAACTACAAATTCAAACTTTTACAATTTTAGCTTTTCCTTAAAATAATTTTATGTTTTGTCATCAACAAAAGGGAGATTGTTAATACAAATAAGCCGTAAAATGTTTATTTATATTTTACGATCTTCTAATGTTTTTCGATAACAAACGTAAAATCATTTTAACGAAACAAATAAAATACGTAAATGGTTTGAACTAATAGTTTCTAACATATTCACATTTTCACATAAAACACTAAAACAAGTATAAGTGATTTTATGATTTAATATTACATATGTACAACAACTAGTGTTTACATATTTGGGTAAAATATACACATAACTAGTATGTAGTATATTGGGTAATATAAATGGTGAAACTTAAGTATCATAACCCATTGGGCAAATACATTGAATGTGGTTGGGTACAACCCAAAGCCCATGACCCATAACCCATTGCATGACATCATGCTTATATTATATATGGATAATATCCATAACCCATGGTATTGACCCACACCCAATGTCTAGATACATTGAACCCTTGGTGAGCACTCAAGAGAATGTCTAGATACATTGAACCCTTGGTGAACACTCAAGAGATACATTGTATCTAGCTAAAGACCCATGGATCAACCCATGACCCATGACCCATAACCAAAAATACCCATGGGCAAGAGGGCGTTCCCACGGATCCACGGCTTTGTGCTAGCCGGATCCCAGTGGAAGGATCCGTGGGATCCGAGGAACGATGAGAATTTTCTCTATAAATAGAGAGCCATTTCTTTCTTTCAATTCATTACTTTTACACACATAGTTCCCCAAGTATTCTAACACTCTAACCTCGGATCTAAGTGATCTATGTAGTTTGTCTTTTGTTTTGTGTGATCTTCTAGGTTCCTCTTAAAGGCAAGATCACCACTTCTTGAAGACGAGCAAGCTCAAGTCCATGAGTTGCCATGCTTCATCATCATCAAGACAACTAAGGTTCTCTTGTTGATAGTTCTTCCTTTCTCCATAGATGTTGGGTTGAAGGCATTAGTGAAGAATGCCGAAAGTGTCAAGATAAAGCATTAGTGAAAGGTGCTCATCATCCGTGTCAAAGCATTAGTGAAGAATGCTAAAGGTGTCAAGGCGAAGGCATTAGTGAAAGGTGCCAAGCGTTGTGTCAAAGGCATTAGTGAAGGATGCCAAAGAATCAAATCAAGTGGCATTTGGGAAGAATGCCTAGGTCGATATAATCGATGAGGTGCATCGTTATACATATAAGTATTGTTTATTTCAAGGATGGTGATATCCTTGATGGTGTTGTAACAAGGAGTAGATCTCCTTGAGATTAGGTGTTGTGTTGTGAAGGGTAGTAGTTGCTCCATAGTAATGGAACTAGGTGCTTAGCCTAGTACCTAATAAAGGGTAAGCGACGTTGTGGCAGGATTAGTTCTCCTTGGTGTGAAAGAACTCGGTGGTTAGCCTAGCACCGTATAAAGGGTAGGCGACGTTGTGTTAGGTGTGGTTCGCCTTGGTGTGAAGGAACTCGGTATTTAGCTTTGTACCGGAAAAAGGTTAAGCGGCGTTGTGAAGGCTTCTCGCCATAAGGAGTTGGTGTAGTGTTCTGAACTCTCGAGTAGGTGACTCGGGGGAGTGGAGTAGGGCATGGAAGGTGTCCTTGTAGCGAACCACTATAAATACTTGTGTCGTGGTGATGTGCTTCTTACTCTTTATCTTTCATTACGTGTATATATCTATCTATCTACGTCCAACATAAACAACCTAATAGATTCACATAAGTCGATCTAAATATTGAAAAGGAAGTTTTAAATTGGTAAAACTATTCAACCCCCTTTCTAGTTTTTCACGGGCTTGATTCACATCAAGTGAGGTTTTCTCTTTTCTTAGCTTCCTTTTAGTCTATCCTCTTATTTGTGTTTTGTTCATAGAAACATCACTTTTCATCATGGAAGGTGATAACCCACCCAAAAATGATCCACGACATCAACCACTTCCACTCAATCCACCACCACGACCCGCCAAGAGGCCGTACTCTTGGCGAATACTCTAGACCGAGCCATCAAGGCTATAGGAACACCATTGAGCTCCCACTTCAAGCTCAAACTACGGCCTTGCGATCTAACACCATCCGGTTGGCGCAAAACCGATGTGCATTCCATGGAATTCGTTCGAAGATCCTAATCGACATCTCAAGGATTTCCTAAAAATCGTTGACTCCATTGACCTTGATGCTACCACGGGATACCACGCGCTTGCGTCTCTTGCAATTCTCTCGGGACCAAGCTAGTAATTGGCTTGAGCGACTTCGCATGATCCATCTCAAGTTGGGATGATCTCACCACTCGTTTCCTCACGTAATTTTTCCCAGCGAGGAGAACTACCAAGCTAAGGAATGACATCTTGATGTTCCAACAATGTCAAGGCAAAACTCTCTATGAGGCGTGGACTCGATTCAGGACTTACTCCACAAAGTCCCTCATCATAGCATTGATCTTTGGCTTCACGTCCAAATCTTTTACGATCATGTCAATCTCTCCACGAGGCAAACCATCGACCAAGCGGCGGTGGTAAGATTAGTGAACTTACCGCGAAAGAGGTGTGGGGTACAATAGAGGACCTTTCCTCTATGAAAATGAATTTTGGAATGACCTCGTGAGTTTCCCAAAATCGTAAAGGCAATCTCCTTGCCTCCCGTTGACTCACAACCTTCCAATCGTAGGATGCTCGAACTTGAAGATCAAGTCAAATTCCGAATAAGTTCCTCTGAAGCTCCTAAACCATCATGCCAAGTGAACAAAATCACTTTACCTTGTGAATTATGTAGTGGTCCCTATGACACGCATGATTGCAAAAACTCCCCAAACAAGCTTTTGCGAACTACGCCTCCACGCGTGCAAGCGGAGGCGGGAGAAAAGTGGTACACTTTCAAGCCCGAGCAAAACAATCTAGGAAAATCTCGAAAACCCTTGTGGAAAAATCACTCTAACCTTGGGTGGAGCCAAAGCTCACACCCGCCCAAAACAACTCCTCTACTCCACATAATAGGTCCCAGCGAAACCATACCTCTTACAACAACCCTCCAAACACCGGAACTTCCACTAATCTTGAGGAATGGTATCCAAGTTCATGTCATCTCAAGAAGCTCGATTGACTAAGCTTGAAGCCGATTTCAAGCAACGACAAAGCGAGATGACAAACAAACTAGACACTCTCTTAAAATCCTTCAATGACCGGGATGTAGGAGCACTCCCAGTGACACTATCAAGAACCCAAAGTGAATTCGATTTCATCGAATCCATGTTCTTACTCACCAAGGAGAATGCATATCCATTCTCCTCACACCCACAAGTCCATTCGATCAACACCATCAATCGTGTTTCAAACAAACCATTCCAAAATACCAAAACCCAAGTTAATGGTCCATCCAACTCTTGAAACACCAACCAATCAAGAACCCAAATCTACTATAGAAGAGTAATTTAAGGAACTTTACTAAGAAAAACCGGTTCTTGAAGTCTTGAATCATGTGCCTTACTATAATGCTTTTAAAGATAAATATGAGCAAGAAATAAAACTAAGAGAACATGGGTCCGCATTTGTGCAAAACAAATTACCTAAAAGTTAGATCATCCGGCATACATTCTTCCATGTAGCATTGGAAATTCCAAAGCTTTCGACACATTAGCCGATCTAGGGTCAAGTATCAACCTTCTTCCGTTGTCCCCTATAAAAGTCTTAACCTAGGTAAGATAGAACCAACGGAAACAATCATAGGTTTAGCGGATGGTAGTGTTGCGTATCCGGTAGGAATAATGAAGGACATGGTAGTACACGTGGGTCGATCAACTCTTTTGGTGGATTTCCACGTGCTAGACATGAATAGGGACACTACATGCCCATTATTAGTTGGGCGGTTCTTAGCTACCGCTAGTGCCATAATCGATTGTAAGACTTCTAGGATAGTGGTAGGAGAAGGGATTGCTAGGTCAATTTATGATGTCAAGAAGCATTTCTATTATAATGAGGATGAACAAATACCTTATGATATCATGTTGGATAGGAAACCATCTAGATATGGAACATGGACCAATAGAGACTTCAGAGGCCCTCAATGAACTTTCTATCTAGAAGAGACCTACATGAGTAACTCAACTTTCCTAGAACAACAATTGGCTAGGGACATTGAAGTAAACCCATTCGAGGATACTTTAGTGTTTAGGTGACCGAATTCACAGGAACCTTACCCGTTAATCTTTGCATGGATTAGTGGAAAGTTGAAAGTAAAAAGCCTAAGTACAATTGGAATTGGGATAAGCCACCTAATGATGGGAATGGGAGGTGGCACATTAGGATGACAATTTTTAGGAATTAGAAAATTCCATAGTGAAGAGTCGGTCTTCCCAAATATTATCTAGCATAAGTTAGCTCGTAGACATATCATTAGTTACGTTATTTGTTAGTTTATTAGTTAGTTATTAGCGTAGTTTAGTTTAGTGCAACACCGTAGAGGAAGGACGGGTCTTTACCCATCGTATGCACGATCCACGGTCCGATAGGAGGACATAGTATTTGTAACTATAAATACCCTTCCATCCATGGAAGGGCGTGGCTGGAATCTAACCTTTCATAATTTGTTAACCAACTCTCTACCAAGAACACCATCTCTCTACTTTCTCTCTCTAAAATGTCTAACATGTATTTCCATCATCCAGACCACCCGAATCATCAAACGCAATAATAAATATAACGATCCTACAATTGGTACGAGCCGAGGGTTTTGTGTTTTGATGATTTGTTGCGGCTTGAATCCGTTTAAACTGATTTTATATCACTTTTGTGTGTAGGATATTTGTGTTTTACATCTTGTTGGTGATATTATCTTTTAAACAAGTTTTTATGTATCTTCTTTTGGTCAATGGTCCAAGCGATTTTTCTTTTCTAGCGGTCTTGTGTCAATATCTTGGTCCAATAAAATCGTATTCTAAGTGGTCATTTGGTTATATTAACGTGGTCTAAATGGTCAAAGAATCATATTTTACGCACTTTTCGGGTTTATTATGAAGGTAGTCGGAAAAGTTGTCGGAAAACTCATCGGAAAAGCTGTAATATCTTGCTAGCGACTTGATGAACCCAAAAGCAGACACGGCGACTTGTCTTTACAAGTCGTCTAGATTCATTGTATATAAGTAGCGAGTTGTGCTAGCGAGTTGTTAAGCGAAATATCTAGCGATTTGTTAAGTTAAAAGACCTAGCGACTTGACTATTGACTATTTAGTCAATAGCGACTTAAAAGTTGTAATGGCTTAGCGAGTTGGTTTTACAAGTTTAGCGACTTGGCTCTAAAGTTAGCGACTTGTGACCTGAAAAAGATATGTTAGCGACTTGGCGAAAAGGATGAAGAAGAATGTAGACCACGACCACTAGACCAACAACAAATACCAAATACCAATATATCCACGACCTCGGTACCATTACTTCATCAATATCTAGCTTTTAGAATTAACAAAATGTTTTGACTCGAAGAAGTGAGATCGATCCGAAAACGAAAAGATAATCGAATGGAAATTTAGCTGTATGACATACTCGATCCAAATCCATCAACATGGCGAGGTCTTGTGTTATTTGTTCTTTGCTTATTACGTCTATGAAGTGGTAAGAGGGACTAATTTGTTGAGTAATTGGAGGATGTGAGGATTGATGTCTACTTGGTGATAAAGGTAAGAAATTAATCGAATTTGATATATATATTCATTCTCGGATATGTTGTGAATGTCTTTGAGAATAGGATATGGGCGAATGTTTTCGATAAGTGTTTTAGGGTTATCACTAATAACCTAATTTTTAGGACAAGTTTTATATAACCGACTATAGATGTTATGTATTGGATCGGTAAGAATTTTGGATGGACCGTGATCTTTTGGATACGTATGGTTTGTGGGTTTGTCTTCACGATCTTATGGATTTTCTATTGGATCTTTTTTATAAAAAATCACATTTTGGTGTTGGCTTCTAACTCATGGTCATACATTTTTAAGGTTATGGTTAGTTTAAATCACATTTCTTAACTTATCATGTATTCCCATTGGTAGCGGTGAATATGAGTTACTTGAGTGATCGGATGGGATAAATGATTTCAATGGACCGAGTGATTGATGGTACTAATCTCGCATGGGTTGTATTAGTGTTGAATGGATTGAGTGATAAGTAGAAAGCATGGGTGCATCCTATATGATTGCATGGGATATGAAAATGGACAAAGTGATAACTATGCTTGGGCGTGTTATTTGGTCTTGTGAACATTAACGATGTCAAGAAAATATTTCTGATGTGAATATTAATGATGTGATCGGTGTTAATCGACTTGGTTGTGGATAATGTGCTTTCTCACTCTGGAATGGATATTAAGTCGTGAACTGTCTTTGGAATGGATTTTGATATGTGCTTAAGATCGTATCGGTGTGCGTTACGTATGTCGATGGGATTGGAGTGCCATGAGATTTGATGATGAGACTTGGTGAGTTATGAGATTTGAGTTGTTGATAAGAGTTGTAGTGTTGTTGTTATGGGGTTTTGGTACTTTGGCATATACATCTTCACAAAGGTTATTATGTTACGGCTTGAATCAATGATTGATCAATGTTGAATACGGGGTTGTTTGGACGAAATTTCTCGGTTGGATTTGAAGTGAGGTTCTCGGGCGCGTTTACTTATTTCATCTTCCTTCTTTCTACCATTCCACGAAGATGACTTGTTTAGGCATTTATAGAGCATGATAAAGACTTGGCTATTTAGTTCGTTTGTGATTCTTTCTCGCAACCCACAGCGTAACTATCACTTCGTGTCTCACGCGATAGAGGATCGACAAGAGGCGTTGTACATTGGGTACACGTTTCTTTTTCATAAAGATTCGTACAAGCGTAAGTAACAAATCACGGGAATTCTACTTTATGTTCTAACTTGGTATATCAAGTTTACTTCTTCATGTAGTCCTTTGCAATGGCCGACGAATATGTGATTGATGTGTTTACCAAAGTGTTATGGTTGTGATGTAATCGGCAATTCTCATGGAATATTCTTCACTACAAAATGTCAATGATACTTCACGGTCTAAGCAAAATCTTTCAAGAATCTTCAACGTCGGTCATTACTCTTCAAGATGTTTGCTTATGACAAGAACTTCTCGTGCTAATGGTCATACACATTATGATGCTTCCAAAAGTTCGAAACCATCATGGGGAGAAACGTGTACTTTGGTGTGTTACGGTCATCCTCGGGAAGCGGTTTATACTACTTGACTTAGTATGGTTTGTGAAGTTTTCTATATATGGGTAAAGAATTGTTGATTTTAGTGTCGAAGATGGTGAATGAACCGCTAATGAACACTGCATGTTCCCTAAAAGCAGATATTCACGAAACCAACGTTGTCATAACACATTCAAATTGACATTATTTACGGTTTTGTCTTGATTTTGTAAAATCATGAAAGAATCTATTTCTCGGTTTAAATCATAGACTTGTAAAATCCCGTGACAATGGAAACATCCTAGTAATTGCAAAGTGCATTTCCGGATCTATCTTACGGTTTATTCTTGGTTTTGTAAAATCCATGAAAGAAACTATTTCTCGGTTTAAACTATAGAATTGTAAAATCCGTGATGATGGAACCATCACGGAGAAAGGGAAAGTGTAATTCGGATCTTATCGATCTTTGGTGCTACATTTTACGCTTGAAGAAGGATAAAGGTTGTACTTCATGAATTGGGTGTTTGTTTGGATTGTCCTCATGATGATTGGTAATTACTTGGCTTTCGGGTTATGCTCATTAAACCATGGTCGGGATGAAAACCATTATCATAGTTCACTTAAAATGTCAAAGGAGGCTAGAATTGATCGGCTAACGAGAAGATGTGACAGCGGCATTAATTCATATTATTTATTTGAGGTTGAAGTGAAATATCACGGCGAGTGGACTTAGTATCCGAAGGTATCGGGGATGGTTGGATGAAGATTCTTCAAGATCCTTGTTCAAGCTTATTATCAAAAGCGAAGAATTGGAAATCTAGTTATTGTTGGGTGACTTTTCCTTTTCTTTTACCACTTGGGGGAATTGGGCTCTTACCACCACAAAATAACTATCACTTTAAGGAGTTACGTTGTAGTGCTCGATGTCACATTCAATTGTGGATTTTCAAGAGGCGATGTATGTCTTATACTTGATGGTAGGTTGGTTGAATAGTATAGAGTACTTAGAGATTATAATGGAAATCGGCACCGCTCTTTGTTACATATGTGGAAGTTTAAGTCACGAGTTCGGGTTGTTTTACTTGAGGTCAAATTCATCATATTGGGTTATCTCCATCGGTTGTCACGACAAAGAGCCTCTTGAATGATAATGGGGTTGATAACAAGTTTGCCAAGAGATATTGAAAAGAGAGATTATGACATTTGAACACAGCAGTTCAAGCCTCGTACCACTAAAGAAAAGAAAAGTATACGCTTGATGCGCTTTATCTTAAGAAGAGAAATCTTCTCAATTATGACCATTCTCATCAACATGCTTCATGCTTTTCCCATGCGCTTTCGGTTATCAAGTGAACCGGACTATCGTTGCTAGTTCTCTTATTCCACTTTCTCAATTAAAATGGCGATGGCGACATCATTTGCAACCTTTGAGGGGAGAAGTGTAAGAGACTACATTTTAAAGATATTCACTTGTTTAATCAAGAATGGCATCTCCATATGCAATTCTTGAGGGAGAAGAAGTATGATAACTTTACATGTTGAGTTATATTTGAGAATATATGGTCAACGGCTCCTAACTCATGTAAGAACCGAGCTTCTTCTTATCGGATCATCTTCACATGTAGTTTCTTCTAAGAGCCGTTGGGTGACATCTTCACGGTGATATGATTAAATGACAAAGTGCTTCTAGTTCTTTGGGTGATTTCTTTGATGAACATCTTTACGTTCTTGTTTGATTGTGAGGATTTTAATTACGGTGATTTGCTATTTACAAGTTAACAGGAATGCCTTTGGTGTGAAGAAGATGTTAGCTGTCTATTTCCCCATTCGGACAATCTTGAAGAAGGTCGAGTCTCGATCATTCTACATTTTCTACTACATGTTAGAAGACTAAAGGCAATTTCATTTGGTGATCTAAAGACTTCTTCTTAATCCGGTGAGAAGAACACTTGAAAATCTTCTTGATTTAGGGAGAGCACTAATTGGGGAGATTGAAAAGCCAAATTTAATCCCTAATTATACTTGCTCACGTTATTCTTGATAAGTTGATTCTCATATACATACGAGCTTATGATGTTCTTCTCAGCAGTTTCTAGTATACGGGCTTATTTTTGTTGTTGATTACGAAGCATCAAAACCGAGAAAGGGGAAGGAAACATGCATCTAAGCGTGAGTAAACCTTGATGAACTTAATTCTTCTAAGTGATTGAAGATATCCGGGAAGACAAATGTCATGACCGCGAGAGAAACTCAAGGTTTTACTCATCAAGGCTTTAAGTGTTATTATTCCAACTACGTGGGGAAGTGATGTCGAGAAAGTTTACGAAAATAAAAGAGGTACACAAGTATGACATTCTCGGGAGATAAATGTATAACATGAGGGAGGTGTTATCGATTATTCTTTCGGTAGGAATGTGTACTTGATTACGAGCTTCATACACTAGCATCGGGGAAGAAAAATGTGAACATTGGGGAGGTGTTTTCATTCCCCTCATGATGTGTATTCGGGAGAGTTCTTGGGTATTAGTGTACTTGGGTTCTTGAGCTTCATACTCCATTATCGGGGAACAAAAATGTGAACATTGGGAGGTGTTTTAATTCCCTCATGATGGGTATTCGGAGATTTCTTGAGCATTATACAAAGAGATTGGGTGTATCAATTCAACTACTTGGGGAATTGTTCTCTTGACACCTTTTGGAATGGATCGCTTGGACTTGATGGAAAAGGAATTTGAGAAGTTTATTTAAATGTAGGATGATACGTTGTTGTTCTTCTATTTTGATGATATAACCCGACGAAGAATCTCGATCATCGTTCTTAAAAGGAGCGATGGGATTCTGATAATGGTGTGCTTCTTTGTGCACTGGCTAAGGCAAGCTTGAAATAGAGCTTGAATATGCTCATCTAATGGATTTTCGGTTTGGGGAAGCGCCAAAGTCTCTCATTCTTAAAGGCTCATGTTTTATCTTATATTTTGGAGCCTCGAAGCTTTGGTGATGGAAGTTTAAGAGATGACGATTTCTATCTTCTACGAGGCTGTTCGATATCCTTATCTCGGTACTCGTATCATCATCCTTCTTAAACTATATCATCTTATCTATCTTTGTAAATATTTATCAAAAACCAAATACAAAAATATAAAACCAACAAAAACAAAATAGAAAAATATAAAATCTTTAAAAACCCATAAAAATCAGAAAATTTAAAAATTCCAAAAAAAATATTGTTTTTCAAAGACATGCCTACGGTATCGATAACATCTACGGTCTTAGAAATGTCATTCAATAATGGCATGGTACCATAGATGAAGTTCGAGTAGGAGGTGTAAATATTCCTTTTCAAAACATGTCTAAAAATATGGCTACGGTTATTTCATCTTGTAACCGGGCGTCAAATAATGGCTTGCGGTTATTTGGGCGTAACCGTGCTTAACCATGGCCTTCTATTATTTCCGATAGCAACCCACTCTTCAAAAGAAGGAAAGTCTTTGCGGTAAACCAATTTTCAAATATTTCGTGCACTTATCCTAAATACAAAATGAGGAAAGTATGTCGAAGAATCTTTGTTCCTACACAAATGTTTTTCCTTCTATAAATTCTTCGAGAAAAATATTTGTTGTTTCCAAAATAATGGTAAATGAGTTGCTTGTAAATCAATCGATTCGAGTTTTCGTTAAATTGAAAACTCAATCAATGACTTCAGTAGCTTTTAAACTTTTCGAGAAAAATAAGTCATTGATTGAGGGAGAATGTTTTCAAATCTATATCATCTAACGGGCTTTCTTAATTATCCTCGTGTTTAATTAAAATGATATTTGCCTATGTCAAAGGACTAGGAATTGAGGATATGATTGTTAGGATTAGATGATTAGAGTTTGATAAACACATTAATCCCGCCTTATATGAGCCGATTGACATGTTGAATTGACTTTTATTAGTCGATTCTTTGTTTGGGTATTGTCAACCACCATATATCATTTTGTATGTCTACTAACGTGTCACGAGATATCATGGATTTTAAGAATGTTCCCAATCGGATCCCACAATTGATGATTGGATGCCGAAAGGAAAGGGTAACTATATCTTGGTTGAAAATGAAGAAAGCGAGCTTAAGTTGACTTCTATGGAGTTGGCATAACATATGCAACGTCGGAGGTCTCATTGCATCGGTGACGGTTTTCTTCAAAATGAAGAAAGAAGCTTAATTGGACCTCTATGGAGAGTTGGCATAACAAATGCAACGTCGAGGTCTCATTGCATCGTGACGGTTTTCTTCCAACCTTGACAACAACAACAAAAGCGGCTCAACCACCTAACGTATCTTTGTGCGGGATAATAGTGGATGATACCATTTTCTTAAAAAATTTGAAAATGTTGTTTTGAAAATGGAAAAATATTATTTTGAAAATAAATTGGACTTAATTTTGGAAATCATTGGACTTCATTTTATCAAAACTCAAGTCACTCAATCAACGACTACGGTCATCGATTGAGGGAGAGTGATTTAAAGTAAAATATTTTCAAGCGATATTTCATCTATCAAGTCCGTTTGTACGTAATAAAGTGGTGATCTAAAGATTTAATGTTATGTCATGGTATGATTTTCTTTAAAACTCAAAGATCTTTCAAAATGAAATTTTTACATTCTTGTTTGATTGTGAAATTGTTTTATTTTATTTAAAGACCTCTTAAAAACTATCATACGACACTAACAATCTTTAATGTCAAAATTGATCCTTATCGGTCATTTTCAAAATTAAATCTTGCCACGTCTTTCTTCAAAATTTTCTAAATAATTTAAATCAATCGGGATCCAAAATGTCAATTGGTTTGAAACTTTTGATCGAGGAGAGATCGTGATTCAAATCTCAAATCGGTTTTAAAAGGGTGATTGTTTCAAAATGCCAAACGATTTTGAAATACATAATGCACATGATTGTGGAGGAGCATTTAACCATAAACCGGAAGAGCTTTTAAATCGGGCACATTTTCTCCCATGTTTTCTAAACCTTATTAAATCACTTGGGATCCAAAATCTCAAAGGGTTTGATATTTTTGATCGGGGAGAATTTGTGATTTAAATGAAATCGATAAATGATGATCGACTTGATTCAAAGTGCATCTTGCTCTCCCATATGTGCTAAGCGCTTTCGAATCTCGAAGCACATATTGAGGAGCATTTCAAAAAAATAAACTTTCAAGGTACAATGATTTCTATGTTTTAACATAAGTACCTTGATTGATTTTCTAAATGGTTTCTTAATGGATTTTGTGATCGTGGATGTACTTCTAATGAACTCTTTCCTCTATGTGATAAAATGATTTCAAATATTGTTAGGATTTAGTAAATCCAGGTCATTAAAGTGTCTTTCACCTCAAGTATATGTAATCGTTAAAAGCTCGTAGTCGTAGTCATTTAATGTTAAGTAGTATTTAGTTAAGTAACACCGTGGAGGACTGGACGGTCTTTACCCAACTGTATGCACGATCCATAGCACTGTAGGTGGCGTTTTATGTAAGACTATAAATACCCTCTACCTCCCAAGGTGAGGTTGGATCTCATAATAACATTTTTACTTTCTTACTAAGTTCCCAAACCTCTAACTATTTCTCTCTAAAACCTAATATTATGTCACAATTCTCAATTTCCGGTCATTTTCAAATTTATATTTCATTAAGCGTTTATTTTCTTATTAAATAAACGCTATCGCGTAAACATTATTTTGAACATTTGATCCGATACTTCCAAAAATTATCCGATATATTTTGTACTCATTTTAAGACTATAAAAATTATATTATTATTTTACCGATGTTTTCAATTTATTTGGTATATAAATGGTTATGTATAAATATTCTGACGGTTTTGTAAATTCAACTCGATAAATATTTATTTCACTCAACTCATGTAAGAAATGTAATTTTATAATTTTAGGACCTCAATATATTTTATCTTGACCGTTAAAATTTATTATTAGCTAACGTTACCTTAAATGCTTAAATAATTACACAAGTTACTAATCATTCTTAAATAACTACACTTTATTTCTACCTATATGTATTAATCTACTTAAAATGCATCTATTTATTTTTTTTTCCTTTATGGTTGTCGACCAACCTAATGAGTCAACACCAAAATGTTCAAAATATCTAACTAATATCTAACTTATATTCATTTTAACGTTACACCTACACATTCATATCTCAAGTGCAAGCAAAAACCATTTTTTCTTTCTCTCTTCACCATCAAACCGGCCACCATAAGGGATCAAGAGAGGATCACCAAAATATTTTCAAGACAAGTATATTTCACTCTAGTTACACTCTTGATTAAGGTTTTGAAATAAAACCTTGGGTGATTAGGATTAATCCTTTGTTCATTAACCTCATCAAGTTAACTAGTAAGCTTTTCATATTCATGATCATATTTCATATATACTTTATGTTCATTACATCATATTTGAGAAAAACATGCAAGTCTTAGGGATGTTTATACCACTTTTTCATTGTTTTTAAGAGTTATATATATATATTTTTGTCATCCTATAATTACTCCTTGAAACATATCACTTTTGGTGATGCCTAGGAACCCATGACATCCTAAGAAGGTGTATGGTAGGATTAGAATAGCTTCGGAGTTGTTTTGAATTGGTTGGAATAGGTTTGGCGCGTGAAAAACTCATTTCGACAAGTTTTATTTAGGGTCTGTCCATATTTTTAAATCTGCGAAAATTCGACAGTTGGTAAAATATTTTGGGCTAGATATTTGGAAAATATACTTTAAAAGCGAAAATGTGGCGCTTGAGCGGATTAAAGCGGAGTTATAACGAAGAAGTTATGAATTTTGAAGTTTGACGAAAACTAATAATTCGAAATTTCAGCATGAAAATGTCACCCTTTACGAGTCAAAAATGAGGCTTAAGCGTTACTAAATGTGTCGACTTATCAAAAATATATTAGTATACTGTCTGAGTCTAAGGATGTAGATAACGAGAAAACGGACTTGTAATGATTAAATTATGCACGTTTACACAAAGTTGCCGTAACTTTATTATATAAGAAAAACTAATATATTTCTATTAGGCAAACCTTACGGCAACAAGTGACCATGTTGAGGGTCGTTTTTAACAAGGATGTAATACTTTTTATAACGTGATGTCTTCTAGTAAAAGTAAGTTCGCCTAGCCTATTTTCCAAAATGTCCAACCGTTTGTCAAGCGGAGTTGTAACGAATAAAATATAGTCACTCAAACTTAGTCGGAAACCACCCTTAAACAATATTTTGGATACAATTACCATACTAAACCTATATTTATCTCCATGATCGAGACCTCTAGGATGTAAACTTAAATGCTAAAACTTTGAGATAATGATACAAGCTTCCCAAAACCGTTGAGTTTGTTTCCTAACACTCGATGTGCACCATTTTTCGACTAGCTTTTGAGGCCGTTTATTCACTTTCATGAATTCTTCAAATGACATTATTTTCTGACGAAAGTTATAATTTCATAATATATCACAAAAGCGACTATCGTAGGATGTTGATTCAACATATATACTTGTAAAGTATTCTATAACATGACGAGATGTCATAAACATATATTTCGACGATAAATTCTATTTTCAAAAGCATACAAGTGGTATAGATTACATGTGGTTTGCATACGACGACATTGTTTCATGATTTATATTAGATCATATCATTCATCATAGGTCGCGGTTAGAGAATTGCGTCTCATTTGGTGCATCCACTTTGTCATCATAACAATTGCACCGGTGAGTTTCATAGCCCTACTTTTATACATTTTCAATTACTTTTGGGGAGATACATGCTCAAACTATTTTCATTTACTTTCATAGTTACTCTAAACTTTTAAGGATTATCGTGAGTTCATACCCGCTTTTACTCGTTTAAATTCTTACAAACTCCTTGGGGAGATACATGCTTAAATACTTGTTTTTACTCTTGCGAATACTCAAACCATTTATACAATTGTGTTACACTATACTTTTATACTCTTTGGACATTATGTGTGGTTTATTGCGATATGTGCCTTAATGTGCTAAACTTCGTTTTCAATTATGCCTCGACATACATACATTAGCTGGTTAACTCTGCGGGGCGGAGAGGTATTGATAGTACTATCGGTTGACGCCCACCCTTGTGTCCTGATGACTTGACACAGGGTGAATATAATCCGTTATTCAATGAGACACAACAAACAATGTAGACTTGTCAAGAGGTTCGATTGGTGTGATTCTTTGCATTAAGTACTTGTATATATCGTATGCACATATGTCCTACTTACAAACAAGATTGACATCATGCGCTTGAACATAAACTATACACATTTTGGCGGTGGGTTGTGAACACACGGTTGCAAGTTTTGTATGGGCGGAACTTGGGCCGAGTGGATTTACAATGCCTTTCTTTGCATGAATATTCTCTAAAGGCTTTACATTTCAACACAAACTCTATGAACTCACTCAACCTTTGTGTTGACACTTTTAGCACGTTTTATCTCGGTATCTAAGGCATTCACTTCATGGCATGCATGTGGACATATCATAGAGTCGCGGAGGCAGCGTCTCACTGGGTTTATAAACTTTAAAACATCGTTTGGCTTGTAACAAACTTATTTCCGCACAAGTTGATTTTCATTTGGGACCTATACTTTGTAAACTCTGATTGTTTTAATAAATTAAGCGATGTGTTTTCCAAACGACACTTTAGGTCGTTCAATATAACTATAACTTTGATACTATGACGATCAATCCCGGGAATTCCATTCATTGCAAAACATGTAATTTGGGGTGTGACATATTATACGCCTATGTGTGATCATGGTTTGATGTATTTGTGAAATCCAATATGTTACAATTGGTATCAAGAGCCATGGTTTGATCATCTCTCTACATATCCGTGGATTTACGGTGGTTTTATATGGTTTTGGGTTTGAAAAAGTTTAGTGGTTTTGCATCATTTGGATCATTTCTTGTGTTAAAGTTTGAATTTTGAGTGTACTTTTGTGTTTAGAATCATTGTAAGTGCTTGGGTTTTGATTTGTAAAGCTTGAATCAACGTGGTTGGGCTTGTTTTGGATTGAAAAGTGTGGTTTTGAAGTTTTTCAACTTAGCGACTTGTGTCTCGGAGTGTTTTTCTTCGTAGCGACTTGCTTTAGTAATTTCAATGAGTTGTAGTTTAAGTCGTAGCGACTTGATCTTAGCGACTTTTCTATTGAGACAAGCCGACAAACGGTACAAGTTAGTGGAGGTTCCACTACTGCTAGCGACTTGGTTGGGTTAGCGACTTGTTTCTATAATTTCTAGCGACTTGTCCTTATTGTTCTTAGCGAGTTGCTACTTAGCGACTTGGAAATTCTTAGCGACTTGATACTAAGCGAGTTGTTCTTTAGCAACTTATGCCTTAGCGATTTGGTGCTTTAGCGACTTGTGTTCAACGACTTGGGTCTTAGCGATATAACGCTACACGCGGTTCGGGGTCAAAGGAACTTCCTTTTAAATCGAGCAAGTTTTTCAACACCCTAGGCGATGAACCTAATCGTTGTAGTGTAGTATTAGGGTAAGCCACGGGTATTGATATCGTTCTCTGGGGAATAGGAATGCTAGTGAGAAGTTACTACGCTAAGGTTAAGGTTGAGGAAGATTATTTTTATCTTTTTATGTTTTTAGGAAATTGAAAGGTGCGAATCTCGGGTATTGGATTTGGGGGTTGGTATTTCTACCGATTACTCTACTATTATCTAATTATCTAAACTAAGGTGGTGGTAGTCTATGTCTAATTAATGTGTGCTCGTATGATAGTTTAAAGATGTGTTTACTTAGGTTTTACTACTCCTTAATTATCTCCTATTGATGGTTGAGTTGTCACGTCTTATTCTTAGTTGCGTTGTGTGTCTAAAGTTGTAGGGTATCGTTTCTCCCAACTCTTTGAACTTACCAAAGGGTCTCGTCTACAAAACCCACTAGGGATAATAAACTCTTACTCTAAGGCACTCTTTGGATGGTTTAGCTTACAACTACTCGGTAATTATATTCTAAGGTTCACAAAGATGAATCAAGCATTAAGTACACAACGAATGACCTATCGCATTACTAGATCATTAATCAACTAAGATAAGAAACAACCAATCAATATTCAATAATTAAGTTTCATATTCCTAAGCAAACACACAAATAAATTAGCGGGACATGGAGAACATGCAAGCATACACACAAATAATCAAAGACATAATTGAATTGATGAAGTAAATACTTATCTTGATGTAAGATAGGGTTTGAAACCCTAAAATCTTGTACAAGACACCCTTGGTTCGGTTTAGGTTTTACTCCACAAAAGACTCTCTAAAAGCGAAAAATTCGGATTCTATATATAATATTACATATCGCGGCGTCGTCACCTATGTTTTGTGGCCGTCGTGTCGCCGTCATTAGGGTTTCGTCTTGGCCACGTTAACCTTGCGGCGGCGTCACCTTATGTCGTGGCGCCGTCCTCTTGACTTCGGCGTCGTGCGGGTTGCATCTAGGCCGTCGAGTAGCAACGGCCTACTCTTTTAAAGCCCGCGTCGTCACTTGAAAATAGGGTATTTGGCTCTTGTATCGTCACAAAATCCTCCGACGGTCGCAATTAACACTGACCGTCGCCTTACATTTCGGCGACTTTGAGTGTCTCGATTCGACTTTGGCCATTTTCTTCGTATATTCGCGCCTTTTCGTCCAAATAAGTGCCATTCCACATTTTGCCTTCAAGAGACCTAAAAGTGAAAAGGAGCGATATTAAGCAATAACGGATACAAAAGTGATCAAATAAGGACTTAAACGACCCTCAAAATGGTACCTTTTAAAACCTTATCAAATATCCCTACACTTGTTATTTGCTTGTCCTCAAGCAAATGTGCTTTTAATTTAATTTATAAGTTAGGGGTCATGAAGCATTGATTTAAAGCGGTCCACAACACATATAAGCCCATAAAAGTCATAACAAGCACGGAAATTACATACTAGCACCTCACATGGGGTGTTTGGATACTCACATCTCTCTCGGGTGTATATATGAAATATAACAAATAGGAAATGGAAGATAAACACTCATTAACGGTCCTAGTACATAGATTACCATAGGCTTGAGAATAGATCAAACCTCCATCGCTTTGGCGTAAGCACCTAGGAAAGACTATCAAAGAGGTCTTTTAAAGGGTTGTAATGTTAGGCTTACGGTAGGAAACAAGGGTTTGGTGGGATAGGCTATTTAGTGGTGGCAAGTCAAAAATCTCTATGTTAAATGCATACGAAGAATGGCGTTGCTAAGCCAAGACTCGACACTCTAAAACTCTAGGTAGCGAAATAAACAAACATAAATTTAAAGGATAGATGTAGGATGGTAGCCGTATTTTTTTTTTTTTTTTTTTTATTTTTTTTTTTTTTTTTTTTTTTTTTTTTTTTTTTTTTTTTTTTTTTTTTTTACACTTTTACTCTACCATCCTCTACGGTAACATCAAAATGATAGGGATTTATAGGCACATCCCTACACTTGAGTTTTATTACTCTAACACTAATTTGACCCGAATTGAAAAGATCAAAACACTTGGGGTACATTATTACGCAAACAAAGGGAATTTGAATTTAACGTTCCCTTCCGTCATTTCATAAACTTTAACTTTTCCCATGAATCCCAATCGTCCCAAAGCGTATACAAAGGATATGACTCGACTTAGCAACTCATGCAAGCAACGGATAATTGAACTAAGGGTTTAGGGTGATAACAAACATTTGCACTAAAAGTGAGTGCATAAGGGGTAGGCTAAGGCGATTTGGGTGTATATTTGGGGTGGGGTGTAAACAATGCTCTTCATTGATATTCGGAAAAACCGAAACATCACGAGAACCGCGAAAAGGATAGGCTCGAGGGGTTAACTAGGGTATCGTGTACTAAAGATGAGTACAACGCAAAGGGTGTGGGGAATTACTCAACCGATGTGGAAGAAGTAATTATATTACGGGTATCAAACAAGGGTTATCCTAATGCCTCTTATCATTTAGTTATTCCTAACTACACAAGTGTAGTCTCACTTGCGATCTCGGAATGCATCACAAAACAAGTTCTAGAATCTAATATACTACGGTTCACACTCTAAGCATTAAAGATGAATGCTTTAATTCCTACTAATCTAAGGCGATCCTCACATTTTGGGTGGAATTTGGGTGGTAAAGGGTTTTGTGCTAGTCATATAACTTCCTATCCGTGAGGCGCTTTTGTTAAGACTAATGGCCCACTCCTATATGTCATGAAAATTTTAAATTTGGTGCCAAAATTACCCTAACCGACATTTTCTCATGGTTTATTACACAATCACAATTGGACAAAGCAAATAATCAAGGATAAGCATAGTTTCAAAGTTCCGTTTATTTTCCTCCTACACTTAAAGCGAACATTGTCCCCAATGTTCCCGAAAATATCAAAGTTATGATAAAGAAGGTAATCAAAAGCGAAAAAACTAATACTCCCGATTAGCTCGGTAGGATCCGTGTAAAGTGGTGGTTAAATCCTTTCCAAGAAGAATTTATTGCGTGAAAAGCTCCTCAATCTTATGTAACTTCTTCTTGACAAATTAAACACGCACACTTGAAGAAAACAAAGCGAAACCTTCGCGTAAAATCGGCGGTAATAATATATATAAGACTCGATTTAAACTAGGATATAATGCTTGTGGAATGGATGTTTACTGAATTTCTAAGAAAATTAAGACACGGAAAATTCCAAAATTTATAAGTAGCTCGAAAAGCGAGAAAAAGTGATCGATGTTTTACTCCTTCTGGCGGCCGTCGGTTGCAATCTGACGCCGTCGGTTATCAACAAAAAGCGTTACTGCGATTTTACGAAAAAATTACGGAAAATTTACATCTTTAGAATCGGAAAAATTTACGCAAAAACATCCATTATGACTCGATACAAGCATTTGACTCGAACAAACAAACATATATATCTTTTAGTTAATTGTTATTCTCATGTTTACGTTTCTTTTGAAAACGTGTGTAATCCTCCTACACTTATCCCTTATGTAAAATACCTTTATATGCAATTAAGGCGAGGTTAAAAACAAAATAAAGCATTTTACAAATTTAAACATGAGGATAAACAATTAATAAAAGATATATGACACTAACAAGCAAACAATTAAGCATGGGTTGCCTCCCACGAAGCGCTTTTCTTTATTTAAGAGTCTTGTAGCTAGACTCGTGAGTCGTACTCTCGTTTTCTCATTACCGCCCTCTTGGCGGTCTCTACAGGGGATTCCATGTTGTAGAAGTGTCCTATGATGCACCTCTCTAAGAGTTCATCCTCTCCCCAATCGGTCCTATATTTCGGTCCTAAGTTCAAACAATCCTTATAGAACCCGAAAATCTTAGCCATAACATAATCTACTCCCTTTTCCCTATCCTTATCATTCCTATAATAGACCGACGACTTAAGTTCCTTTTCATCATTAGAGTGATGAAAACTTCTCAATCTTAAGCGGCATTTGGTAAGCTATGTCGTCGGTCTCATCCTTGAATCGCACTACTCTAACGAGGGGTCATAGGTCATCCGGTGCTTTCTATGAAAGGTTTTCCTAGAATAACGTGGGACAAACTAGGGTCTATGGCGTGCTAATATCATCCACAATTATGAAGTCCGTGAGGGGCGTGAAACTACCTACATGAGCGGGCAATCCCTTAACTCTACCAAGAAAATTGCACTTATCCCTAGGATTATCGGGGTCTTGCCTAGTTGGGATAGGCTTCTTCATTATCCAATTGTAGTAGGTGCTAGTCATTATGTTGATTGGGGATTTGCGATCAATGTAGGCCTTTGCCACAAAAGGTGTCCTATGCAACATGGTATGTTAAGATTCCAAGGGTTCCCAAACTTGATTCTAGGGCTTTTCTAACATACATGTGACGGAGGTCACGCACTAAGTGAGGGTGGCGAGATAGTTCTTCTTCCGTAGGAAATTTGTTGAAATAGTCAATGTCTACTTCATCTACTTCCTCGGGTGTTTCATTATTCACAAGCGTATGGTCCTCTTCGTCATCTGTTCTATCGGGTTTCACTAAGGCGATGGTATTGACGAATTGAGCGTGCTTAGTTAGCTTGCTTGGATCCTTAATCTCTATACACGAAGGTTCGGAAGTTGAGATAGCACTAACCTTCCTATCACTATTGGCTATGGCTTTCAAAGGTTGTCTATCTTCCTATCCATCTCGGCTTGTTGATGGTTAAAGCGGTCCGAGCTTAGCCATTTGGGTTTCTTGGGATGCAACTAGGTTTTGCAACATCCTTGATGTTTTGTTGGTTAGGACCGTTAGGTGGGGCCATGAGAAATCATTAGAGGTGAATTCTTTGGTTTGTCCCGATGAAGTCGGGCTTGCTTTTCCATGCCTCACGGGTTTCATTGAAATTCCTAGGTCCGGGTGTTGTAGGAATCTTCCTCCCGCTCCATGTCTGCGAGGATGCGTAGTCAGCGGGCGTGTTCGGGGATCGGTGCTAGTCTTGTGTTATGAGGATCACAAAGCGGCTCGCACGAGGAAGAAACTTTGTTCACATGGTGTGAAGACTTAGGATTTTCGTAGGAACTCATGAGGAATTTAACTTGATCTTCAAGTTCGATCATCCTGATCGGAAGGTTGTGAGTTGATGGAAGGCAAGGAGATTGCCTTGACGGTTTAGGTAGCTCACGGGGTCATCCCAACTTTCGTTGTCGTGAGGGCAAGGTCCTCTATTATACCCCATGATTCTTCAGCGGTGAGATCACTAAGTTTTCCACCGGCCGCTTGGTCAATGGATCGCTTAGTGGGGAAGTTGACATGATCATAAAGATTTGGACTTGGAGCCAAAGATCAATGCCGTGATGAGGACTTTATGAAGTAAGTCCTTGAATCGGGTCCATGCTTCGTAGAGATTCACCTTGGCGTTGTTGGAACATCAAGATGTCATTCCTAAGCTTAGTGGTTCTCCCGGTGGGAAAAATTGAGCAAGGAAGCGAGAGGTAAGATCATCCCAACTTGAGATGGAGCCGTGGGAAGTCGCTCAAGCCAATTACTAGCTTGGTCCCGTAGAGAGAATTGGAAGAGGCGCGTAGCGTGGTCTCCCGTAGTAGCATCAAGGTCGATGGAATCGACAATTTTGAGAAATCCTCGGATCTTGATTTGGATCTTGAACGAAGTCCATGGAATGCACATCCGTTTTGCACCAACCGGATGGTGTCGGATCGCGGGGCCGTAGTTTGGGCTTGGTCGGGAAGCTCAATGGTGTTCCTATAGCCTAGGTGGCTTGGTCTTGAGTATTCACCAAAGTGCGGGCTCTTGGCGGGTCATTTGGTGGTGGGTTGATGAGTGGTGGTTGGTTATCATCTTCCATGATGAAAAGTGATGGGTGTTACGAACAAAGGTCACGAAGAAGGGGATAGACTAAGAGGAAGCTAAAAATGAGAAAAATTTACTTGATAGGAATCAAGCAAAGAAACCTAAGCGAGGTGGACTACTAACTAGCTATTCTATTCCCGGCGGCGCGCCAAAAACTTGATACGCTTACGCGCGCGTTCGGGGTCAAAGGAACTTCCTTTTAAATCGAGCAAGTTTTCAACACCTAGGCGATGAACCTAATCGTTGTAGTGTAGTATTAGGGTAAGCCACGGGTATTGATATCGTTCTCTGGGGAATAGGAATGCTAGTGAGAAGTTACTACGCTAAGGTTAAGGTTGAGGAAGATTATTTTTATCTTTTTATGTTTTTAGGAAATTGAAAGGTACGAATCTCGGGTATTGGATTTGGGGGTTGGTATTTCTACCGATTACTCTACTATTATCTAATTATCTAAACTAAGGTGGTGGTAGTCTATGTCTAATTAATGTGTGCTCGTATGATAGTTTAAAGATGTGTTTACTTAGGTTTTACTACTCCTTAATTATCTCCTATTGATGGTTGAGTTGTCACGTCTTATTCTTAGTTGCGTTGTGTGTCTAAAGTTGTAGGGTATCGTTTCTCCCAACTCTTTGAACTTACCAAAGGGTCTCGTCTACAAAACCCACTAGGGATAATAAACTCTTACTCTAAGGCACTCTTTGGATGGTTTAGCTTACAACTACTCGGTAATTATATTCTAAGGTTCACAAAGATGAATCAAGCATTAAGTACACAACGAATGACCTATCGCATTACTAGATCATTAATCAACTAAGATAAGAAACAACCAATCAATATTCAATAATTAAGTTTCATATTCCTAAGCAAACACACAAATAAATTAGCGGGACATGGAGAACATGCAAGCATACACACAAATAATCAAAGACATAATTGAATTGATGAAGTAAATACTTATCTTGATGTAAGATAGGGTTTGAAACCCTAAAATCTTGTACAAGACACCCTTGGTTCGGTTTTAGGTTTTACTCCACAAAGACTCTCCTAAAAGCGAAAAATTCGGATTCTATATATAATATTACATATCGCGGCGGCGTCACCTTATGTTTTGTGGCGCGTCGTGTCGCCGTCATTAGGGTTTCGTCTTGGCCACGTTAACCTTGCGGCGGCGTCACCTTATGTCTGTGCGCCGTCCTCTTGACTTCGGCGTCGTGCGGGTTGCATCTAGGCGTCACGAGTAGCAGCGGCCTACTCTTTTAAAGCCCGGCGTCGTCACTTGAAAATAGGGTTTTGGCTCTTGTATCGTCACAAAATCCTCCGACGGCGTCGCAATTAACACTGACGCCGTCGCCTACATTTCGGCGACTTTGAGTGTCTCGATTCGACTTTGGCCATTTTCTTCGTATATTCGCGCCTTTTCGTCCAAATAAGTGCCATTCCAGCATTTTGCCTTCAAGAGACCTAAAAGTGAAAAGGAGCGATATTAAGCAATAACGGATACAAAAGTGATCAAATAAGGACTTAAACGACCCTCAAAATGGTACCTTTTAAAACCTTATCTGGATAGACCAAGAATGTATGATGAGCTTGATGATAAGGAAAAGAAGAGGTATGATCTTGACATTAGAGGCTCAAACATCATACTTCAAGGTTTACCAAAGTACATTTACAAGTCGATCAATCACAACACCGAAGCCAAGGTCATCGAGATAATGTCAAGATGCTTCTCTCGGTTCGAACTAACTAAGGAAGATAGAGAATCTCAATTGTATGATGACTTTGAGAAATTTAAAATGAATCCAGGAGAAAGTGTTCTATGAATATTATGTGAGATTCCATAAGCTTGTAAATGATATGAGGAATATCAAGATGACCATGCCAAATATCCATTCAATTCAAAGTTTGTGAACAACATGAATCCCGAATGGCACAAATTTGTCACCGCAATCAAACTAAACAAAGGATGAGGAACACCAATTATGAGCAATTGTATGCTTATTTGCTATAACATGAAAAGCATGCTCCATTTGAACGAATGATCATGGAAAAGTTCAATACCAATACTGGAGATGCAAGCTCTTCAAATGACTCAACTGCATTCTACACAAATGTGGGAATAACTACCAAAGCATCACAAGTCATACCAACTGGGGATGTAATCACAAACTCATTCCGGACTCAGGATATAAGCCTTCAGACTCATTCATGAAACACCTTGTCAATCAACTGGCCCTAATGGTTAAGCAAAACCTGAACCTTACTCCACACACCAACAATCATCTCAGAACTGCATCTAACCTACACAATCATGCTATGGTTAAATATGGAAGGGTAGTAGTGCAAAACGTGCAAGGAAGGCAGAATGCTTATCTACCACATAATGAGCAAGGAAATGCTGGGGTTGGAACCGGTTATGGGAATGCAGGAGCCGGTGCAGGTTATGTGGGAAATCAGAATCGAGGAAGGATTGCGGCTCAAGGTCAAGGGAAGCCAATCAAAAGTTACAGCTGTGGAGGGGAAGGAAACATTGCTAGGAACTGCACTCAACCAAAACGTCCACAGAATGCTGAGTACTTCAGGGATAAGATGCTACTGGTGCAAGCTCAAGGCAATGAAGCAGTGTTGGATGAGGAAGAGTTGCTGTTTCTTGCTGAGGGGAATGCCAAAAATTATGATGCCGATTTGGATGAACAACCAGTGCATGGTGTGGCCCAAAACAATCCTAATGTCTTTCAAGTTGCAGATTGTGATGCATTTGACTCTAATATTGATGATGAACCAACGGCACAAACTATCTTTATGGCTAACATCACACCAATGGTCTCTCCACCTCAGCAAGCCAGTCCCTCCAAGGAATCCATCATATCAGAGGTATTAAAACTATACGATGTGGTTGATGTGCAAAAGATTCACAACAAACTACAATCAACTGAAACAATTGAATCAGATATTGAAAATATGGGTAATAGCAATGTTGTCCCATATGATCAATATGTGAAGTAAGATGAAAGTGAAATTGTACCCAGTAATGCATCTTCTGCTGTCAATGATGACTATATTTTTGATGAATACACTGCATATGTCCCTGATGATTCCGTGGTCACTGAACTTAATGCCTATAAGGAACAAGTTGCTATATACGAACAACGTTCTAAGTTTGAGTTGACTACCCGTGAGCAGGAGATGGATAACCAAATACGTACACTTGTCAGAAAAAGTAATTTTAGGGAAGAAATATTAAAACAAGAGTTAAATTCCTTACAAGAAAAGCTTAATAAAACTGTTAAGCGAAAGCAAGAACTTCAATAAAATGTAAAGGTACTTAAGCAGGAATTCAATGCTAAGGAATAAAAACTTTTAAATGATTTCTCCAACCTAAAAAATTTGAAAAACAAACTTGAAAACAAGTTGTACGTACAAGGGAACACCATTCAGACTGCTCACATGATCACTAAGCATAGAGTGTTAAACGATAAGCATAGTACTAGCCTTGTAGAGGAACCCAATCCGAGCTTGGTAAGAAAGGAAAAGGCTCTCAAAAGGTGATCTATGATGGCAATGAAATCCTTAAGCCTAAACAAAAGCCTACTTGTGTAGAAAGAATTGAAGAGGATAGGTAATGAAGATGCCTCTAGGGAGAAAATGGATGAGAAACTAAAAGATCCTTGGTGCATAGAGTATAATATCACATTTAAAACACCAAATTATGCTAAGGAAAACGGATTGCCTTCAATAAGTTTAGACCTCGAGACTCAATGACCCCTGAACAAGTGTTTTGGAAGAAAGATATGGATAAGAAAAAGGCTGATGATCTTGTTGAAAAGAATCCCCCATGTAGGAAATTTCATCCAGCCATTGTGTATCCCCCAAATACACCTATGCATTTAGTGCCTAGAACTCTTCCCACCCAAAGCAAAACCTTAGTCAGCTTGTATGTAGTTTACCAACTATTTGTTGACTTTGAGAAAATATGTAAGAAGAGAATCACTCCAACCGAATTATCAAGGGGAAAGAGGTTTTGAGCAAACAAAAGAATGTTACTTAATAGAGGTCATTCCTTTCTTTAAACAACTAAAAGAACAATTTGAATCTCTTCAAAAGGCCATAGATACGGAGGTTAAAGATATGAAAAGAATGTTTAATGAAATGGAAAACGAGGTCAAAGATTATGAATGTGAGCTCAAAAGTAATGAGATTGAGAGGAAGAATCTTCACATCCTAAATGATAATTTGACTTCTAGATGCATTGCCCAAGATTTGTTTTACACTGTTACAAATTACTCTATTACTGCTTCTCAAATTCATGAATTATCTGTTGCTTTGAAAGTCTCTCACGATCGTGTCATTGAGCTTGAGACCACGAATTCCAAATTGCATGATAAAATCGAAAGGGATGATTATGATAACATGGTCAGGCAATTTTCTAAATTGGAAGTTGAATATCTTGCTTTACAATTAAAATATTAACATCTTAAAGAAAATATTAAACCTCGAATGACAAGACATCCTCGGATGCTCCTGAGTTTGATGCAATTTTTTAATTAAACAAACGAGATGAACAGATTCGAGCTCAGTGCAACACAATCAAAAGGTTGAAAGCCCAAATTTCCCAATTGAAAGGAGAAAAGAATCAAGTGACTGGCTCCCATATGCCTCCTCCTTTAGATTGTCAAAATTCTCAGAATTTTCATCTTCAAAACATCATTAATGTATTACAACATGAAAATGAGTGTTTTCTAGCAGAAAATAAAAAAGTTAAACTGCATTTCAAAGAGTTATATGAATCAATTAAAGTCACTCGTGACAAGAACTATGAAAAGATAACTTCTTTGCAAAATGAAATTGAGAATCTGAAAAGTCAGGTAAAAGGGAAAATGCCAATCACCAGTGGTGGGAATATTGCACCAAAGGTGCATGCTTGTACTAAATATGCTATGTCTGTGAAGTATATTCCCCTCATCTTAAAAAACAAAGAACTTGCATGTCAAACAAATTTTTGTACGTTAAGGATAGTCTAGAATGTCTCCGTGAGATTGTTGAAGAGGATAAAATAGAGAAACCACTTGATAATGCGATTAGGGATGCATGCTTATATGCCAAACAATCTCAGGAACTTTTAGAATGCTTAATAGAAATATGTTCTAATTTTGGTATTAGGAAAGATAGTGTCGTTATGCCTTACTTTATGCCTAAAGTTAAGCATGTGACCCTTGATATGCCTTGTTCTATGTCGAAAGTCAAGCGTGTGACCTTTTATGTGCCTCCTAGAATCTTAGATCCCATCACTTCTAGACCAGAAATACTATAATAGTGAAACCAACTAATGTTCCCATCATTCCTTCAACAGGAGTAATCGGTGACACTAAGGTAAGCGGGTCAAAGCCTCCAGAAATATAAAGCAAGATAGGACCTCGCAAGCCAAGAGTGATCAAGGGAAGAAAGTAGAAGAACACCTTAGGAACAATAAGTTTAGGTTGAATAAGACGAATCATGTTGATTCTAGTATTAGCTATAAGCGTACTGTAATTAATTCGAATTCTGCTACTATTTTCAAAACTTGTAATGCATGTTTGGTTTATGGTATTTATCATGAATGTGCTATGAATGAGTTGAAAAATGTTGTTAAATCCCCAGTCAAAAATGTAAGAAATGCTAAACAGGTTAAGGATGCCAGAAAGCCAATTTGGAAAAAGGTTAGTAATTATTGGAAACCTACAGGGAAAAAGTTCAACAATCTGGGTTATCAATGGAAATCCACTGGCCGCACATTCAAAGCTAATGAATTTTTTCCTAATAGGAATAGATCTATCCCACTAAGGAATGGAAACCTACTGGTAGGGTCATCCCCTTAAGAAGTAGTCATACTACACATAGGCCAAGTGCTTCTACTAGTTTTGCATCCACCTCTAATGATGTCATGGCTTTTATTACTGATGTGGGTGTTCCAATCTTATTTACTAACCAAGTGGAACCCATTCTCGCATGGGGATCCAAATTATCCTGTCATCCATACTTGTCTGTGTTCAACTGCAGGTCGTACAAATCGTTCTGTGGTATTTGGACTCAGGCTGTTCAAAGCATATGACTGGAGATCGCTCACGGCTCAAGAACTTTGTGAATAAATTCATCGGGACTGTTATGTTTGAGAACGACCACTTTGGGGAAATTATGGGTTATGGAGATTATGTATTTGGTGACAGTGTAATCTCCTGCGTATATATGTTAAAGGACTCGATCATAATCTGTTCTCTGTTGGTCAATTCTATGACTTTAATCTGGAAGTGGCATTCAAAAAATATACTTGCTTCATTAGAGAACTAGATGGTGTTGAACTCTTAAAGGAAACACGTGGCACTAATCTGTACACCATCTCTATCGAAGATATGATGAAGTCTTCTCCAATCTGCTTGTTGTTAAAGGCTTCTAAAAGAAAGTCTTGGTTATGGCATCGTCGTCTCAATCACTTGAACTTCGGAACCATAAATGATCTTTCTAGAAAGGACCTCATAAGAGGCTTGCCCAGATTAAAGTATGGAAAAGATCATAAATCCAAACCTGCAAACTCAATTATGGATGTTCTTCATACTCTTCATATGGATTTGTGCGGACCCATGAAAGTGCAAACTCTAAACGGGAAGAAATATGTGCTAGTCATGGTTGGTGACTACTCTCGGTTTACTTGGGTTAAGTTTTTGAGGTCAAAGTATGAAACTCCAGACATCATCATCAAACTTATTAAACAACTGCAAGTTCGGCTTAATAAAACAGTCAAAATTATCTGAATAGACAATGGAACTGAGTTTGTAAACAAAGTACTAAGTCAGTTTTACAAAAGTATTGGAATCAGCCATGAAAGAAGTGTTCCACGTACTCCTCAACAGAACGGTGTAGTTGAAAGACGAAATCGAACTCTTGTAGAAGTTGCAAGGACTATGCTGATCTATTCAAAGGCTCCAATGTTTCTTTGGGCGGAAGCCATTTCCACTGCATGCTACACCCAAAACCATTCCCTAATTCATACAACTCATGGAAAAACTCCTTACGAACTTGTCCACAACCGAAAACCAGATTTGTCTTTTCTACGTGTGTTCGGTGCCTTATGCTATCCTACTAATGAAGGTCAAGATTTGGGTAAAATGAAAGCTAAGGTAGACATTGGAGTTTTTGTTGGTTATACACCAAACCAGAAGGGTTACCGAATCTACAATAAAAGAACCTGAGACATTATGGAATCTATTCACGTCACGTTCGATGAGCTGTCTAAGCATATGGCTCCAGGACAATCCAGTTCTGGACCCGCACCTCAATATTTGTCAAGTAGTCCCATCAGTTCTTTTCTTGTACAGAATCACTCCCCTGCAGATCCTTATGTACCTCCATCAGAAGAAGATTTGAAGAAACTGTTTGATCCGATGTTTGATGAATACTATGAACCTCAGACTAATGACAATTCTGTATCACCAACTTTAGTTGCTTCTAATCCAACCAATACGAATGATCCATCCGTTTCAATGTCTTTATCTCAAGAAGCACCGGCCACAATCACTCATCATCATCCTTGAATCCTCAATCTTCTACAGACATCGTGGAATCAATGCTAATTATGATGGTTATAACCCTTTGCTACCCGAAGATGCTCCGTTTGAAAACATATTTTCCGGAACCAACACCGAACCATCTTCATCGGGGATCTAAATTCGCTACATCGCCCTCATCACCAACCACATGAACATCTCAAAAATGGACACATGATCATCCATTGGACAACATCATTGGGAACCTTTCTTGCCAAGTATCCACTCGTAAACAACTTGCCACTGATGCCTTATGGTGCTTCTTCAATTCTGTATTATCAACGATCGAACCCAAAGATGTCAAAATAGCAATGTCTGAGGATAGTTGGTTTAGTTCTATGCAAGAAGAAATCCATGAGTTTGATCGTCTTGATGTATGGGAATTAGTACCTGCTCCAGATTGTGCTATGATTATTGCTCTCAAGTGAATCTTTAAAGTAAAGCTTGATGAGCACGGAGATGTTCTGAAGAATAAGGCAAGGCTAGTGGCTAAAGGATACCGTCAAGAGAAGGGTATTGATTTTGAGGAATCATTTGCTCTGGTTGCACAAATTAAGGCTATCCGAATCTTCCTGGCTAATGCTGCTAGCAAGAACATGGTAGTTTATCAGATGGATGTAAAGACTGCTTTTCTTAATGAAGATCTCAAAGAAGTGGTTTACGTCAGTCAACACAAAGGTTTTGTGAATCCAGAGCATCCTACCCATGTCTACCGCTTGAAGAAGGCCCTCTATGATTTCAAGCAAGCTCCAAGGGCATGGTATGGTATGTCACTAACGACTATGCGGATCTTGATCATGCGGGATGTCAATATACACGTCGAAGCACGTCGGGAGGTGCTCGGTTTTTGGGTGATAAGCTTGTGAGTCGGTCTTCTAAGAAACAAATGAGTACTTCTATATCCTCTGAGAGGCTGAATACATAGCCATGTCATCTTTTGTGTTCAAATCCTATGGATGAGATCCCATTATCGACTATGGCTTTGAATTCAACAAAATCCCTTTGTATTGTGATAACAAAAGTGCCATTGCTCTCTCATGCAACAACGTACAACACTCAAGAGCAAAGCACATGGACATTCGACATCATTTCATCGAGGGAGCAAGTGGAAAGCGGTGTGGTGGAACTTTATTTTGTGAGAACCGAATACCGGTTAGCGAGACATCTTCACCAAAGCTCTTCCTAGAGAACGTTTTGAGTTTATCCTCCCGACTTGGTCTAAAGAGTCTACAACCGAAAGCAGTTAAACGCGTCTTCAAGAGGAAGAAGAGGAGTAAAGGTTTTCTTCATCCATCTCTTGTAAATAGTTATTCAAAAAGCGAAATACAAAATTTCAAAACCAACAAAAGCAAATAGAAAAATATAAAATTTTAAAAATCCATAAAAATTAGAAAATCTTGAAAAATCCCAAAAATATTGTTATTTTGTCATGTTTTCCTTATTCGATATCATCTACGGACTTTGTGTTGACATTCAAACAATGTCACGGGTTTTTAGATGTTCCTCGAATGTACATAATTTGTTTAAAAAAAAAAAAAAAAAAAAAAAACATTTTGAGAGAAAAGTGTCATGAGGGTTTATAGTCATTTCATCTATAACCCGTTTTTTAAAGAAAAAAAAAACGAGCCATGCTTTATCTTATTTTCAAATCTCATGATACGATTCTAAAACAAATGTTTGTCACTAAAGCGACAAATATTTCCTTCACAAGTATTTTTCCTTCTAAAAATTCTTAGAAAAATATTTGTTATCTAATTGAAAACTAATAAAAATAACTCGGTCTCAATTTTTGAAAATCATCTGGCTTGACATTGGTCAAAATCTCTATCTCTCAATCAACAACTTATGTCATTGATTGAGGGAGAATGATTTCATTTAAATCAAAAGGTTATTTGTCATACAACGGTTCGACCAAGGTTTATGTCATGTTTTCAAAAGATACTCAAGCATGTTTTGGAGTTTAAAATCTCAGCTTCGATCCTTATCGGTTAAATGTTTTCATAAGCAAGTCACAATTCTTCTCAAAAGCTTTCAAAATCAATTTAAATCTCTGAGATCACAAATCTCAAATGATTTGAAAATTTTGATCCGGGAGAATTTGTGATTTAAATTGGTTTAAACGATAATTGATAAATGGTTTCATAAGTGTTTATGAAGCTTTCCTCCCACATGTGCCAAGCGATTTCAAATTTTCCATGCACTTGTTGAGGGGAGCATCTTTTAAACCACAAAGAATTGAAACATGATTGATTTGTCTCTAAGTGCGAGTTCCTTCTAATATGTGCAAAACTATTTCAAACCTCGAGGCACATATTGAGGGGAGCAAACTAATAAAACCTCATCCTTCCCAATATGCTTTATCTACTTGATTTGATCGAGGAAGTAATGTTGATATCTTTTAGAAAATGGTAATCAAAGAAGTTAATTCTTCCTCTTGCCTACGTGTTGCCAAAATGATTTCAAATACATGATGCACATGTTGAGGGAGCTCTTTTCTAAAAATATCAAAAACAATTCAGTACAAAATGCTTTGATAATATATCACAAGTATCCGGATTGATTTTCAAATGGTTTTCAATTGGTTCCAATGGCGGATGAACAATACCAAATGGACCGACCAAATTTACTTTATGTATGGTGATATAAGGATGATAAGGTTAGGTATTAGTTCCCATGATCCGCTTGAATCGGAGGGATCTACCCAGGGACAACCAACTAGATAGTGTAGAAGTCCTTAGGTATGATGAAAAAGGAGAAAAGTTAGATATGGGAAGAGTGCGGATGAGAGCGAGCTAGTCTTGTAATAAACCCAACAAGTTTCTAGTTATGAAGTCTCGGTAAGCAGAAGGGTTGAGGAATGAAAAGAAATGAAACGAGAAAAGGGTGAAAAGAAATAGCCCTCCAATTATTCAACCTTAGGGCAAAACCGGGTTCAATACATATGCTACTAGTGGTTACTAAGGTAACATGGTATTGAAGACAAGGCGTCATGGACCGGTGGCCTTGCGCACTAAACTTCCCAAGGTACTCAAGTTCCTCTAAAAAGGGCTTGTTTCATTCTTACGGGGAACCCACATAATTTGTTGACTTTCTCTTAGAGATTGTTGATATTGAAGAAGGAGACCCTCTCCATAGTCTTCGATATAGGAAACCAAATGTGCACTATTGAGTCTAGAGCCATGAGATCATCTATAAATCTCATTAGGACACATCATCCTTGAACACTCACAGTTTCACACAATGTGGAATGTGAGAATATATTTTGAGAGTCCTACGCATTATCCTTGTGGTATTGCCAAGACTTGTTGTGTCATCGGACTTCATCAATAGGCGATTCAAAATTGAATTGTTCCTTGTCCAATAAAATGGATTGATGATTCCTTTGAAAAACCGATCGGTGTGCTCAAAAATTCTTTTCTTTAGCACGTCGACGTGTATTATGTTTTAAAAATCAAAAAGGATATTTATGATTGATAATTGATTTTCCATAAAACCTTCGTTGTATTGCAAAACCTTTATATTTAATACACGATTGTTTTCAAATCATTTTCATCAATCGATGAATCTCAATTCATTTGGTTCACTCATTCCGTGTTGTCTTCTTTGAGGCGTTTCGGTTTGAGAACGGCTAGAGCAATTGCGAATCCCTGTCAAGAAAATTCTTGAATTATACACGATCACGAGCGATTACTTGTCTTGATCAATGGGGAACCGTGGGCCGTGTACCTCAATTCAACAAAAGTGATCAAAGACACCTTCATGTATTTTATTGCTAAGCGTTGTATGCGGTACACCCAACGTTCTGTTGATCGAAATGGAGATCAATCCATAACCGCATGCTCACACAACACATTCATTTCTAAAGAAATTATGATGAAATGTATCAACAACTCGATATTTTCACTCCATGCTTACGCTCGCTGCTTTGCAAATATCATGAATCAACTAAAGCTTCCGCTACTCGATAAGAAGAAATCATGATTCGAATGTGAGCATGTCGGTCCTAAAGTCACAACTTCACATAATGTCAACACCGCAATGGATGAGTCGAGATTTATAAGTGATGATCTCAATCTTGGCTCAAAACTCATTATCACGTGGATCGGTTAAGACCTCCACTTGGATTAAACAAACATGCAAGAATGAAGAATCAATGACTACGGGCTACGAGAGGAAAGAACATTATCAAGAATCCAAGAACAATCTTAATGTAATATCTGTTTGTATTCAATGTAATTTGAGGTGACCTCCTTAGGGAGAGATTGTTAGGATTTAGTAAATCCGGTCATTAAAGTGTCGGTCACCTCAAGTATATGTAATCGTTAAGCTCGTAGTCATAGTCATTTAATGTTAAGTATTATTTAGTTAAGTAACACCGTGGAGGGGCGGACGGGTCTTTACCCACTGTATGCACGATCCACGGCCCGTGGGTGGCGTTTATGTAAGACTATAAATACCCTCTACCTCCCAAGGTGAGAGGTTGGAGCTCATAAGAACATTTTCACTTTCTCTCACTAAGTTCCCAAACCTCTAACTATTTCTCTCTCTAAAACCTAATATTATACGCCTATGTGTGATCATGGTTTGATGTATTTGTAAAATCCAATATGTTACAAATATCCTATGCACATATTGAGGGGGAGAATTTACCAAAGAAAATCAAATGGCTTTTTCGAAGGAAATTGTGATCAAGAAATTACTTCAAAGAACTCTTGCCTCCATGTGCTAAACAATTTCAAAATCATATGCACGTGTTGAGGGGGAGCATTTATAAATGATCAAAACAGTTAAGGTATAAAATGTTTTGATATTATATCACAAGTACCTTGTTGATTTTCCAAATGATTTTTCAATTGGTTTTGAGAAGGAATGAACAATACCAAAGACCGACCAATTTACTTTATGCATGGTGTTATAAGGATGGTTAGGTTAGGTATTCGTTCCCACGATCCCTTGAGAGCGGAGGGATCTACCGAGGACAATCCACTAGATAGTGTAGAGTCCTTGGGTATGATGAAAAAGGAGAAAAGTGAGATATGGGAAGAGTGCGGATTTGAGATAGAGCTAGAACTGGAATAAACCCAACAAGGTTCTAGTTATGAAGTCTCGATAAGCTTGAAGGGGTTGAAGAATGAAAAAGAAATGAATGTGAAAAAGGGTGAAAAGAAATAGCCCTCAATGATTCAACCTTAGGCGATGTACCGGATTCAATACATATGCTACTGGTGGTTACTAAGGTAACACGGTATTTAATACAAGGCGTCATGGACCCGATGACGCCACTACAACTTCCCAAGCTACTCAAGTTCCTCTTAAAATGGCTTGTTCATTCTCACGGGAACCTACACAATCTATCGACTTTCTCTTAGAGATTGTTGATATTAAAGAGAGAGACCCTCCTAGTCTCGGCATAGGAACCAAAA
The DNA here is from genome assembly GCA_022545495.1 of Chrysanthemum lavandulifolium. Taxonomy (NCBI): domain Eukaryota; kingdom Viridiplantae; phylum Streptophyta; class Magnoliopsida; order Asterales; family Asteraceae; genus Chrysanthemum; species Chrysanthemum lavandulifolium. The sequence continues at coordinate 192,864,527 of CM040245.1, read as the reverse complement.
TGCACAATTGAGTCTAGAGCCAAGAGATCATCCACAATATCTCATTAGGACACAAAATTAATGAAGACTTGCTGTTTCACACAATGTGGAAAGTGAGAATATATATTTAAGAGTCCTACGCATTATCCTTGTGATATTGCCAGAACATCCGAGTAATATGTAAAGTATTCACGATGAAGATGGAAATCCTTCTAGAGCCAACATCAAACAAGCTCTTGGTGGGTGACATGTGAGATCTTTTCTAAAGATCAAACTTGTGACAAGCGGATAGAAGCGATGGGGTGATTCACTCGTGAATCAACCTTAGTCGAGAAATGAATTGGCGAATACTTTTGGAAAAACCGTTCAATGTGCAAATCTTCTTTCTCTAGCACATCGAATGTGTATTCATGTTTTCAAACACAAAGCGTATCTCCGATTGAAAAAATACTTTTGGAAAACCGTTTGATGTGCAAATCTTCTTTCTCTAGCACATTGAATGTGTACTCTTTTCAAATACAAAAGTATTTTGATTGAAAATTGATCTTTCTCATAAAACCTTCGTCAGTATTGCAAAACTCTTTCTTCTAAGCAATAGGCGATTGTTTTCAAATCAATTTTTCATCAATCGGTGAATCTCAATTTGTTGGTTCACTCATTCCGTGTTGTCTTCTTTGAGGCGTTCGGTTTGAGAACGACTAGAGCATTGCGAAACCACTGTCGAGGAGATTCTTCAAATATACGATCACAAGCGATTACTTATCTTGATCAATAGGGAACCGTGGGCTGTGTACCTCAATTCAACGAAAGTGATCAAAGACCCTTTCGTGTGTTTTATTGCTAGCGTTGTTTGCGGTACATTTGGACGGGTGCAACCGATCGAAATTGAGGAGTCAATCCAAAGCCGCATGCTCGCAGCATCCACACTGAATGAAAAATCATGACTTGTGCATATCTCTGAACACAGCTCACGATATTTTTATACTATGTTTCCGCTAAGCTGCTGCAAATATCATGAGCTAGTAAAGCTTCCACTACTCTAATGAAAAGATGTCATGATCCTGAAAGTGTAAGCATGTCGGTCCAAAAGTCACAACATCACATGAAGGCAACATAACCATGGATGATCCAGAGAGATTTACTGTGGCTGATGATCTCAAGAAAGCTCAAAGATCATCAAGATGTGGATCAGTTCAAAGACCCCCACTAAAAGTACAAATCAATGTGGACTTTGAAGAATCGCTACTAAAGCACAAAGATTGCGGAATTGAAGAATTGAAGTCTACGAGCTCAAGAACAAAGTCAAGAATAGAATGCTAGGATTCAAAATGTAAATCATGGGGTACAATAGTTTATTAGTTAGTTAGTATCGTACAATAGTTTAGTGTAACACCGTGGAGGAAGGACGGGTCTTTACCCACTTTATGCCTGATCCACAGCCCGACAGAAGGGCGTATCATTTGTAACTATAAATACCCCTTCCATCCTTGGAAGGGGTGGTGCTTTTCTCATAATCTAACCATACATTTGTATTACAACTCTCTTTCAAGAAAACACCCTCTTAACTCTCTTCATCTCTCTAAATAATGGCTTTCTTGTATCATCATAATCCTAGACCACCCGAATCATCAAACAACATAAAATATTCACGATCCTACAGGCCCTAACAAAACCCTAATGACGGCGACCTGATGATGTCACTAGCAAAAGGTGACGCCTTCGCATTTGTAAATCTATATATAGAATTTGATTTTTCGTATTTGAAGAGGTAGAAGTTTGGAGAGCAAACCCTAATTCGGTTGTAGTCGACTTGGGCGGTATTAAGGGTTCCATACCCTTCTTTACATTATAGTTTGTTTATCCATATTATCATTATGTCTACCCTATGTTTAATTATATGTGTGTATGCTTTCTTGTTTACCATGAGTAGCTAAATTATCCTTGTCTTTGCTTAGATCTATGAAACCTAGTTGTTAATTATTGTTAGGTTGTCTCTTGTCTTAATTGGTAGACGCTCAAGTAAGGAAAACTGGCTTCTTCTTTAATTGTTGCGAGCTTGAACGTCCTAAATAGCAAAAAAAGCTTAGGAGTGCACCTAGGCCATTCATTGTGTTTATTGCGTTAGTTGTAGCTTGTTGATAGTAGAGTATTCGGGGGATATACTTAGGTACTTGGCGATCCCGGATAGACTATAGGAGAGTTACAATTCATAGAACTAGGGAATTAGGCACCCTCCTATGACCAAACGGAATACAACGCACCAATTAAGATGAGGATGTGACTGTAACACCCCCAAATTTGGTACAGCGGAAGCATTCGGGTCGTAGGGTGCTACTAATTGGTATCACAACACAAAGTATAGAACAACGATTTTACATTAAGAAACTTCATAAAAAATGTATAAAGTTTACATTATTCAAAAATAGTCGTAAATCTGGGGCCCATAATAATAATAAAGCGGTTATTCAAATATGCCAAAGTATCCATGACCATGCCATGCCATGCCAAAAGTAACTTGTCGCTAAACCTAAAATACATGCTAAAAATGTCAACACGAGGTTGGTGAGTTCATAGGTTTGAATTAAAGTAGTAAACAGGTTTCTTTGTACATTTAGTAAATAAATAGGAAAAATGTGCAAACAATAATAAGCGTGGGGTAACGCAGATATATCACAATCAAACACATGGCTAGTTAGATAATCACCCATAATCATTGGCTAGTCGGTAACCACCCATAATCATTGGCTAGTCAGATTGCCACCCATAATAACCACCACACTCATCATCTACAAATCTTCATCTCCAAAATATATATGTACAACATGTATGCCTACCAGCTGGAGCTAAAGCATGAGTACTCTCATATCAAGTGGATTAAATCCATGACCCGAGAACCACACAGAAATATCACATAGAAATATCACATAGAATAACCAGAAACCACTGGTGCTCCTAACGCAATTATATCCGCACAGAAGCTTATCCAAAATAATAAAACAAACATTTAACCACATCATTAAAAACTTGAAATAACTGAACAAGTTATTTAGCGAAGCACATAAAGTTTTTAGGATATCAAAGCATTTGCACATATTGGAATTTAATAACACAAGCATGTATTCTCCCCCAAAAGTGTTTCAAAACAAGTAAAGTAAGGGCTATGAACTCAACTTGATATGAAGTAGCATAAGAATCTAGCGGCATTAAGAAGCATAACATAACAATATGACAAGGTAGCAACGCTGTGATATAAGTATAGGCACAATGGTGCGGGATCGCTAGGAACCTAATCGTATATAGTTACCTCGAATCGACACAGTAAAAAGCAACATAACTTTCGAAAGACAACGTGTCTTAGTTTTCGTGGAATATTAGTATCGTTAATTTCAAAAGTCCAATATCAATATCTCAATAAGTTTAGTTTTAACGTTTCGTGTGGTGGTAAGAAAACATAGACTCAACATGAAACTCACGCCAAAAGTATAATATGCATCAAAATGTAATTCACGCTAAGCGTAACTCACACGAAGGCATAATATATATATATATATATATATATATATATATATATATATATATATATATATATATATATATATATATATATATATACACACTAAGCGATACCGCGCGGCGGCATTGTTCTAGCGGCGAGACAATTAGCGATACGATGGTAGAGTGGTGCGGTGGTGTAGTGGTCGGTGGTGGAAGGGTTTTGTGGTGGTGAGGATGGTGGTTGATGAGATGTGTGGAAGAGGAGAGCATTTTGTATGTGTTTTTGAGTTGTAATAAGAGAGTATTAAATATGCATTTACATATGTTTCTCTCTCATTTGACCATTCCACTTTTTCACTTTTCCACTTTGTTGTTTTCCATTTTATGTAGTATATAGTTTTCAAAAATAGTTTGGCGAATAATCGATGAATCGGAAGAGATGTCAACGATAACCGTCTCTGAAACAACGATTAGTGGATATCGTTTTCCTTCGACAAATTGTATAAGCGATGTTAAGCATGTCGTCGACTATGTTTAGATTTTCAAAGAAAATCATCGATCGATTAGCGTGTGGTGAATCGATTATGTTAGGATTGTTTTATAATTTTGTTTATATCAACACGGTTTTTGTCGGTTTACGTTCGTATTTACGGCGGTTTTAAGCGTTTGACTTATTAAACTTTATATTTTTCGTTCCGCACTTTTAGGTTTATAAATTTTTATGTAAACAAATTATAAAAATAAAAGGATTTTTAACCGTCCTTAGACAAAGCATACTAAAAGTACATTGGGACCCATAAAAAAGACAGGTGATTCGCAAAAGTACAATTTATGTGGATCCGTGTATCATTTTCGTGGTCTAATGTCCTTTAAGGTGTGTTTAGCAAAAGTAGATGTGAGATGTAGTAGTGAGTAGTAGGCGTGCGACTCCTGGTCACCGCCATGACTTCTTAAAGATGCATTGGAAAATTGAGCATTCTAAAAATAAGAAAGCTCACCTCCTTTGCTAAACGACTAATAAAAATCAAAATGTTCATTACTCACCGCTCATCGCTCCAAAAACTTCACACCGCTCCGTGTCAAACATACCGTTAGTGTGATGTACTTTTAAACAAACGCTATATTTAAGAGTGTTGTTAGTCACGTTGTCAAAATATGTCGATAACATGGTTACTTAGGTCAATTTATGTGTGTATGTTTTCTTGATAAAATAGTATGTACTTTTTGTACAAGGCGGATAATTGATCAACTATTTCGGTTGTATGCGTCTTTTACAAGGCGTATGTTTAAATACTTGATGTAAATTTTCGTCCCATCAATTTAAATACAATTGTTGATTTGGTGTGAAATGTTTACAAATTTCAAAATTGTTTAAGTATTTAAAAAAATCGAGTATTACATTGTCAAAACGGATCATATATGTTTGTCCTTGAAATTAATATCTTATAGTATAACTTTGTCAATTCATTGTTAAAAGCACTTTATCTATATTTCCATTATCTACATTTTAGTTTTTCAAAGTATTGGTCTAGCGTCACTAAGTAGGTCCTCAAATGTCTTGTCCAAATAAAGTCAATGAAGAAGTTTACATTAAACCACCTAGCTGGCAAATATGCAATTTATATCAAAAAAAAAAAAAAAAAAAGGTGTCGCCATCATTTATGCAAACAAATGAAAATTTTAAACTTTGTCCATCGGGGTTTGTGAAAGAAAATCTGAGGGTCCAACACCATATTCAAAAATTTGAATTTCAAAATTGTCAAATCTTTTACTCTTTTAACCCATTAAAATTTGAAATTACCATGTTAAAATTTTAGCCCATCCAAAACCATACTCAAAAACTTTTATCTTTAAAATTCAAAAATTTAAAAGCTTCAAAGATTTCTGATTGTTACACAATCACAAAAAAAATCGGATCAATAAAAATTAAAAAAAATCGTATCTTTAAAACAATTAAAAAAAAAAACTACGAACCATTGAAAAAATCAAAAACATGATGGATCTTTAAAAAATAGGCATCTTTGAAAAATAATAGATCTATAAAATACGCATCTACAAAAGCATTAACTTAAAAAAAAAAAAAAGCAACTCTAAGAAAAAAAAGCAGGCTTATAGAAAAAATACCAAAGCGAATGGTGGTGGCGTCGGCTGTGGCGGCGGTTGGGTGGTAACCATTATTGATATAGGGAGTATAAAATCCGAACCCACCCACGAATGCAACTCGTTGAGCAAATACTAGTTGGACCATTTGACCCTTATGGCCATATAATAAGAAGGCAACCAAACTCGAACTTGGGTGAAGTCCCATGATACTTTTTAGCAGTCTATATTTGTTTCCAACATCACGCTGTCTATTACGTGAAACAAAAATTTACCAACAAATTAAATCAAAATTAAAAAGAACTAAACAAATTAAAAATAAAATAAAACTTTTAAAAATCGATTTTAGGAAAAACTTTTAAAAATCCGATTTAAAAAAACATAAATATCCGTTTATAAAAATCGAGAAAAAATAAGATTTATAAAAAACATGTCTTGTATAGAAAAATCACTTTTAAAAACTTCTCAAACATCCGATTTATAAAAAAAACATGAACATTCGAGAAAGAAAAAAAAAAACATTAAAGGAATAAGATTTTAACAATTTATATAATCAACTAATATTATTAGTAATATAATGTACATATTTGAGCGAAGTTTTCTTTTAACAGTTCATGTGGAGCGGTGTCCGACAGCGGCAACAAGCTTTCCGCTGACGATGTCGACTTTATCCGCCGGTAGCGGAGGGCACTAACAAAAGAAATAACAAAAATTGTAATATATGTAGATCTATAAAAAAAGCATAAAGATTTACAAAAAAAATAAATTACGGATCTAGAACAAAAATTTACGGATCAAATATTAAGGGAAAAAAACAAAACCGGATCTAAGAATAAAATGTCTAGATCTATACAAAAAACCATTCAAAACTCATGGTTTTATTAAAAGTACCTTAATACTTGATGAAGGTGGAGGGTTTCGATGGTCTTGTCGGTGGAGTCGGTGGGTGCGACATCGGGTGGTGGTGGCGTGGGTGTGGTGGTAGCGCCCGGTTGGCGCGATGTTAGTCGCATGGTGGTGAGGTTGGGGATGGTGGTGGAGATGTGTGTAGATAAGTCGCATGGTGCGGTTCGATGGAGTGACATGATGTCCCGGAGGTGGGTTTATGTGGTGGTAGGGATTATAGGAGATGAGAGTATTTTGGGAGATGAGACTTGTATCGAGTTTTTTATTGTAGTGTGTGTGTGTGTGAGAGAGAGAGAGATGAGAGTATAAAGATGAGGTTGTTTGGTGTGTGTTTTTTAGGTGAAAGTAAATAAGATGGGAGGATTATTTGGTTTTGTTGGTTTGAAAATATTTTAGGGTTGGATGTAGGTTTGGTGTGTGTAAATTTAGGTTTTGATGTTGGTTTGGTGTGGTGAATCTTAAATTATAGGTTTGGAGTGTGGTTGTGTTTATTGCTCCATTTAAGGAAGTATATATATATATATATATATATATATATATATATATATATATATATATATATATACACAGTGGTGAAGCCCGCCCGATAAGCGAGCATGTCTTATAATTATCGTTGACATAATTTGCTATAGCCAAATTATCGTTTGAAAAATAAGTTAACGGAAAATAAGATATACACGTACCAATTTTTTTATTGAATGCATTAAGAACAAAAAGAAATAAACGGTTATCGAATATGAGAGAAAAAAAAGTTTCAAAGTGGTGCGCAAGAACAAAGTATCAAAGCATAGCTGGATTCGATGGGCGAGCAAGCCTTATAAATATCATCAAAAACTTAAGTTAACGAAAATAAGCTATTCCCTTTGAACTTACGGTTAAAGCTTTCTTTGTGATGTTTCTACTACGTACCCACGATTCGTTAATTTCACGTGAAACACGGTTGTTAATTTCACGTGAATCACTCTTTCCTCTCTTGTTTAATTTTCTCAAGCGGTGGCCTTTTCCTCTTGTTCCTCATAGCTATTGCCTCGCATCCCACTCATCTTTAATCTCAACCTTTCTTCATACCAGCATCCGACAAACTGTTGTGACTTCCCATATCTATATAGTCGATGGTGGACACGGAAATTTTCCAACAAATAAAAAGGCGAATAGCTTAAAAGATCTTGAAAGATTAGGGATAATGAATACATATAATTGTTCTTTGAAAATCCACATTAGACAAAAGATAATGACCTTGAATTGCTGCACTTTGGCATACGCCATTGATATGTAAATCAATAGAACCTCGTGAAATCTCTTGGCCATTTACGTAATGATAATAATTGCTACTATATTAGAGCACGATCCATATAATGGTTAAAGAAGGTAGATGTTTACACATGCGGGGGGATTGTGTGTGCCACTATATACCGCAAACCATCACGCGCATATGAGCGTTGGTTCATTTATACCTAACGAAATTGGTGGTATCGAGATCAATATTTCAAGGCAATTATGTTTATCCTTCAAATGATTAAAAATTAAACTTACATGTTCACAATGTCGGATGGACCATATCTATATGTAAAGGATAAGCTACCACTATTTGATGTTTGTGGCGGCTTACGCTGGAATGCGTAAGTGGTCGGGTAAATTATGTAGTCGTTCATACCTACAAAAATAATAAAATGTGAAATAGAGGTCTTTACTTGTAGTAATTAGAGGTCTTTAAAGGTTAAGAGTAAATAGAGGTCTTTACTTGTAGTAATTATGTATTTAAGCTTGCCGAGTTGTGGAAGTATGAGTTGGGCATGATAAGCCACTTGGCGAAATTCATGAAAACCTCAATAGCGCATCGTAGTTACCAGTTTCAATAATGTGCGAGCAATTATGAAATGCACATAATATGAAAAGTACCATAACGATAAATAGCGTGCAGCGTTGCGTATCATCTTAAATATTAGTTGCAAGCGAGTTAGCAAAGTTTCACAACTAACTATGGTGAGTTCCATTATCGCTTTTCGACTAATTAGTGCGCAAACTACAAAAATTCGAGAGACAACTCCATATATAATTTATATGAAAATGCAAACACACATAGATACCTAGCATTGGCGACACCAAAAGTTGCAATATCACTGTTTTTTCATACAAAAAGCGCATATTAGTGGTAACGCACTTCATTTTCTTGTTTTAAATAAGCAAAGAATATAAGATTGATATTAAATCTTCTTACATGAGCATCGATGTTCTTATCAACAATCGGGATGACACACCTACACATTGAATATAGCTAGCAATCATGCAAGAAAAAAAAGATCTATAAACATTTGCAAAGTGAAAAAAAACAACGATATTCCTAGTGTTTGCTACTTGGCAAGCGATGGTTCTGCATATTTTAAATAAGATCACTAGCGTGGCGTCTTACTGTTGTCATTTGAATTATTATATTGTTGTGTTGAGGAAAACCTTAAGTTCATCGGGTATCATCCAATTCGATTATTCGATAACCTTGTAATAATACCTACAAAGATGAACATTAGCATGGATAGATATAATATAAATATGAAATATGCCAAAGAAGGGTGTTTAAGCTGTCCGTAAAGAGGTGGATTCTTTCTCCACTTAAACTTAAAGTCCTCGAGTAAACAATTCATTTGTAGCTGGAGACACCACTTTCTTGATCTCGGATGGCCATTTTCAATAATCGGTTTATGAGCGAATGAAAACACTTACATTCTTGGGCGGGGTTGTCATCCACAATGTTGTAAATTATTTTGAAGTAACAAATCACATTACTCGTACATCTAAGTTGAACAAACCAAGGCTATCTAATGCAATAAGCATTACGGAGATGGTTTATGTAGCGCTTTCATTCAAATTGTTGCGAGATATCAACAACATGAACACGTGATGTGTATTCCTTGAATGATCTTCCTCTAAACATCTAATAAAGACCCTTTTTGATAATGGCATCAATAGCACTGTACACAACACAATAAATAATATTATTATACCGGAAAAAAAGCTTTTAAAGTTAGATCGTAATGCGATTATGTACAACCTTAACCTTACCTACGACCATAAGTACCTCAATGGGGAAAACATTTCTTTGCGAATCCAAGATCATGTACTAAACTTAACCATCCCTCTTGAAGCGAACCTCGGTTTAAGCAATTACATTGGAGGGTTCGGTTGATAGTTGCGGTAAGATTATAACCCAAATGATAATCTATTCGCCCGATCGAGGTAAAATATGCTAACAAAATCAAATTAGACTTACTTTTAGGTCCACCCACGCACCATCACAATCACCATAAACACCTACATATCAATAAGATACGAGAGGTTCAAGCATGGATAAACATGATAACATCAAATGGAAGCAAAATATTTGTGAATTGAATCAAGGCTTAAGCGAGTTAGCGCAATTAGCACCTCAAATCGATTCTGAGACCATATTCAAACAAATTCCATATACGCAAAAAATTCCCAATACTCTCCGATCGACTTCATTGGCGGAAAAGCCACCCATTGCCAACATTCTTTGTTCCAAGGATTCAATCATAAGAGTGATGTTTTACTCACTTGATCGAGTTGTTGTTTCTTTAGCTTGTAACTACAAGCTCGAGCGTTTCTAAAGACATTTTCTTCCATGTCTTTTAGTTGCCTTGGTAATTCTCTTTTTCATACCGGTAGGAAGAAAAGGATCGATGAAAGTCGGGAGGCGATAACGGGACATGACAATTTAACCCTCAAAGTTGAGATCCGAACTTGCCTTTCTATCTTAGAGATGAATATATCCGGTATCTCAACACCTGTTTAAAGCTGTTGTATCAATTAAACATTTTCTTCCATAACTTTTAGTTGCTAAAGTGAAGAGTCGAATCAGGTGATATATCGATAAAGTACACCTATTGGGGCTGCTACGAATCATTTAAAAAGTGATTATATGTGTTTCATAAAAAGATAAGCGCATTTAAAAAGCGATTATATATGTTTTCATAAAAGTGATTGAAAATTTAAGTTGTTTTGCGTGGACTAATTAACATGAACATTACCGGAGAAGTAAATAAATTAATCTTGATATCAACAAGCGGACGATGAAAATGGTTAAATAAGTACAAATAATGTACACGAACACGGTTAGCACACTTCACGACCAATATCATGACACCACCTACATAATACATATTTCAATCAGTCGACTTAAGTCTCTAATAATTAAGAAGTTGAATTTAACGGGGAGCTACTTAGCAATTTAACCGGATGAAAAAGAACATACCCTTTGTAAAAAAAGTATTATATATTTAAACAAGCGAATCAAGAGATTTTGTTGGTTACGAATGCTTGTCATGTACTATTTTCATCAATATCGGCGTTGAGGAATTGCGTGACATTGGGATGCTTTCAGCAACAATTAAAGCAAAACAAACCTCATTGGTACTCCAACTACAAATACAACAATATAATATAAATCTATTCATCTTTAAAGATCCATAGAAAGTTAATCACCTAGAAGCATTGGTATCTTTGTTGCACAACAATTTGGGCGTTGTCATGTTGATCTTGTGAGTTATGTAAAACACAAATCATGTATGAGAATTTATTAGCAAACATTGCACAACACATACTTAAATGAAACTAAGAGATCACACGATAAGGGTACTCTTCCAGTGGGAGAAATTGGTATATCTTGGTCATTCTCATACAATGATTCACATAAAATCGGATGAATAGTTTATACTACGCGGTCAAAGTAAAACTTTATGGTAAATTATTTATATAATTATGTGTAGGGTGTTATCGGGTTTCGGGTTTATCGGGTCGGGTTGAGTCGGGTTTTAGTTTTGAAGAAGTGACCATGACTGACCCGATAAATCGGGTTATCGGGTTGGTGTTTATCGGTCGGGTGATTTGGGTTGTCGGGTTATAAGATAAACTCTACGTAAATAAACCGATAGATAGATAACTTATATAGTTTTGAACAAAATATCAATGTATACTTAAGGCACATAGCAATTACGTAGTATATAATTATATCATCGAGTTGCTACTAACTTTTCTTTGTACGTTTCTAATCCACTATACTACAAAATTCCTTTACTACATTCCATTTTGCCATTTACTACTCGTACTCAATACCCATATTAAAAGCGATGTTACGAGCAAAATCATATGATCTTTCATGAGTTTGCCTTAATGACATATTGACATAATTGCATATTTAACCAAAAATTTGTGGCTAAGAAGCTTCTACATGATGATTTATAGGAAAACTAAAATTTTGTCTAGTTTTCGTTGTCTTCGTATGACTTATCGATATATTGTGTTATTAGTGTGTAGCCCCAATAGGTGTGATTTGTGACCGGTATTGCGGCCCCAATAGGTGTGATTAGTGTGCGTGCTAATAGGCGATATATCGGATATATTGTGTCATCTCTCCTAACCAATTCAGGATATATGTGGATTAAAGTCGATGCTAAATCTACAAGTATAAGAGAAAGTATGTGAAAATTTTAAAATTATTTGAACATTTAACAATAAGATGCGCTAACTACTCACCATACAACCAAATAATGTTCTTGAGACAACGCCGGTGAGAACTTGTCTAACAAGATCGCTATTTAGATCCTTCCCGATCCAAGGCTTCCCGGTTTGTTTAGTAAATGGTTTCTACGATTATCAAAGCGGTGAAGAAGCTTCAACTCAATCACACTAAGTACAAAGTTGTGCCTATGCTTCTCATCGAGTCGGGCACTTGGTCATAGAAAAATTCCTGCAGCCCAAGCGCCAAACGCATCTCCTATTCCCAAAATCACGTCTTGTGGAGCTAGCACCAAGCAGCGCTCATCGAAAGAACCTTTCTTTTCTCTTTCTTTGCAGTTGATAACCTCTTTTCTCAACCAATGATGCCCATATCATACATAGAATAGATAGAAACATCCCAATCCGACTCTTTTGAGGATTGAAATACCTCTTTCTCCTTAGTATCCGGGTTATGATTACATCATAGATTGTGTGAAAAAAGCATCCCTAAGGCAAAAAATATTGAATACTTGCGGTGGGATCAAGAAACTTGTACCAATATTTACATCCCATTGTGTTGCTTTGCTTTTTAAAGAAAGTTGAACCTTGCGCCATTAATACCCCATATAGTAACGAAGATAACCATATAGGAACAATGTTTACTATTAGTTTTTTGTATAGGATTAACCAGTATGTATCTTCCAAAGCGGAGTGTCATTTCATTATCAAGTGTCCGTTGCCATCTATCCGTTTTCGACACCTAATCCATGAATCTCATATGCGAGTCTAGCTAAAGTTCTTTGTCAAAATCAATCTTCTCCATTGGTGATGTTTGCCTCAATTGCATAACCCTATGATACATAAATACCAATTATTGTTAATGTATAAATATATGGTTATTATTGTACCAATCACGATGGTTAGTGCAGCGGGTTTTGTACATACCTTTTATCTAATAGTTAAAGCACAACATGGTGGGAATTAAGTGGAATACTTTTATCGGTCCATTTGCGGTATACCTTGACTTCAATAAGTTTGTTCATGTTTGTAGGCTTCAAATCTGCGAGGAAACAATTTACGGTTCGATGGCCATTGCTTTTACGCACTTTTGGATAACGGTTCTAGGCCACTATTGGTAGCCATTAGTCTACAAAATTAACAAAGATGATAAATGGTAAGTACATATATTTGAAGCAAAATTATATGTATTTTTAGGGGTGTCTGGAACAATTTCGAGTTTAATCAACTTATTGTAATTGAGAAAAAAGCCCAATAAGCGAATTCTTTTCGCTTAATAGGTTATCACTCATCTTTGCAAGATATATCAAAAATGTTAGGGTTTGTATATGGGAGGAATATAATCAACATCTACATTAAAAAATAAATATACTATTGAACTCTTATAACATAAAATTAATACCCATAGTTGTATGCTTTCACGTAAAAATAATACCCATAGTTGTATGTATTATTAGGGTTTTAGAATCGGTAGTTTAACTTATCTTGTATCAAATTAACTTATTTAAATATCAATAGAGCGATTACCATCAAATATCATCATTAGCGTTCATCTTCAATATCTATTACTCAAATCACCGCAACAACCATCCAAATACACCCTAAAAATCAAGGGAAAAATAAATAAAAATTGTAACAATTTAAATCATGAAACTATTTACCTAATCACAAAGTAATCATTAATCATGAAGTGATAATTAAGAGAGCGATCGTGAGATAGAGTAGCGATGAATCATATATTCATGAATATTGTGCACAATTTTTCATTTTGTAAGGAAAATGGGGTTGCGAGACTACACGGCAAAGAATAAGCAAGTGCGGTCAAATCAAATCAAGATTACCCACCCCAGACTAAAGCGAAACATTGTCCTCAATGTTTAAAGGCAAGGGTATCAATGAAAATCTAAAAGCCGTTTATTAAGTATGCTTAAAGATAAACGTTATTCGATAAGATTTCGGATATCGGATTTCCATCAGCATAGATCATGAAACTCGAGTGGAGAAAAAAAACAAACTTCGAGCATGAGATTCTTCATATCGGGAAAATCCTGGACAAAAACATCACAAACAACCAAACACGAGAAATCGAATAGGCTAACCCCTTTATGTCACTTATTAGAAAATAGAAAGAAGATAGAGATAAGCAGGGTGCCTCCACGAAGCGCCTTGTTTTTGATCACCGAGTCGCTAGCTTGACTCGATCCCCATTCATTTGTCCATGGGAAAGTTTGAAGATCCGGGACAACCATAGAGCGATGTCCCTTACCTTAAAATTTAGGCCATCAGTGAGATAGCTCTAAAGTTCCATATATATATATATATATATATATATATATATATATATATATATATATATATATATAGTCGGTTCTAGAAAAAAAAGTTCTGAGGTAGATTATGAAAACACTTGAAAGTTCAAGGTAAAAATGAGAAAAAAAAAAAATGAATGAATCGACATTGTACAGATCCAAATAAACACACAATCCAGATTCACACACACACACACTCTCTCCAGATTCAAACACACACTCACCGTCACCACCACCACCATCTCTACCGTCTTCCATCGTGCAACTACTGCACCGTCGCGCAATCAACACCGCACCACAATGACATCAATATTGTAACTCCACCACAACATATTCTGGTTAGTTTTCTTCACGAATTGATCTTCTCATTCATGTGTTTAACTTGATATTTAGGTTCATTGATTAACATACAATTACTTATAAGTGCAATAATTTTGTCAATTGATCGGGTTAAAATCAATTATGTAATGATTTTTGAAGTTTTCTTGAAAGTTTATCATAATATTATCATGTTTTCTACCATATGAAACAAATTTGACAAAAATGCATCAAGAATGTGTTTATTAAAATTGTTCACCAAGTGTTTGATAAAATGTTTGAATAAAATTTATAAGCGTGATGCACTAATTTGCATCATATGTGTTTACTATTGAGTTATATGACATCTTAGGACATCGGTGTGTATATTTGCAACATCGATTACATAATCTTAGGGCACCGACTTGTATTAGTGCATCGTGTTTATGATTGTTGCTTCGAGTTAAAGTGTGTAAGATCGGTGCATCAAATTGCATCTTAGGGCATCTTTTATTATGCTTAGTGCATAAGATTAAATGTTAGAGACACGATAATGTATTATTATTGAATTATAACACATCCGAGGTGCATCTATGTTTGTTGTTAATGCATCGGGTTAAATGTATGTCCATATGTATGTTTGATGCGATGAATTTTAAATTGTGATACAATAGGTGCAACAGGTTACATGTTAGTGGTTGGTGCATTAGGTTACATGTTAGTGGTTGGTGCATCAAATATTGTGTAAGGTTACATGTTCAGGGTTGGTGCATCAGATCTTTAAGAATATGTGTGTAAGATTAATGCACCTACGCGTCGTGTTTATTTATGCCATATAAAGTTCGATTAGGTTTTGTGTAACCTAGTTTTGTATTTCAAAAAGTTTTTGCATGTGCGTATGTATATTTATTGCAATAAATTTGACATAGTGATGCATTAGATGCATCATGTTACATGTATGTTAGTGGTTGGTGCATCAAGTATTAGAGAATATATGTGTAGGACATCTGTTTGTATGATTAGTGAATCACAACACACCTTAAGACATCTCTTTGTTTGAATTGGTGCATTATGAATAGGTTATCGTAAGTTAGTTATATTTTTCAAAAACATTTGTATGTGCATATGTATGTTTGATGCATTAAATGATGCAATTGGTGCATCAGGTTACCTGTTAGTGGCTAGTGCATCTTGTGTTTGTGGAATGTTATATGTTAGTGATTAACGGGTCAGGTCTTAGGGAATCTGTGTGTAAGATTAATGCATCTGTATGCAATAGTTTAGTGCATCTATATTATAATACTTACTATAATAATTATGAGTAAATATAAATATCCAGATGATATGTTATACATAAAAAGTGTGGTGCAAAAACTCTTCTAAGAACATCATAATGGAAGAGAGTTAAGACATAACTTACTTGTATTGTTTTCTCAATCATCCGTGAGTGTCCAAAACTAGGTACCATCATCCGAAGTTTACGTAGTGCAACAAGAATGAATAAGACATCATGAAAATGGATTGGTGTGCGTGTTTGTTGGAAACAATGAAGAAAACCATAAAGCAGTACAAAAGCTCTTTAATTGTCGGAGGCCAAGATTCTTGATGGCGGTAAGTAAAAATTAAACCATAATATTTTATGAAATTTATATTCTTATTAGTTTTCTTATCCCATATTAACTAACTAGTATATGAATTAGTGTTAGTATAATTGTGTATATTTTAGTGTATCGCATTAAAAAATAATGTATCCGTATGAAATATAGCCTAAGGATTATTAAACTCATTTGATATTTTTATGTTTGGCAATATACTAATATTGCATAAGGATTATTCAAAACCATTTGATGTTTTGTATGTTCGAAAATATTGAATTCATTTAATATACATTGGGGTGTTTGAAAAATATACTAATATGTGTACATTTTAGTGCCACTTGTATTTTTTAAAAAAAGGCGTGTGTATGTAATATTGCATAAGGATTATTCAGCGATGTAGTAAACATTGGGGGTCTTTGGCAATATAATAATTTATGTAAATTTTAGTACATCTGTATTAGGAAAATAAGGCATATGTATAGAATATTGCATGAGGATTATTAAGCTGTGTTTGGCAATATACTAATTTATGTACATTTTAGAGCATATTTATTAAAAAAATAAGGCATATGTATGGAATATTACATAATGATTGTTTATCTTATGATGATTGTTCAACTAATTGAGGTTATGTTTAGCAAATACACATTTGACCTGACCCATATGCAACTTCCTGGAATATATAATTTTAGTAACGAAGATGAATTTGTCAGACGAGAAGATGACATTGGTTATTGGTTGAAGTTTGATAATGATTTGTTACAAGATGGCAACTTTATGGGCATCGAAAGGTAGAAGATTTGAGAGGATTCTCTGAATGTTTTGCAAGAATTTGAAAATATTCATTGCTTAGCTTGTAAAAATCTTATTTATCAGTTTTTGTTTAGCTTACTATATATTATGAGACATTGTATTCTGATTGTAGCATCACTCATCAATGCAAAATGCATCTTTTGTACATACAAGTTAAGTTTATAATAATATTAATTCGTTCATAACATGACTAGTTCTTTGTATGTTTATTTCTATCTTTTTGTTCAACTATATTTGTAGGTTTATATGTTTTACTCTGAAACGCACAAGAATTTTTTTGTTAATATACAGCTATAGCCCTTCACCACTATTACATTTAGTAAATGCATTTGTTTATCATTTACATTAATGGATATGTTCATTCTCATCTAATTTTAGTGCATCTATTTGAGGCACTTTAGTGCATCTGTTTGAGGAACTTTAGGCATCCGTTTGATGTATTTAGTGCATTCGTTTGTATCATATAATCAAAACAAGTTCAATACTTTTAGGTTCATGAAATTGACTAAAAGGCGGCTCCAAACAATGATAAGACAAACACGGTTAACTGACCAATTAAAGATTAAATTTGGCGAGCCTTCAAAGAAAGACTCTACATCTTCCTTGATAACAACATTCCAAAGCAATGAATGTGATAAAGCAGTTTATATTAAAACACACAAATATAGAATATGGAACTTTATTATAATGAAATCTTGAAGATGAAGTCAATTCATATTTCTAAGCGTGATACTAATATATACAAGATCTATAAAATTGTATATCTTATTTACTACGGAAGTTTACAACACAAGATGTAAATGATATGATATACTTTTCATGGTACACTTATTGAAACCAATTCCTTTGCGCTAGTTTCATAAGCGGGATAACTTTTATGCATGAGCGTTCCATGTTGTTCTGTATTAGGTTATGCAGTTTAGCATCCACTCCAGACACTGTCAAACATACAAGTACAAGATCAGTAAGCTATATGCATTTATAGAAACATCCATAAAATACGGCAATTACACACAAAAAGGAAACATGATAAATATGACGCAACTTTACTGCATCTGTTTGATGAATTTCGGTGCATATGTTTGAGTCTCTTTAGTGCATCCGTTTGGTTAAGTGAATGAATTTTAGACATAAATCAAATGAAGCTCTACGATGTGTCTGATTTGACTTGATAAAATTTAATACAAAAGGCAACAACAGGCATGCAACTATATGTATCATGATCGGGTTTGTTGCAAGTTTTATCACTTTTCGCATGTAAGTTTTATCAAAGTCCAAACCTATTGGAAATTAGTAAGGTAAATATCATTTGTGGATCGAAACTTGTAACATAACTAATTACTAAGCTAGCATATAGCATCATGGATAAGGAAAATAAAAATTACAAAAGCTTAATCTACATTCTACGCTTTTGTTGATCTATGGAAAATGTGTTGGACCATTTATAGCTTGGGTCTTATAATCAACGACTTGAGGTAATTTGTCGGCAAGAACCTATTGGCATCAAGCAACGACTATCATGTAAAAAATGAAAAGAAAGAATATCTTATGCTCCGGATATCAAAGTGTTATGTTGATGACCTAGGACAATAATAGATGAAATCAAAAGAAATGAGTAACTTGCAAATAATGAATAAGAGTCATTCTACTATTCCTTACACGAATATCATGAGTTTTAGAATGGTCTCCAACTGAATCAACGACACCACCTAAACACAAAACCAAATTATTTTATGTAAGGCACAAAAATTCAAAACTTATAAGATTAACAATCAAACTAATAGCAAAATAACATAATTAACCCTTGCGGTCCCTTGGTTCAATGCATTTCCTAAACAAAAAGTTATACGCATGACTCTTCAATTTAATAAACACCTTATCTTATTGAATTGCCAACACCCATAAGATATAAAGTTTCAATGAATAATTTTTCTAGTGAATAATTGATATTTTTAGGCACTGTCGAAGCTCGAAAACATAAATTAAAACAAACTTAAGCATTAGATTATAATATAGAACTATAAACAACAGATAAGGTGCATGTAGCAATATCTTCTAACAATTGATTTAAACCGTAAGATATACGAGAAGGTTATGATCTTATATTCTACACATGGAACTTTTAACTGTTGCAAAAAAATACAACATGAAACCATGTAACCAACTATCATTTTCAGAGCTAGTCGTCATAATAACAAACAAATATATGTGTAATAGCACATGTTATAGTGACGTGGTGATACGTCTGAGCAACAAACACGAAGTCGATACAATTGTCTTTAAATGCATTTTCATGCAAATCTAAAATCCTATTTTCTAAATTAGTTAGGGCATCACGATTGTAACTAAAATCATTTCACAAAATTAGATTATCACGGTGTAAAATTAGTGCATCTCGGTTATAAAATCTCATTCAGACATTTTATCAAACACCTGGGGTGCAGTTTTTGTAAACATATTTATTTCTCAACTACTTTTCAATTAACTATTATATACAATGAATCATGTCAATAAACTCTTAAAATTGGTACAATTATATGCAAAGATGATGATTACTGAAGCAAATTTCATAAAACAAAAAAACTATCTCATAACAAACACTAATATGTGCAAATAAATCTGTAACCAACACCTTAAGCTTTATATCCGATCTTTGATAAAAAGAGTAACAAAATTATAACCAAAACATGTTTTAAAACTTACTTTGATCGGCGATATGAGACATTAGAACGAGATGATTAATGAATCTGATAATAGATCGTGTTTGTTGTTTTGATCGTGTGGAGATTATAAGCAATAATCACAGGGAAGAGCGTGTTGATTGTGGAACGAGCTGAGAGAGATGAACCAGAGAAAAAGAAAAAAAAATGAAAAAATTTAGGCATTGTATATGATCCTTGGAGATATTACAAAATAAACCTTGGAGAATTTAAAAAGTTGCAATCGGGTCCTTGTAGTTTGGTGCGAAAAAGAGGAGGGGAAAAGAGGGAGATCTAACGGTTGATATCACTTCTCTCACTTTTCTCTTGAGATCAACTTTTAAATGATCAATCTATATATATATATATATATATATATATATATATATATATATATATATATATATATATATATATATATATATATATATATATATATATATATATCCCCATAAAATAGTATCCACACGCATAGTTTTCTAAATTTAATTTAATTAGTAAATCCAATTGTTTTGGAGTATTTTAGGTTGTGTCGGCTCGGTTAATGAGTAGCTTTCACGTGTTACAAGGTATCCTCTATTTTGAGCTCCATTAAGTTCGAGAAAAGTTTGGAAATGCTCAAAAGTGAAACTTATGAGATAAGAAATACAATTATAAAAAAACAAATTATTGAAAATTTCCGGTGTGCTACGGTCTATCCTCCTTAAAAGGAATCGCGTCCTCGCGATTCGATTCATGTTATCCGGTAGTGTAGTGTCTCGAAATTGATGAGATACGGGCAACCAATAAGGAATCTTATTATACGGAGCGAATAGGGTAATTTGTACAATGATGAGGCAGTGTCGAGACTTGGTAGATGGTTGTCTATAGTTTATAAAAGGGTATGTAAAAGCAGTTTAGAGTAGTTGGAAAATAAATTTATTGCTTATAAAAAAATATGTCTGGTCAAAATTTTGATTCATGGTGATTAGTAAAACATTTTGTAGGATGGCCACGAGAATGGTCATCAAAATCAAAATGACTCATGAGGCAATAAGCGATGCGGCTCAATACCTCATAAGGAGGTAGTAAAGATAACGATATTCTCGAGAGATAATGAAGGATTTGGCGTCGGTCTCAAGGATCGCGGTTCAAGTTACTCCTTAAAGTCTTAAGGTTTATGTCGGTCATAATATCTTCGTCGAAAGGAGAGTTTCGTGAGTTGATATGACAACGAAAAGGGTATTAATTACTACTAGCAATCGATCGATTGACTCGGTAGTGCCTTAATACCTGTCTGAGAAAGACACTGTGATAACACCCCAACCCGATAAGGGTAGAAGTATCATAGTATGGTGTCATATCGAAGCATACACAATTGACATAAATCAACCAGTGAAGTCTTAAATAAATAAATAAGGAAAATCAAGTCAACACGACTTACAATACATAAATTCAAAGAAAGAAAACTCAAAGTAGAAATACGATAACCAAGTCTAATAAATGACAAAACATAATCATTTGAAATCTAAGATGACTAGGCATAGTCTCTATATCGGCTCATCTCTCAACCCAAACAATCCCCAACTCCTAGCTTATGTACCGTAGTAGGAAAGAAATCGGTGAGCTTAAAAAGCCCAGTGAATAGATATAACAACATAATAACAATGAAATTGAACGAGAATAAAATAAGGAGTGTCGGACAATAAATAAGGTGTATCAAAGGTATAGAGTAGGGTAAAGGAAAGGTCAGTAATCCACCACGAGCCAACAATACAATACAATAATATCAATAGTGGCAATAGCGACAGTATCCAATAGTAGCTATAGTGACCATGGGTGATTTGCTCCAGTTATGAAGGCGTGTATTGCACATGACATCATTCACCGGACAAATCATAACATATCGGATATGAGAACAAATCTAGGATGCATCCATATGCCCTGAGAACAATAGTGGCCATACAATATATATCCAAAGCGCATAATCAATACATAATAGGGACGATTGTGGAACATCACTCAACCACACTAGCGTCATACCATTGGTGCATCAATGACACGGACATGCCCATGCCTAGTTAATGGCTTGGGTCTCAAATGACGGTCAAAGCAAATGGTCCAGTATACAATAGGCGAGTCATCATAATCAAGGTTCAATATCATTAGTTCACAATTCAAAGGTTCATAGCAATAATCCAATATCAAAGTCCAATATCAAGGTTCGGTATCAAAGGTTCGATGAGAGGTCAATAGCAAAGGTTCAATATCGAGGTCAATAGCAAAGGAATCATAGCAATGGAATATCATAAGCGAAACAAAGTCGAAGGATCGAAGTCATGAAACCCCTACCGAAGGGATAGAATATCCGTACCTTATTATTGCTGCGAATCCGGATATTGGATTATTGCTATGAACCTTTGAATTGTGAACTAATGATACTTTGAATTATGGGTGCTCGTCGGTCTAAACCGGACGGATCGCGAAAACGGACGGACCGAGACCGAATCCGGCAAAACTCTGGACCGAGACCGAGACCGAATGGGGTCGGTCCGGTCGATCCGGTCGGTCGGTTTTGTCGGTCGATCTGTCCCTGAAACTAAATTCGGGTTTTCGTCGGTTTGGGTCCGGACCGGACGGACCGAGACCGAATCCGGCAAAAATCCTAGGCCGAGACCGGACCGCGGTCCATCGGTCGGTCGATTCGGTCGGTCCGGTCGGTTTTGTCGGTCGGTCCGGTCCGTTTGAGCAACCTCTGCGCAAAAAGTAAACACAACGGATGGAAACAAAGACAATGAAAGATCACTCATTCCTCGAGGATCTCAAGTGAAAGGATGTACATTTATCGAGATGAGGTTTAAGTACTTTATTTCATTAAGTTCTTTAGGTTTTATTAAAGTCTTTCCATTTTAGGCAACTTTCTATTTTAGGCGGTTTCCATATTTAGCGAGCTCCCATAATTAAATAACTTGAATACTTTAAGGTTAAAATGACAATTAATAGACTTAATGGTTTAACGTAACCAATATCATAGTTTAGTGTCTTTAATAGCACATTAGGAAAGTCTAAAGTTAAGTCGACAATTATCAAAGTTTAGGGTTTAATATGTAACTTACCATAGTTAGGTTCTAATATGCCAATTCTTAAAAGCGTAAGGTTCGCATGTGACAATTTTCAAAGATGAAGGTTTAAAGTGTAATTAAACTTAATTATATAACTTAAATTTATTTCATATTCCAAGTAAGATACGTATTTATTATTTACACAACATCTTCCGTATTGAGTTTGGTTACATGTTTAAGATGATTCGCGGCTCAAAGGACTAATATCTACGACCTAGTAAATGTGCATAATGATCAACCCCCTCAACTTCCGGAGGACTTTCAATCATACCGTATAACACCCATAATCCCGCGATCACCCTCGGGTTACCCCACAAGACATGCTTATTCCACATTCATTTTTAGAAATAGTTTACACACAAAAACTATTTACTCCATTTGACCCACACATAAACGAGTCACCCAAGTAATTTGGACATCCTCACAAGACACACCCATGCATTGTCATAATCAACCCATAACTTAAATCAAAGCTCAATCCTTTTTTTTACCCATGCATGAAGTTATACGCAAACATACATACACTATATTCATATATACAGATTTTAGATCCCATTCATGTTCATGCATATTTATTCATACCCATAACCTCCTTAAATCACACGGACCCTATGTCTACTCTTTGTAAGATGCATGCAAGCTTTCTGCCCTACGTCACTACCACATTTACCACTTTCCTCATCGCTGTTTTCCCCGGCGACAATTGTCGCTGAGGAATCCTCACTAAACGACAAAAATATATCCTCGTGGCACGAAGTCTCGTAGAAAAGTCGACAAAATTATCTCTCGCTTTCGCGACATGTCGCGGGATTCAACGATAATATTTTGACCGAATATTTCATGGTAAAACGTGGCGGAAAATTTTCCGCTTCGTTTCCCGCGACATTTCGCGGGATTCTTTGTTTATTAAAAATTAGTAGTAGTGTTAATATATCTTAACGTGACGTAAAAACAGTTTCCCCGGCGACATGTCGCCGGGGATTCTCTTGTTTATTAAAAAATTCTTAATTTTGCATGCCATATTTAATTGGATCAAGAAGCCAAACGATGCATAGTTGAATGTGTTTTATAAATCTATGATTCACCAAAGTTACTCTCCCAATATTTTTCTTAAATTGGGATGAAATGGAGTGATAAAATCGTATTCTTTTGAAGTCGTTAACAACATAAAGTAATTAAATTGAACGTCCAATGTGTAACCATAACATATCGACTCATCCGTTGAGCGTCTAATGTGTAACCATAACATACCGACTCATTCGTTGAGCGTCTAATGTGTAACCATAACATATCGACTCATCCGTTGAGCGTCCAATGTGTAACCATAACATATCGACTCATCCGTTGAGCGTCTAATGTGTAACCATAACATACCGACTCATTCGTTGAACGTCCAATGTGTAACCATAGCATACCGACTCATCCGTTGAACGTCTAATGTGTAACCATAACATACCGACTCATCCGTTGAACGTCTAATGTGTAACCATAACATACCGACTCATCCGTTGAACGTCTAATGTGTAACCCTAACATACTGACTCATCCGTTGAACGTCTAATGTGTAACCATAACATACCGACTCATCCGTTGAACCTCTAATGTGTAACCATAACATACCGACTCATCCGTTGAACGTCTAATGTGTAACCATAACATACCGACTCATCCGTTGAACGTCTAATGTGTAACCATAACATACCGACTCATTCGTTGAACGTCTAATGTGTAAGCATAACATACCGACTCATCCGTTGAACGTCTAATGTGTAACCATAACATACCGACTCATTCGTTGAACGTCTAATGTGTAACCATAACATACCGACTCATCCGTTGAACGTCTAATGTGTAACCATAACATACCGACTCATCCGTTGAACATCTAATGTGTAACCATAACATACCGACTCATTCGTTGAACGTCCAATGTGTAACCATAACATATCGACTCATCCGTTGAACTTCTAATGTGTAACCATAACATATCGACTCATCCGTTGAGCGTCTAATGTGTAACCATAACATACCGACTCATTCGTTGAGCGTCTAATGTGTAAGCATAACATACCGACTCATCCGTTGAACATCTAATGTGTAACCATAACATACCGACTCATCCGTTGAGCGTCTAATGTGTAACCCTTACATACGACTCTTCCGTTGAGCGTCTAATGTAAGCATAACATACCGACTCATCCGTTGAGCGTCTAATGTGTAACCATAACATACCGACTCGGATGTTGAGCGTCTAATGTAACCCTAACATACGGACTCATCCGTTGAGCGTCTAATGTGTAACCTAACATACGGACTCATCCGTTGAGCGTCTAATGTGTAACCATAACATACCGACTCATCCCTGAGCGTCTAATGTGTAATCATAACATACCGACTCATTCGTTGAGCGTCTAATGTGTAACTATAACATACCGACTCATCCGTTGAGCGTCTAATGTGTAACCATAATTATTCTTGATGAATCATAGATTTATAAAACACATTGAACTATGCATCGTTTGGCTTCTTGATCAATTAAATATTGCATGCAACATTTTGATGTAATATGTTCTTGTTCCTCAAGCCCGTTACTAGATTGTAAATCTAACTCTCATATAAGAATATAAAGATGCGAATGGTAACTTTTTGTTCGAGTTTATATTAAAAGAAAGGGAAATATTTAGGATTATAATAAAAATAAAAGAAAAAATCGTATTTTTGAGAGCTTTTAGGAGGGGATAATAAAATAAAGATAGTAAGCTACGCCAAAATTACTCTCCCAATATTTTTCTTAAATTGGGATGAAATGCAGTGATAAAATCGTATTCTTTTGAAGTCGTTAACGACATAAAGTAATTAAATTTTACCAAAAAAAAAAAAAAAAGTTTTCCCGTGGCATGTCGTGGGGATTATTTAATTATAACGTAAAAAAATTAATTAGTTTTCCCGTGACATGTCGCCGAAAATCTCCTTAAAATTTTCGTTATCGCCATTTACGCTAAACGACAAAACTATATCTTTCCCAGTGACATGTCGCGGGATTGTCGCCGAGGAAAAGTTTGTTGATAAAGCGGTCTGGTCAATATTATCACTTCACAAAAGCGAAATAAAACATTATCTTCTTCTCTGTGCGATTTACGCATCAAGAACGAAATAAACATCATCAACAATCATCAACCATCACCACCACATCCACCATCACAACCACCGCATCCACCATCACCACCACCACACGTTACGGTTTGTTTTACAAATTTTAAATATTATTCAACTAAATTAGT
Source organism: Chrysanthemum lavandulifolium (assembly GCA_022545495.1). NCBI lineage: Eukaryota > Viridiplantae > Streptophyta > Magnoliopsida > Asterales > Asteraceae > Chrysanthemum > Chrysanthemum lavandulifolium. Next base: position 192,838,420 of record CM040245.1, on the reverse strand, counting down.
TAATTATATTATGATTTTGGAGATTATTATTGTTGTAAGTTGTTGTAAATTAGATGATAAAGTAAAGTTTTTTTTTTTTTTTTTTTTTTTTGGCGATGGCGAGGACCGAGGAGGGCCCGACGAGGAGCAAGAGCGAGGTATGTTATAATTTTGCAGATTATTATTGTTGTAAGTTGTTAATTAGAAAAGTTAAGTTTTTTTTTTTTTTTTTTTTTTGGCGATGGCGGCGAGGAGCTAGCTAGATAAGGTATGTAATAATTTTTTTTCTCCTTTTGGTATCCGGGTGACATGTCATTTGGGAATGTTTATTCATGTCATTGGGGAATGTTTATTGTTTAAATTTTGTTAGTTTATAGTTATTATTAGTTCAATTGCCTTGAAATGTGCTCGTTTATAATTATAATAATTAGTTGTTTAAATTTTGGTAGTTTATAGTTATTATTTGGTGAAAAAAGTGAAATGGTATGTATGTTAAAATAATGGTATGTATGTTAAAAAAGTGAAATGATATGTATGTTAAAACTCTTAGCAACATACATACCATTTCACTTTTTTCAACTCTTGAGCCGTTTATAATCATTTTGTTAGTTTATAGTTTATAGTTATTATTTGTTGACATGTGCTCGTTTATATTATTTTGTTAGTTTATAGTTATTATTTGTTGATATGAGCCGTTTATAGTTTATAATAATTAGTTGTTTTAGGATTTTAGTGATTAATTTTGGAAAATCCCGTCTAAAATTAATCATCCTATAGAAAACCGTCCAAATTAATTTATTAGAAATTAATTTGGAAAGTCCGTTGGGGCCTTTTTGAATGTTTTGTCTCATTTAGGATATGAATGCGTATAATTGGTTTACTATTTGAGATGATTTCGACGGTGTTTCTCCTTTACTCCTGAATATGTCTTTAAACACATATTTGGGGAGTTGAGGAAATCTTGCGAAATTTTCTTAAATAGTAAATCGATTATCGCATTCATATATGAGACAAATTATTCAAAGAGTGGAGTTAGGATTGCCTTCCATAGTTGCACTAGGTGAACAAAACATCTAGTATTCCTCGTTTGAATGTGTTTAATTAAGTTGCATATAATAACTAAATGTATCGTTAAAAGCTTGATTATGGTATTCGATGATAAGACTTGGACGGTTTCTGACGTCATGAACCATTATTTATTCTCGGTCTTGAAAAATTAGTCAATCATTGCAAGTCGTTAGTGACTAGTCTTGGGAGAATAAGATGTCCATGCAAGTCTTGTCGAAATATATTATGGGTACATCAAAAACCTTTCAAACCACATTATGAGAGAAGGGTGGGACCCACGTTATAAAATATGGGTGGAACACGGTGAAACAGCTCCACCTATGCCACCGCCGATAATAGATAACACAAGGCGACCTCGATGAGTGACATGGCGTTAATTAATGATCTTAGCTATATTCCTCGAATAATGAACACAATGAACCAACTCAAGGAGATATTGGTGAGACAAGTAATGAACCGACTCAAGCTACATGTAACGAGTTTGAAGAGTTATATGCGATTAACGAGGCGCTGCACCGTTGTGACTATGTGACTCGATTAGACTTTATGGCAAAGTTTACCTATTTTAAGGCTAAAGGTAGATTGGTGATTCTATATTTAATGAAATGTTAGAGTTTTTACAAATGTATTTCCCATCGATAAAGGATTCAAGCTCCCACCATCATACTATTCAATAAAGAAGAGATTTAAACGATTGGGTTAGAGTGCAGTCGATACATGCTTGTGAACACGATTCTTGCTTATTTCGGGAGACAAGAACAAATATTTGGATTTTGTCCGGTCATGTCTGATAGATGTATTATGGTCGACTTGGCGTGACGGAGAAATGTATTATGGTGACTTCAAGAAATCCTCGAGTTTAAGTATTTGTTGTTCACATTGCGTTGTTCCGAGTTAAGTGGTTCGACACTAGCAACAAAGGGCGTAAAGTCAAAAACTTGTCTTTAGAAACAACATGACACAAATCGTCATTGCGGGCACGAGGCATTTAAAGATGACCAATACATTCTCGCAACACAAGTCAAACAAGTCTTCTACCTTGAAGATAAGACCAAACCCCACCTAAGGTCGTCGAACATGTTAATCATAAAAAGTTTTCCGACCAGGGGTGTCATCGTGGTGAGGGCGATCACGATATTATACATTTCGACAACTCATCCGATCTCCCACTTTCTACTAGTTTGAATGACTTGGATAATGCGACCTTGCATATAGATGGTCAATCAACGGTGGTTGACGACCGCCAGATATCATTGATGTTCTGGCGAAGACGATGATATTATTGATGAAGACGCCCTTCCTCATGATTTAGCGATTCGATGTTGAAGCCCTCATCAATGTTGATGATGATGGTGTTGAGAAAGTTTATTCTAGTGAAGAAGAAGATTGATCTTGATTGTAACTTGCAAAATACACTTATATATTTGAATGAATGAATGAAATTGTTGTGGATTGTTTAAATGTGTATATTTATTTGGATGTGTATGTATTTGGATGTGTGCATGCTTATATTATTTTGTTCATGAATTTCTATATCTTATGCTAATTGTACTTGTACGGATGTCGACGGATGTTGCACGGTCCCACGGGTGGCGGTGGCGGGAGGATCATCCCCTCCCGGACCGCGTACCCACCGATTCTTGAGCAAGCTTCATTAACAAAGGTAAGAATTTCCGGATTATTGTAATACAAGCATAAATTTGATACATATTTATGACTTTTATCACTAACTTGATTTTGCGGCAAAGGTAAACGAAGCCCAATTTGGGCGAGGCGTGAGCGGTGAATACCGACAAGACCCGGAACCTTCGGCGAAGGCGATCGCATGACGAAAAAGGTCCCGTGTCGATCACTTTTGAGGTGGGTGACAAACAAACCTTAAACCCTCTCGGCCCCATGCGGCTCATTGGTCTAACTACATCGGGAGGTCGTTAGGAAGGTGCCGTTTACTACTTCTTGGGAGAAGGTCCCGAAGGAGAAGAAAGCGGAATCATTTCGGATATTGGAATTGATTATCCTTTTATGTTTATTTCATTATCGTGTTCATTTATTTAATTGTGTATATTTATCTAAATTCGCTTATTTATTTATATCATATAAATAAATAAACAAATTTAAATAAATATATAAATTATATCTCTAACTCTGTTTTCGTTTTGTTGTATATGATTGCAGACCCTATTTGACCTAAGGCCGCATGAACTCCCCGGCCCCCGGATCTACGAAGGCATAAACTCGCTTTGCAAAAGCCTACAATACTAACAAGGCTTCTTTCAAGGCCAAACATTGGAAGGTAGACCCCACCACCGGGATTATGATGTGGAGGCGATTAGGCGGGCACGTCCAGGAAATTACAGTGGGTGATTGGGATGAGTACATTAAGTTTTGGAATGATCCCAAGAACATTGCTCGAGCCGCTACAAATCGACTTAACCGCAAAAGAGCAAGGTCATATCTAGGCGAGGATCGATCATTGGCTCGTATCGAGATAATATGGTAATAAACATTATAATTATTTTACATGCATATATACATATATATATATATATATATATATATATATATATATATATATCGATTATACGCTTTGGTGTGTTGTGATTTGTCGTTTTAAAATTATTCATCTTATATGCGTGTGTATGTACAGATGAGCATCGAGACTCATGAATACCGTCACTCATCGACACTTTTGGCGAACACATCTTTGATGATGGGGTATTCCCTAAAGATGAGGACCATGGGATATATGTAAGTTTGTTTCAAACACACTTTAATGAATTATCGAGAAATAATGTAGCAACCCGACTAATATATTTACTATCTTGTGTTTTGTCACTACATAGGGGCGAGATGAAAAGCTTGAGGCGACGGGTCAATACGGAGGATCAAATCAATCGTTGGCAAGAGGGTAAGCTTGGGCATATTCCGGTGTGGGTGGCGTATTGCCATCACGAGGCCACATCCGGGCCAAGTATGCCCGCCCTCGGCGGTCGATCACCAAAGATGTAGGCTTTATCATGAGTCTCCTCGAGCGATAGCAGATCTGCGGATATGTTTAGGAGTATGACTCGGGTGGTGCTAAGCGGGAGTGGTGGGTGTGGTGATGGCGAGGAGAATGGCGGTGATGAGGATAACAACGGTGGTAGTTGTGTTATATATTATTAGTATGTTACATTGGTACTAGCTTTAGGTAGTTGTGTTATATATTATTAGTATGCTACATTGGTACTTTAGGTAGTTGTGTTATATATTATTAGGTTCATCTTGGCGCCATTTAAACACTTGTTTCCTATCTATCAATGCACATATTGACTTTTGAGTCGTGTTTATGTAAAATTGTGATCTATTTGTATTGCGTCGATCCGTTATATGGTATTTGTGTTTTGGTACAAGTTGTGGCGAGTCTATCTGGGTTTTTAGTACAGGTTTATTTGGTAGATTTTTCCGGAAAATTCGGAAAAAATGAAATCAACACTTCGCAGTCGCATTAAAAAAATGAGACCTTTCCCGGCGACAGTGTGGATAACTTCATACTAAACGCTGACAAGTCAACGAGAAACTAGGTTTCCCGTGACATGTCGCCGGGATAGTAAACTAACTCGTTGACTTGTCAACAAGTAACCATAGTATCCCAGCGACATGTCGCCGGGATAGTAAACTAAGTCGTTGACTTGTCAACAAGTAACCATAGTATCCCCGACGACATGTCGCGGGGATAGTTAATCTCTATAATTAAGCGTCTTAATCATTTTGCTTCTTTGACCGAAATTTGAGTGGGACCCACGTCATCGCCGGGATTGTCGTTGGGATACAATCCTCACGAGACTTCCCCATCTAGATTCCCAGACATGTCGCTGAGGATAACTTCCCAATGACATGTCGTCTGGGAAAGTCCGCATATGTCATTGGGGTAGCAGATGAATGTTGTAGTCTTGCGGTCATTCAATTCACACACAACATACAAGTTAACGCCACACACAATTACCCAATCACATCCAAAGCCAAACCTTTACATACATAAATAAATACATACGCCCTCTTTACATGTTTAGGTTTATTTACTGATTTTTAGGACATGCTTAGAGATTACATACAAGTCAACGTAGGGTCGCTAAATCGTCTCCAAGAGACTGATTCAAAGCATTTGTCTATGATTATTTGTATCAAGATTAGAACAAGTATTATAGGTTATTTGTTTATGTCTTATACGTATGTGTTATATGTCGAGAAGAACACAAGGAAAAAAGGTGAAGGTTACCCTAGTAGCGAGGATGAAAGGAGAACCAAGATCAAGAATCAAAACCCACGACAAACAATCACAAACCCGACCAAAGCAACACAAAGCATCCTCTTTTTTTTGTCCTAGTAACCCACGACAAGCAACAACCAACACCCGACTAGCAGCCTCTAAAGACACCCACGGCAGCAAGGAGGTCAAAACCCACGACAACCAACAGCCCTTTTCGAACCAATACTTGCGATCACCGCAACCTCGAACTTCCTGGACTACTCCTCTTTGTGACGACCCGAAATATGGGGAAAGATGATATTGCCGTCACTTTGGTAGAAAAGAAAATAGGGTTTCTTTGTCTTTTATTTTGAATTGTTAATAAAGATTTAATGGGAAATAAATGGTGATTGATTTGGGAGAAAGTTTAGGGATATGGCGTGTGAATTGGAGGTAGGACTAATTTTAGGGAGGGTATCAAGATTTTATTTACTTTCCTTAATCTCACGTTACATTTATTTAAATGTCTAGTAAATAGCCCATCCAACCTTTTAATGTGTTTTATTCATTTGCGATATGAATGTAACTTTTATTTTCAAATTCTTGTGTAAACATTATAAATTAAATATCCAACGTAATTAACGAGCTCGTTTTATTTTACGAATTTTTGATTGAGGTATTATGGTTATTTAACGCTTTACGATTTTAGGGTTTTACAACTCTCCCCTCTAAAGAAAAATTTTCGTCCTCGAAAATTGAAGTGAACATGAATGAAAACAACGGAGACATACCGATTACAACGAAGTGAGGGTAACAGAGATCAAAGCGCTATAAAGTTTACAGAGATGATCGCTTTGAGAATTCAAACGTATCAATTCGCATAATGATGAAGGTAGATTAAGCGTATAAGCATAATGATCCCAAGGTCTTCCTAAACGCATCAAACTAAATCGGTGCAAAACCCTAAGCTTTAGGCACTCCTCGAGACATCCTATGATCACAATGAGGTACGTCATATGATGTAAGTATTATCACGTTGGCTGGCGTCATAATACCAAAGATCATATGAGTATACCTTCATGATGACCATACTTTATCTCAATTCATGAAAATCATCCTATCAACCACCTAACGGTCCATTCTACGGCTTAGGGTTGGTCCAAAACAATCATCACTAACGGATTCAAAATCGAGAAAGCAGAACATATAAGGAACGTAGCGGAACATCACAAGTACCATCGAATGAAACATGTTGGAAATAGCATCGGGTCTTCCACGGTTTGTCAAATCTTCCAAAATAAAACAATCATCCCATACGAAATTTATACTGAGCGGAGATCATTCAAAGAGAACATAATTTATTCAAGGATTTAAAACACAACGAGGTCGTAGTAACACCAAGAATCAAGCCATAGGGCTCCATCATCCAAACGTGCCCAATCATATGAAGCGGATGAATCTCCTCAACATCTCAACGGTTGGTTGTTGACCACAATATGTCCGAATCTTGGTAGTAGTTTCACCGCATGACTAAAATCGCCGGTCATACTTGTTCCGCTCATCGTCTTCCAAGTGTCCACCGGTTGAATCTCGTCTCCGCTCTGCGCCTCGATTGATTCGTCCAGCTCCTTCCAGCGACATTGCGATCGGGTGCGGCTTATGCTTCACGAACCTCTCCGGTTAAGGAAGCGGTTGCGGCAACACGTGGTCGGTACCATCAACTTCGACTCCACGAGTAGTCTCCATCTAAACGATCGATAAATGAATGCGCGAAGATAGAATAACAAAATCAAATGCGAAAAGAATAAGGTTGAATCGGCGAAGACAAAAGAACATCAAGTCAAACTCGACAAAAATCAAAAGAATCGAAAAAGATCAAAAGCAGACGGAAGCCTAATGTCTACCCAAGTCCTCACGAGTCAAAACCTAAGCTCTACGAGTCAAATCCTAGGGTCCATATGTCACAGTCCCGACTACAAGTCGTGGCTTTGTGCTTTGATACCATAATTGTAACACCCCAACCCGATAAGGGTAGAAGTATCACAATGATAATGTCATATCAAAGCATACATAATGGACATAAATCAACCAATGGAAGTCTTAAATAAATAAACAAGGAAAATCAAGTCAACACAACTTACAATACATAAATTCAAAGAAAGAAAACTCCAAAGTAGAAATCGATAACCAAGTCTAATAAATGACAAAACATAATCACTTGAAATCTAAGATGACTAGGCATGGTCTCTATATCGGCTCATCTCTCAACCCAAACAATCCCGCTCTCCTAGCTTATGTACCGCCGCAGGAAAAGAAATGCGGTTTGAGCTTAAAAGCCCAGTGAACATATATAACAATATAATAACAATGAAACCGAATCGAGAACAAAATAAGGAGTCGGACAATAAATAACGTGTATCAAAGGTATAGAGTAGGGTAAAAGGAAGGTCGGTAATCCACCACGAGCCAACAATACAATACAATAATATCAATAGTGGCAATAGCAGCAAGTATCTAATAGTAGCCATGGGTGATCTGCTCCCAGTTGTGAAGACATGTATTTGTAACCACCGATGAAATTTCACCTTGTAATAAACTAATATAATATTCTAATAAAAGAATATTTATCTATCTTCTCGTCAATTTTTTTAGGTAAAACGTTATCGGTTTACCTAATTAAGAAAACCAACTAATGTGACGTAAATTTTTATAAGGTTTATTTCCTTTCACTTTCAAAGTTGACTTTTTTAGTAGCGTGTAATCGGTACTTAACCGGTAAGATCTCAAGATAATTAATTCAATCGATTCAAATTATTACTCTTTGAGCGTTTCGTTTACTTTTTTCTATTTAACGAGATGTTATCTCGTAAGCGTAAAACTACATATAACGCGTAACCGACAACACATTAGTTAAGGGTTAATCATCACAATTCTAAATTTCGGTCATTTCTCAAACTCAATATTCATCATTTCATATCGGTTCGTGCATGGTTTTGCATTTTACATTAAACGCTTATTTTCCTATTAAATAAACGCTATCGTAAACATTTATTCAGTACAATTGACCCGACACTTCCAAAAATAATCCAAATATATGTTTATACTCATTTTAAGACAATAAAAATTATATTATTAATTTATCCGTTGTTTTCAATTTATTTTGGATATAAATTGTTATATATAAATATTTATGACGGTCTTCGTAAATTCAAAACGATAAATATTTATTCACTCAACTCATGTAGGAAATGTATTTTTATAATTTTTCTGCTTCAATACATTTTATTTTGTTCGTTAAAATCTATTTTAGTTAACGTTACACTAAATACCTAATTATATTTACAAATTATACACTACACTTATAATATAAAACATTTACTTAATAAAAGTTTCTTCACTTTTCTTCCTATCCTATTTTGGTCGACCAAAAGCATGACACACCAAATTTTGGACAATAAATATCTACCTATCTTTAACACATATACAATTAGACTTAGATAATATCTTCCTAAAAAAAAACACATACAACTCAAAAATCAAAAGGTGTAAAGCAACTAAACTCTCTTCCATTCCATCTCTAATTTTCGGCCATGATCAAGACCCAAGAGAAACATATTATTTTTCATGAACCAAGTGATTATCATGTCTTACTAGTAATCTATTTCAAGGTTTTGAAATAAAAACCTAAAGATTAATTAAGGTTTTCATCAATTTCATCCACAACATCATTCAAGTAAGCATTTCATGATCATCATAATTCTTTCATATTCATTTTATGTTATTTCATCATTTTTGCAAGAATCATGCATGTTACATATGAGTTTATACCACTTTTGTTGTTTTTATTACTTATTATGTAATATAATTATCCTATAAATTATCCCTTGAAACATATCACTTTTGGTGATGTCTAGGAACCCATGACACCCTAAGAAGGTGTATGGTAGGATTTGAATAGCTTCGGAGTTGTTTTGAATTGGTTAGAATAGGTTTTGCGCGATAAAAACTCATTTCGACAACTATTAATAAGGGTCTGTCCATATTTTGAAAATCTGGAAAATCCGACAGTTGGTAAAGTATTTTGGGCTAGATATTTGGAAAATATACTTTAAAACGAAAACGTGTCCGCTTGTACGGGTTAAAACGGAGCTATAACGAAGAAGTTATGAATTTTTCAAGTTTGATTACGAAAGATATTTGGTACAGAAAATTCAGCATGTTATATTAACTTTTTACGAGTCAAAAATGAGTCTTAAGCGTTATTGAATGTGTCGACTTATCAAAATATATTAGTATATATTATCACGATTCCAAGGACATATAAAAGCGTGAAAAGCGGACTTGTAACGATTAAATTATACACGTTACACAAAGTTGCCGTAACTTTATTATATAAGAAAAACTATTATATTTCTATTAGACAAGTATTACGGCAACAAGTAACCATGTTGAGGGTCGTTTTTAATATCGATGTAATACTTTTCATAACATGATGTCTTCTAGTAAAAGTAAGTTCGCCTAGCATATTTTCCAAAATGTCCAACCGTTTGTCAAACGGAGTTGTAATGAATTAATTATGGTCACTCAAACTTTGCCGAAAACCATCCTTTAAACTATACTTTGGACTAAAGTACCATACTTAACCTATATTTTTCTCCATGATCGAGACCTCCAGGATGAAAACTTAAACACTAAAACTTTGAGATAATGATACAAGCTTCCCAAAACAGTTGAGTTCGTTTCCTAACACTAGATGTGCACCATTTTACGACTAGCTTTTCAAGGCCATTTAGTCACCCTCATGACTTGTCAAATTATATTGTTTTACAACGAAAAGTTATAATTTCATAATAAATCACTAAACGACTATCGTAGGATGTTGTTTCAACGCAAATACTTGTAAAGTATTTTATAACATGACGAGATGTCATAAACATATATTTCGATGACAAACATTATTTTCAAACGTACAAGTGGTATAGATTACATGTGGATTTGCATGCACGACATTGTTTCATGACTTATATTAGAGCACATCATTCATATTAGGTTGCGGATAGAGATCGCACCTCATTTCTGTACATCCACTTTGTCACCATAATCATTGCATCAGGTGAGTTCCATAGCCCCACTTTCAATTGTTTTTATACTACTTTTGGGGGAGATACATGCTCAACTACTTGCTTTATTTTAACTTCTACATATTACCGTGAGTTCCATAGCCCCACTTTCAATTGTTTTTATACTACTTTTGGGGGAGATACATGCTCAACTACTTGCTTTATTTTAACTTCTACATATTACCGTGAGTTCCATAGCCCCACTTTCAATTGTTTTATACTACTTTGGGAGATACATGCTCAACTACTTGCTTTATTTTAACTTCTACATATTACCGTGAGTTTTCATAGCCCCACTTTCTATTAATTGTTTACAAACTTTAGGGGGAGATACATGCTCAACTACTTGCTTTTACAAATACAAATACTCAAAACATTTACAATTTTATGCTACGCTATACTTTTTATACTTGATAGCATTTATACTTGATTGCATTACACTTGATTGCATTAGATGATTCGTTATATACTTGATTCGTTATACTTGATTGTGTTATACTAAACTTGAAAGTCTCCCAACATACACCGAAAGCGGTCCTAGTTCGCATGATAAGTCTCTTTGGATAACACACGCATTGAGTTTCGGAGATGAAGTAAAACTAATGCTATTACTTTCCTTATGAGCAACATAAAGTCTCCTTGGATAACACACGCATTGGGTTTCGGAGATGAAGTAGAACCAATGCTATTACTTTCCTTGTGAGCATCATACCCTTTGAGGTTTCGGAGATGAAGTGGAGACTCATGGCTAATTGCATAAGTTGATGCGTGTACGCGATCAATATACTAGTTACATACTTAAAACATTTATGCTTTTAACTACTATGATACATGCATACATGATTGACGTACTATTTTTAGCGATGGGTTGTAAACACATAGGTTGCAAGTTTTGTATGGTGGAACTTGGGCCGAGTGGATTTACAATGCCTTTGCTTTGACCTCATTTGACAACGTGTGCATAAACATAAACTATACATATTTTGTGAACACACAAGTTGCAAGGTTTGTATGGTGGAACTTGGGCGGGTGGATTTACGATGCCTTTGCTTTGTGAACTATTCTATATGACCAAAAACTTTGCCTTTGTTGCATGAGCGATCTTTAAAAGCTTTACTTGTTAACCAAACTCTATGAACTCACTCAACCATTGTGTTGACACTTTTTAGAATGTTTTATCTCAGGTATCTAAGGCATTCACTTCATTGCATGCATTTGGACATATCATAGAGTAGTGGTGACGACGCGTCACACATGGGATTTATGCATTTTAAAACATCGTTTGGCTTGTAACAAACTTACTTCCGCACAAGTTGATTTTCTTTTGGGACCTATACTTTATAAACTCTGATTGTTTTAATAAATCAAACGATGTGTTTTCCAAACGACACTTTAGGTCGTTCGATATAACTGTAACTTGATGCTATGACAGTCATCCCCGAGAATTCCATTTCACGCAAAATAGGTAATTTGGGGTGTGACAGTTAGTATCGAGCATCGGTTATAGAGAACTAGGTTGCATCATTGACCCTAGACTATAACTACATCATCATAGCATCTCATCATATCATTAAAGTGCATACTCCTTATACATGCGGACTTATGATTCAACACCAAACATCATATGAGACGATTAGTCCAAGCATTGCATAGTTACTCCTAAATTATACATAGCACGATCACCTATGTCTAATTCGGGAGGAATCATGTAATGAAGGAGTAGTAGTCTCATATGTAAGCAATCCGTAATCAAGCCAAATTTTCAAAAGATTTTCTTCAAACCACTTGTTTCAGGTTTGATCAGGTGCGAGCTTCTTGTTTGATGAGTTGCAAAGATCAAGCTAGAAGCGAGTCGTTACCTAAACCGATTTAGCCTAATCGTATGAGCTCTTGTTTGATGAGTTGTGGGATTAAGTAAAATCGGTTACCAAAAGTCTTTTGAAAATTTTGCTCGAGAATGGGAAAGCTTGTCTCATCAAACCAATCATAAGAAAGCATGTATTTAGGACGGGGAATACTCACGATAGCACGAAAGTATTTTATTTGAACGAGGAACCCATATGCATGAGCATTGTCATAATCATTTAGACCATACACGAGCATGAACTTTAGAACTCGTCGAGATTCCAACTATTGCATCATTAATCGAATCACGAGGACGTGATTCCGCTGACATGGGAAGAATGTCACAATTCTTAATTTCCGGTCATTTCTCAAACTCAATATTCATCATTTCATATCGGTTCGTGCATGGTTTTGCATTTTACATTAAACGCTTATTTTCCTATTAAATAAACGCTATCGCGTAAACATTTATTCTGTACAATTGACCCGACACTTCCAAAAATAATCAAAATATATGTTTATACTCATTTTAAGACAATAAAAATTATATTATTAATTTACCCGATGTTATCAGAGTTTATAAAGTATAGGTCCCAAAAGAAAATCAACTTGTGCGGAAGTAAGTTTGTTACAAGCCAAACGATGTGTTTTCCAAACGACACTTTAGGTCGCTCGATATAAATGTAACTTGATGCTATGACATTCATCCCCGAATTCCATTCCAACAAAGCAGTGTAATTTGGGGTGTGATGAGATTGGTATCGAGAATCGGTTATAGAGAACTAGGTTGCATCATTGACCCTAGACTATAACTACATCATCATAGCATCTCATCATATCATTAAAAGTGCATACTCCTTATACATGCGGACTTATGATTCAACACCAAACATCATATGAGACGATTAGTCCAAGCATTGCATAGTTACTCCTAAATTATACATAGCCTGATCACCTATGTCTAATTCAGGAGGAATCATGTAATGAAGGGAGTAGTAGTATCATATGTGTAAGCAATTCCGTAATCAAGCCAAATTTTCAAAAGATTTTCTTCAAACCACTTGTTTCCAGTTTGATCCGAGTGACAGTTCTTGTTTGATGAGTTGCAAAGATCAAGCTAGAAACGAGTCGTTACCTAAACCGATTTAGCCTAATCGTATGACAGTTCTTGTTTGATGAGTTGTGGGATTAAGTAAAAATCGGTTACCAAAAAGTCTTTTGAAAATTTTGCTCGAGAATGGGAAAGCTTGTCTCATCAAACCCAATCATAAGAAAGCATGTATTTAGGACGGGGAATACTCACGATAGCACGAGAACGTATTTTAGTTGAACGAGGAACCCATATGCATGAGCATTGTAATCATTTAGACCATACACGAGCATGAACTTTTAGAACTCTTGTCGAGATTCCAACTATTGCATCATTAATCGAATCACGAGGACGTGATTCCGCTGACATGGGAAGAATGTCACAATTCTCAATTTCCGGTCATTTCTCAAACTCAATATTCATCATTTCATATCGGTTCGTGCATGGTTTGCATTTTATATTAAACGCTTATTTTCCTATTAAATAAACGCTATCGCGTAAACATTTATTCTGTACAATTGACCCGACACTTCCAAAAATAATCCAAATATATGTTTATACTCATTTTAAGACAATAAAAATTATATTATTAATTTACCCGATGTTTTCAATTTATTTTGGATATAAATTGTTATATATAAATATTTACAGTTTTAGTAAATTCAAAACGATAAATATTTATTCACTCAACTCATGTAGGAAATGTATTTTTATAATTTTTACGGCTTCAATACATTTTATTTTGTTACGTTAAAATCTATTTTTAGTTAACGTTACACTAAATACCTAATTATATTTACAAATTATATACTACACTTATAATATAAAACATTTACTTAATAAAGTTTCTTCACTTTTCTTCCTATCCTATTTTGGTGGACCAAAAGCATGACACACCAAATTTTGGACAATAAATATCTACCTATCTTTAACACATATACAATTAGACTTAGATAATATCTTCCTAAAAAAACACATACAACTCAAAAATCAAAAGGTGTAAAGCAACTAAACTCTTCCATTCCATCTCTAATTTTCGCCATGATCAAGACCCAAGAGAAACATATTATTTTTCATGAACCAAGTGATTATCATGTCTTACTAGTAATCTATTTCAAGGTTTTGAAATAAAAACCTAAAGATTAATTAAGGTTTTCATCAATTTTATCCACAACATCATTCAAGTAAGCATTTCATGATCATCATAATTCTTTCATATTCATTTTATGTTATTTCATCATTTTTGCAAGAATCATGCATGTTACATATGACTTTATACCACTTTTGTTGTTTTTATTACTTATTATGTAATATAATTATCCTATAAATTATCCCTTGAAACATATCACTTTTGGTGATGTCTAGGAACCCATGACACCCTAAGAATGTGTATGGTAGAATTTGAATAGATTCGGAGTTGTTTTGAATTGGTTAGAATAGGTTTTGCGCGATAAAAACTCATTTCGACAACTATTAATAAGGGTTTGTCCATATTTTGAAAATCTGGAAAATCCGACAGTTGGTAAAGTATTTTGGGCTAGATATTTGGAAAATATACTTTAAAACAACGTGTCCGCTTGAGCGGGTTAAACGGAGCTATAACGAAGAAGTTATGAATTTTCAAGTTTGATTACGAAAGATATTTGGTACAGAAAATTCAGCATGTTATATTAACTTTTACGAGTAAAAATGAGTCTTAAGCGTTATTGAATGTGTCGACTTATCAAAAATATATTAGTATATATTATCACGATTCCAAGGACATATAAAGCGAGAAAACGGACTTGTAACGATTAAATTATACACGCTACACAAAGTTGCCGTAACTTTATTATATAAGAAAACTATTATATTTCTATTAGACAAGTATTACGGCAACAAGTGACCATGTTGAGGTCGTTTTTAATATCGATGTAATACTTTTCATAACATGATGTCTTCTAGTAAAAGTAAGTTCGCCTAGCATATTTTCTAAAATGTCCAACCGTTTGTCAAACGGAGTTGTAATGAATTAATTATGGTCACTCAAACTTTGCCGAAAACCATCCTTTAAACTATACTTTGGACTAAAGTACCATACTTAACCTATATTTTTCTCCATGATCGAGACCTCTAGGATGAAAACGTAAACACTAAAACTTTGAGATAATGATACAAGCTTCCCAAAACAGTTGAGTTCGTTTCCTAACCCTAGATGTGCACCATTTTACGACTAGCTTTTCAAGGCCATTTAGTCACCCTCATGAATCACTAAACGACAAGTTATAATTTCATAATAAATCACTAAACGACTATCGTAGGATGTTGTTTCAACATAATACTTGTAAAGTATTTTATAACATGACGAGATGTCATAAACATATATTTCGATGACAAACATTATTTTCAAACGTATAAGTGGTATAGATTACATGTGGATTGCATGCGACATTGTTTCATGACTTATATTAGAGCACATCATTCATATTAGGTTGCGGATAGAGATCGCACCTCATTTACGTACATCCACTTTGTCACCATAATCATTGCATCAGGTGAGTTCCATAGCTCACTTTCAATTGTTTTATACTACTTTTGGGGGAGATACATGCTCAACTACTTGCTTTATTTTAACTTCTACATATTACCGTGAGTTCCATAGCCCCACATTCAATTGTTTTATACTACTTTTGGGGAGATACATGCTCAACTACTTGCTTTATTTTAACTTCTACATATTACCGTGAGTTCCATAGCCCCACTTTCAATTGTTTTATACTACTTTTGGGGAGATACATGCTCAACTACTTGCTTTATTTTAACTTCTACATATTACCGTGAGTTTTCATAGCCCCACTTTCTATTAATTGTTTACAAACTTTTGGGGGAGATACATGCTCAACTACTTGCTTTTACAAATACAAATACTCAAAACATTTACACTTTTATGCTACGCTATACTTTTTATACTTGATAGCATTTATACTTGATTGCATTACACTTGATTGCATTAGATGATTGCGTTATATACTTGATTGCGTTATACTTGATTGTGTTATACTAAACTTGAAAGTCTCCCAACATACACTGAGCAGTCCCCTCGTTCGCATGATAAGTCTCTTTGGATAACACACGCATTGAGTTTCGGAGATGAAGTAAAACTAATGCTATTACTTTCCTTATGAGCAACATAAAGTCTCCTTGGATAACACACGCATTGGGTTTCGGAGATGAAGTAGAACCAATGCTATTACTTTCCTTGTGAGCATCATACCCACCTGAGGTTTCTGGAGATGAAGTGGAGACTCATGGCTAATTGCATAAGTTGATGCACGTACGCGATCAATATACTAGTTACATACTTAAAACATTTATGCTTTTAACTACTATGATACATGCATACATGATTGACGTACTATTTTTAGAAGTGGGTTGTAAACACACAGGTTGCAAGTTTTGTATGGGCGAACTTGGGCCGAGTGGATTTACAATGCCTTTGCTTTGTGACCTCATTTGACAACGTGTGCATGAACATAAACTATACATATTTTGGCGGTGGATTGTGAACACACAAGTTGCAAGTTTTGTATGGTGAACTTGGGCCTGAGTGGATTTACTGATGCCTTTGCTTTGTGAACTATTCTATATGACCAAAACTTTACCTTTGTTGCATGAACGATCTTTAAAAGCTTTACTTGTTAACCAAACTCTATGAACTCACTCAACCATTGTGTTGACACTTTTAGCATGTTTTATCTCAGGTATCTAAGGCATTCACTTCATGGCATGCATTTGGACATATCATAGAGTAGTGGTGACGACGCGTCACACATGGGATTTATGCATTTTAAAACATCGTTTGGCTTGTAACAAACTTACTTCCGCACAAGTTGATTTTCTTTTGGGACCTATACTTTATAAACTCGATTGTTTTAATAAATCAAGCGATGTGTTTTCAAACGACACTTTAGGTCGTTCGATATAACTGTAACTTGATGCTATGACGGTCATCCCCGAATTCCATTCCGCAAAAAGCAGTAATTTGGGGTGTGACATAATCTCGATAATTATTTTTTGGAGTCGATAATATTTCCTTTTATACATTAGATTTATAATAACACTTTCAAAAATATATTTATCGCAATTACCAAACTGAGGTACCATGTTTACATTTTAGCTCAACGGGACATGAAGTACATGATATAATATTAAAACAAACCACCTATGTTGCTTATATAATAAAAAAAAACCCACGTCTTATCTTATCCTACTCTCTCTCTAAAAGATAATACAACTCCCTCCTCTCTCTCTCTAGCGAACATCAGCAACAATATTACCACCAAGGTATCCACTGGCCACCTTGCCGCCGCCACCTTCTTGTCGCCGCCATCAACAGGAGAAGACAAAAGGTGTGACTATTTATCAGTAATAGCGATGCCACAACCTAAGGTCTCGCTACAGTTCATGTGAAAAATATACTTTCACATGCCCCTACGGGACTTTTGCATACAAGTGAATGCCTTTCGGGCTATGCAACATCCCCGCTACCTTTCAATCATGTATGATAGCCATATTCCTTGAATTGATTGGAGATAGCATGGAAGTCTTCATGGATGATTTTTCAGTGTTTGGGAATTCCTTCAACCTTTGCTTATCCAACCTTAGGGAAGATGCTAAAGTGGTGTGAAGAAACCAACTTAGTCCTGAATTGGGAAAAATGGCATTTCATGGTAAGAGAAGGAATTGTCTTGGGAGATAAAGTCTCCGGGAATGGTATCGAGGTCGATACGGCCAAAATAGAGGCAATTTCTAAACAACCATATCCTACTACCGTTAAGGCCATTCGAAGCTTTCTTGGTCATGCAGTCTTTTATAGGAGGTTTATTAAGGACTTCTCAAAAATTGCCCGACCAATGACACAACTTCTCGTCAAAGACGCTCCTTTTGACTTTTCAGAGGAATGTAAGGAAGCATTCAATCACCTAAATAAGGATCTTACCCAAGCTCCTATAATGGTTAGTCCTGATTGGTCCCAACTATTCGAGATCATGTGCGATGCTAGTGATTATGTTTTAGGCGCCGTTTTGGGCCAAATAAAAGAGAAGCATTTTCAACCAATCTATTATGCTAGCAAGACTATGAATGTGGCACAAAAGAACTACACAACCACCAAAAAGAGCTTCTGGCTGTGGTTTTTGCCTTCGATAAATTCATGCAATATCTTGTCCTCTCCAAAACTGTCGTCTTCACCAATCATTCCGCCTTACGATACTTGTTCTCCAAAAAGGATGCAAAACCTCGACTCATTAGATGGATTCTCTTGCTTCAAGAATTTGATATTGAAATTTGGGATAAAAAGGGGGCTGAAAATCTTGTTGTTGATCATCTCTCGCGATTGGAAAACCCAGACTTAGAGAAATTAGACTATTATTTGTGAATCTTTTCCTAAGGAACGGCTGATATGAGCCATGGTATGCAGATTATGCTAACTATCTATCCAATAGGGTCTTACCGAATTACATGACTAGGCAAGATAAAAAGAAATTCTTCACTGCGCTGAAATACTATTTTTGGGACGAGCCCTTCCTATTCCGTATATGTCCCTATCAGAGCATTCAACGTTGTGTTGCAGGAAGGGAGATTGATCGGATTATGAGAAAGTGTCACGCGGGACCATCTGGGGGGCATCACGGTATAAATGTCACGGAGATTGATCGGATTATGAGAGAGTGTCACGCGGATTATGAGAGAGTGTCACGCGGGACCATCTGGGGGGCATCACGACTTTGAGTCTAGCTACAAGACTCATAAATAAAGAAAAGCGCTTTGTGGGAGGCAACCCATGCTTAATTGTTTGCTTGTTTTTTGTCATATATCTTTTTCATTGTTGTTTATTCTCATGTTAGATTTTGTGAAATGCTTTATTTTGTCTTTAACCTTGCTTTAATTACATATAAAGGTATTTTACAAAAAGATAAGTGTAGGGAAGATCACATATGTTTTTGAAGAACATGAACATGAGAATTACAATTAGTGAAGTTGATATATATGTGTGTTTGTTAGAGTCAAATGCTTGTATCAAGTCATAATGGATGTTTTGCAGGAATGTTTCCAGGTTTTAAAGATGTAATTTTACGAAATTTTTCGAGAAACGCAGCGAGACAGTTCTGTCGGGACAACCTAACGGCGTCGGGATCAAAGCTGACGGCGTCGAACTATCTTAACAGTTTATCATTTTTCTTTTACGTGCTACTTATAAATTTTTGGAAATTCCCATGTCTTAATTTTCCAGAAAAACTGCAAACATCCATTCCACAAGCATTATATTACTTGCTTTCTAGTATAGTTGTGTCATATATAGTTTTACCGCCGATTTTACGAGAAGGTTTCGTTTGTTTTCTTATATGTGTGCAGGTTATATTTAGCAAGAAGAAGAAACACTCATTCGATGAAGCTTATTACTCATGCATTCTTCTTGGAAAAGAATTTAACCGCAACTTCACACGGATCCTACCGAGCTAATCAGGGGAGTACTAGTTTCTTTTCCTTACTTACCTTCCATTATCATAACTTTTATACTTTCGGGGAACATTGGGGACAATGTTCAGTTTAAGTTTAGGGAGGGAGAATAAAACGGGAACTTAGAAACTATTCACTCACTTGATTATTTGTCTTGTCCTTGGTAATTTGTGTAACAAACTATGAGAAATATTCATTAAGGCAATTTTAGCACCAAATTTAAATTTTTTTATGACATGTACGAGCTACACTTTAGTCTTAATAAAGCGTCTCATGGATAGGAGTTATATGACTAGCACAAAAACCGTTTACCACTCAAATTTCACCCCAAAAATGTGATGTTCGCCCCTAGATCTTTAGGAATAAAAGCATTCAACTTTAATGCTTAGAGAGTGTACCGGTAGTATAATAGATTCTAGAACTTTTTTGTGATGCATTCCGAGATCACTAGTGAGACTACACTTGTGTAGTTAGGAGTAACTAAATGATAAGAGGCGTTAGGATAACCCTTTTTTGAAACCTGTATTATAATTACATCTTCCATATCGGTTGAGTAATTACCCCACACCCTCGAGATGTACCATCTTTAGTACACGATACCCCTAGTTAACCCCTCAGAGCCTATCCTTTTCGCGGTTCTCGTGATGTTTCGGTTTTTTGCAATATCAATGAAGAACATTGTTTACAATCCAACCCCAAATGTACACCCACATCGCCTTAGCCTACCTTGTATGCACTCATCTTTAGTGCATTATTGTTATCATTACTAAACCCTTAGTTCAAATATCTAGTTACTTGCATGGTTGCTAAGTCGAGTCATATCTTTTGTACACGGTTTTGGGACGGTTAGGGCTCATGGGTAAAAAAGTAATATTTTATGGAGTAACGGGAAAGAACGATAAATTCAAATTCCCTTTGTCTACGTAATTAAATACTCCACGTGTTTTGATTTTTTCAAATCGGGTCATTTAGTGTTAGAGAAATAAAAACTCAAGTGTAGGGATGCTCCTATAAATCCCTTATATTTTGATGTTATCGTAGAGGATGGTAGAGTAAAAAGGTATTAAAAAAATAGAAAAAAAGAGAGTGTAACAAAAATGAAAAAACGAAGAAAAAACATAGGGGCTACCATCCTACATCTATCTCTATGTTTATGTCTTTAAATTTATGTTTGTTTTGTTTCAAGTTATCTAGAGTTAGTGAGTCGAGTCTTGGCTTAGCAACGCCACGCTTTTCATGCTTGTAACATAAGTTTTTTGACTTGCCACCACTAGATATCCCCTATCTAACAAAACCCTTTGTTTCCCTACCGTAAGCCTAACGTTACAACCCTTGTAATGACCTCTTAGATCGTTGTTCCTAGGTGCTTACGCCAAAGTGGTGGAGGTTTGATCTAGTCTCAAGCTTATGGTAATCTATGTACTATGCCAGGTAATGAGTGTTTATCTTCCATTTCCATTTATTATATTTCATATAAACCCGAGAGATGAGAGAATCCAAACACCCCTTGTGAGGTACTAGTGTATAATTTATGTGCTTGTTATGACTATTGCGGTGCTTTTACTTGATGTAAATTATTTTAAACCAATGCTTCATGCCCCCTAACTTATTAATTGATTAGTCAAAAGCAAATTTGCTTGAGTACAAGCAAATACCAAGTGTAGGGATATTTGATAAGGATTTAAAACGTACGCTTTTAGGGGGTCATTTAAGCCCAAAATCGACCACTTTTATATCCGTTACTACTTAATTTCGTTCCTTTTCACTTTTAGGTCTCTTGGAAGCAAAGGAACGATATTAAGCAAAAACGGATACAAAAGTGATCAAATAAGGACTTAAACGACCCCTCAAAATGGTACCTTTTAAAACCTTATCAAATATCCCTACACTTGTTATTTGCTTGTCCTCAACAAATGTGCTAGCCAATTAATTTATAAGTTGGGGTCATGAAGCATTGATTTAAACGGTCCACAACACATATAAGCCCGCCAAAAGTCATAACAAGCACGAAATTATACTAGCACCTCACATGGGGTGTTTGATACTCGCATCTCTCTCGGTGTATATATGAAATATAACAAATAGGAAATGGAAGATAAACACTCATTAACGATCTAGTACATAGATTACCATGGCTTGAGAATAGATCAAACCTCCATCGCTTTGGCATAAGCACCTAGGAAAGACTATCAAGAGGTCTTTTAAGGGTTGTAATGTTAGGCTTACTGAGAAACAAGGGTTCAGTGGGATAGGCTATTTAGTGGTGGCAAGTCAAAATCTCTATGTTAAATGCATGCGAAGAATGGCGTTGCTAAGCCAAGACTTGACACTCTAAAACTCTAGGTAGCGAAAATAAACAAACATAAATTTAAAGGATAGATGTAGGATGGTAGCCCGTTTTTTTTTTTTTTTTTTTTTTTTTTTTTTTTTTTTTTTTCTTTTTCTCTTTTTCTATTTTTTTTGATTTTTTTATTTATTTATTTTTTCATACACTTTTACTCTACCATCCTCTACGGTAACATCAAAATGATAGGGATTTATAGGCACATCCCTACACTTGAGTTTTTATTACTCTAATACTAATTTGACCCGAATTGAAAAGATCAAAACACTTGGGGTACATTGTTAGGTCACTGGTTTTACAAACACAAGTAATATAGAAAGAGATAAGGCGATTGAACAAGATTCAAGCACACACACACGAAATATAAGACCGGTTACGCGTAGATGTATGTGAAAGAAAAGAACTTGAACAACCAACCCTCAAATGAGGGTTTACAAGAGTATTTATAGGAGGGAAGCTAGGGCAACACTCCTAGTTCCCATCCTTTCCTTTATGGGCTTGGGCCTAAGCTCATGGGCCTTCTACATAAGCTTAAGGCTAATAACAAACATAAAGGCCATAATAAAGCTAACTATTACATATTAATTACTAACACTTGATTATGGTTTAGGAGTGATTCCAACAATCTCCCCTCAGTGTTGGTGATGAACGGTGAATGCGTTGATGTAATAGTTGCTCGGCGTCTTCGACATTCTTCTTTCTTGTTGAGAAGAATTGCCTTGATTCGAACAATCTCCCGGTGTAGGGAGATAGTTGTCTTTGAAACGATTATGCTTTGACGTCATCTTTAACTTTGTTTTTGATCATTGTTCTTTGTGGTGAAAGTGATAGTATGTTGTTGTACGCATCGATGCGCCTCGTGTGCCTTGGCTGCTCCGGTGTCTCCGTCATTCATCAACATGCTCACACGCTCTTTGACGTTGGAATTCAATCTTGATAAAGTTCTTTAAGTCTTTAACTTTGTAGATTCTTTGGTTTGACGAAGAATCATTCGATTGTTGTATTGCTTTTGAATAGAACTTCCATTAGTGATGATGTTGGCGTGAGCATGAGAAGAATCAAGACGATCATCCCGCTCCGAGCTTCCATAAGAAGAAAACATTTTAAGCGGTTAGTAATAAGCGGTTCCGCACTTACAAGTTTGAAATTCGAGAGTGTTAACGACATAGTGTGAAAACACAACTCTAATTCTTACAAGGGCCGTTCTGAGCTGAGTCCCACAAGTGAGATAACGCGATGTGCAAGTACATCTACATTCGAGATGAGTCGTTGAGGTACACCAAGCATCACCTCACCTCTGTAGACCGTTTGAGACACCTCCAGCGTAATCCACGGGAGTTACCGGTGACTGTGATCGGGTCCAAACCGTCGGTTTTATCACTCAAGCCGACCACTTGTGAATGGCCGACCGTAACAAAATTAAAACAGTTCAGACACAAATGCAATGAAGATCAGGAGAGTATAGTGTTTCCCCAGGTCGTTATGTCCCAACGAGCTATGCGAGAATAGTCAAACGTGTAGTGATCGAAAAGATTTGAACGGATAAGGAGATATGATTGATTATAACTACAGAAAAAGTGAATAAATTACAGGGGCTTAAATGCATATTAAAGAAAATTAAAAAGATAAACTATATTAAATAAACGCCATCACTAAATTTAAAATGATGTTTTTGATTTTTCTTTTATTAAACTTAAATTACAAACTACGTGACGTACACAAGAAAATGTGAACTGAAGCAATATTAATCCTAAAAATATGAAAATGATATTTTTACAAACCTAATGATATGAGAAAATTTTTAGAAAAAGAAAATTATTTTATAACTATTTATTTAATTATTATTAATTAAAAACTATTTTAACTATTTAATAATGACCTAAAATACAAGAAAATATGAAATAAAGCTAGAAAAATGAAATTATGATTTTGAAAATCTAAAATAACAAAGAGAATTTTCAAAACTATTTTTATATTTTTCTGATTATTTTCTATTTTCTATGAATTAAAAACTATTTAAAACTACTTAAATTGCTAAAAAATACAAATTCAACTAAGAAAAATCTAGAAAAATATTTTTTTGACTTTTTATATTTATCTTAACTTAAGAAAAATGAAAAATTATTTTTTTGAAACTTTTCTGAATTAATTGTATTAAAAGCTAATTAAATAAGCCTAAAAACTGTTTTAAATTAAGAAAAATAGCAAACAGTGCTAGAAAAATATGAAAAATTCAGGAAAACTCTAAAATAATATTCTGATTCTAGGAAAAATATAAAAACATTGGCTTGTGTGTAGGAAAATGAAACTGCCATGCAAGTGCTTATGTAATAAGCACAAGGGCACAATAAGCTACCAAACTCACACAAAACCTATAATATGCTAAAAACACTTAAAAGCAACTAAATACAACAAGCCTTAATCTCTGAAACCCAAACTACCATGATTTGATGTTTTGAAAACCAAGTGTTAAGAACAGTTTATGACTACTACTTTTAAGCCAAAGATTAAGCTACCCAATAAGCTGAAATTCAAAACAAAAAGTTGGAACCTCAAGAAGACCTGTGTCACAATTCTCAATTTCAGGTCATTTCTCAAAACAATTCATGCCTTACAATTTCAACATTTATCGTAAACTAGGTTTACGTGTTTCAAATTCGCGTAACCTTTATGGTTTAGCGGCGAATTCATGATCATATCATCACGTACATTTCATATGGACGATGATTAGTCTACATTCATTGACATCATGTGCATCTCATTAGTACATTCACGACATTTCATTTCACCTTCAACGCGTAATTTCTATATTTAATAAACTTTATCGCGTGAGTTTTATTTTGTACATTTAACCCGTTACTTTCAAAAATGATCCCGAGGTATTTTTAAATCTACATTTAGTTCATAAAAACTATATTTTTAGTTTTCCTAATGTTTCAAATTTATTTGGTACTTAAATCGTTAATATTAAATTATTACGTCGTTTTTCTTAAAAATGGTACGATAATTATTTTATCACCCAAATTTCACAAGGAAGGTATTTTTACAATTTTTATCATCTCAATACATTCTATTTTGACCTATTAAAAACTTACTTGTACCAAAATTTTCATTTACTTTATAAGTTACAAATAACTACATATCTACTTGCACCTTTTCTTACAACTTGTTACAAGTAAATGTATATACATTTTATAAAAAAAAAATAATATACTTGGGAAACAAGATCCACAAAAGCATGAGGAAGGGTTAGTATTAATTGAGGATGGTTCATTTATTATATGTTTCTACACTTATACAAAAGTCTTACTACCTTATTTTCTTCTCACTCACTTCACTAATATTCACATAGTTAAAAAGGTTTTCTCTCTTCTTCTTGCTCCTTCAAAACCGGTCACCACATCAAGGTTCAAAGGGGATCAAGATTTTTGCAAGAACAAGTCATTTACAACCTAGTTATATCCTTTTTATGGTTTTGAAATAAAAACCAAGGATATTTAAGTTTTATCCTTGTTACTTACACCTCTTCATTATCACTAGTAAGCATGTTTTTATCATTTTCAAGTTTCCTTATCATTTTCATATGTTTCTTTTCATTTTTGGAGCTTATATGCATGTTATGTGATTTATACCATTTTTCTTATGATTTTTGAGTTATATATATATTGGTCATCCTATAAATATTCCCATGGTATTCTTTGGTCTTGATGGTGATTAGGAACCCATGACACCCTAAGAAGGTGTATGGTAGGATTAGAATAGCTTTGGAGTTGTTTTGAAGGGATTAGATTAGGTTTTGTCCGAGAAAAACTATTTTCGATAACTATATAAAAAGGTTCTGTCCTTGTTTCGAAATTCTGGAAAAACCTACTGATGGTACGAAACTTTGGCCTTGATATTTAGAAAATATACTTTAAAACGAATCCGTGGCCTTTTGAGCGGATAAAAGGAGTTATAACGAAGCCGTGGTGAATTTTTAAAGTTTGACGACTAAGCGTATAGTTTTACGAAATTTCAGCTTTCTTTGTTTTACATTGTTTGGATCAAAAATGAGCCTTAAGCTTCACAAATTATTTCGACTAGTCAAAAATATATTGGTTTACTTTGATACGAAGCTAGGGACATATTTTACGTGAAAGCAGTTTGAAGCGACAAATATATGCACGTTTTATAAAGTTGCCGTAACTATTATTTTACGAAAAATTATATTATTTCTCGATTCAAGTATTTCATTAGTTGTAAGGGCTATGTTTGCGGCGATTTTAACTATGATGCAAAACTTTTGGAACAAATTGTCTTCTAGTAAAATCAAGTTCACCGCCATATTTTTCAAAACAAAAAGCCGTTTGTCAAGCGGAGTCATAGTAAATTATTCTGGATGTTCAAACTTGGCGAAACTCATTTTACGCACACAATTAGCAAAAACCACCATCTTTAGCCTTTGATATCTTTATGATCGAGACCTTTGGACGAAAACTCCTGAACTGAAACTTTTAGATATCGATACAAACTTTCCAAAACCGTCGAGTTCGTTCTCTAACGATCGGCGTACACCGTTCTGACTAGTTTTCGAAGCCATTTTGTTAATTTCATGATTTTTCCGGCGACATTGTTTTGCGACGAAAGTGGTAATTTCACCAAAATCATTATAAAACCATTATAGGATGACATTTTGGCGTAAAAACATGTAAAGTCATTTTGATTGGTCAAGGCGTCAAAAGAGTATTTTTAACGATAAGTATTATTTTCAAAACTCATAAAATGGTATAAATAACATCTGAAATGCATGCACAACATTGTATCACACATTCATGACAACATATCATAACTCAGTCATAACATTCATTTTAGGTCGCGGATAGTTTCCGAGCCTCATTTTAGTGCACTTCATTTTGTTAGCATATCAAACATACCAGGTGAGTTTTCATAGCCCCACTTTCTATTCTTTAATTGCTTACAAACTTTTGGGGGAGATACATGCTCAACTACTTGTTTTTATAAATACAAATACTCAAAATATTTACACTTTTATGCTACGGTATACTTTTATACATGATTGCATAATACTTGATAACATTTATACTTAATAACATTTACACTTGATTGCATTATACTTGATTGTGTTACGCTAAACTTGAAAGTCTCCTTGGATAACACACGCATTTGGGTTTCGGAGATGAAGTAGAACCAATGCTATTACTTTCCTTGTGAGTTCATACCCACTTTTACTCGTTTAAATTCTTACAAACTATTTGGGCGAGATATATGCTTATTTATCCAAACATTTAAACTCTTTTGCCAAACAACATTACTTATACTCTAGACTTGGTGTGTGTATTGACTAGACTTAAACAAACATCCCAAAGCATTTATATGTTGGAAGGCCATTAATTTGGATACATTAGCGTGCGTCGTTGGAGGAACATCCAACATTTATATGTTGGAAGGCCATTAATTTGGATCTGACCCAGCGTGCGTCGTTGGAGGAACATCCCATCATTTATATGTTGGAAGGCCATTTATATGGATACGATTAGCGTGGCGTTGGAGGAACATCCCAACATGAGTTGTTGGAAGACCCTTGTGGTGACATTTATACTTTTAACCATCTTAATGTGCATATACATGATTGTCATACTATTTTTAGCGATTGGGTTGTAAACACACAGGTTGCAAGTTTTGTATGGCGGAACTTGGGCCCGAGTGGATTCTGATGCCTTTGCTTTGTGAACTATTCTATATGACCAAAACTTAGACTTTGTTGCATGAGCGTTCTTTAAAGGCTTTACATTTCAACACAAACTCTATGAACTCACTCAACCTTTGTGTTGACACTTTTAGCATGGTTTATCTCGGTACCTAAGGCATTCACTTCATGGCATGCATATGGACATATCATAGAGTCGTGGTGACGACGCGTCTCATAGGATTTATAAACTTTAAAACATCGTTTGGCTTGTAACAAACTTATTTCCGCACAAGTTGATTTTCATTTGAGACCAATACTTTGTAAACTCGATTGTTTTAATAAATTAAACGATGTGTTTTCCAAGCGACACTTTAGGTCGTTCGATATAATCAGTAACTTTGATGCTATGATGGTCCTCCCAAGGTATTCAATTCACGGCAAAAGCAGTAATTTGGGGTGTGACAGATTGGTATCGAGCATCGGTTATAGAGAACTAGGTTGCATCATTGACCCTAGTCTATAACCACATCATCATAGCATCTCATCATACCATTACAAGTGCATATTCTTTATACATGCGAACTTATGACTCAACACCAAACATCATATGAGTCGATTAGTCCAAGCATTGCATAGTTACTCCTAAATTATACATAGCGATCACCTATGTCTAATTCGGAAGAATCATGCAATGAAGGGAGTAGTAGTCTCATATGAGTAAGCAATTCATTAATCGAGCCAAATTTTCAAAAGATTTTCTTGAAACCACTTGTTTCGGTTTGATCCGTGATGCTTCTTGTTTGATGAGTTGCAAAGATCAAGCTAGAAACAAGTTGTTACCTAAACCGATTTAGCCTAATCGTATGACAGTTCTTGTTTGATGAGTTGTGGGATTAAGTAAAAATCGGTTACCAAAAAGTTTTTTTTTAAATTTTGCTCGAGAATGGGAAAGCCTGCCTCATCGAGCCTAATCATAAGGGAGCATGTCTTTAGAATGGGATATAGTCATGACATATGCATGAGCATTGACATAATCATTTAAACCAGACATGAGCATAAACTTTTAGAACCCTTGTCGCGTTTTGGGCCATAGTATCATTAATCGAATCGCGAGGACGCGATTCCTCTAACATGGGAAGAATGTCACAATTCTCAATTTCAGGTCATTTCTCAAAACAATTCATGCCTTACAATTTCAACATTTATCGTAAACTAGGTTTACGTGTTTCAAATTCGCGTAACCTTTATGGTTTAGCGGCGAATTCATGATCATATCATCACGTACATTTCATATGGACGATGATTAGTCTACATTTCATTGACATCATGTGCATCTCATTAGTACATTCACGACATTTCATTTCACCTTCAACGCGTAATTTCTATATTTAATAAACTTTATCGCGTGAGTTTTATTTTGTACATTTAACCCGTTACTTTCAAAAATGATCCCGAGGTATTTTTAAATCTACATTTAGTTCATAAAAACTATATTTTTAGTTTTCCTAATGTTTCAAATTTATTTGGTACTTAAATCGTTAATATTAAATTATTACGTCGTTTTTCTTAAAAATGGTACGATAATTATTTTATCACCCAAATTTCACAAGGAAGGTATTTTTACAATTTTTATCATCTCAATACATTCTATTTTGACCTATTAAAAACTTACTTGTACCAAAAATTTTCATTTACTTTATAAGTTACAAATAACTACATATCTACTTGCACCTTTTTCTTACAACTTGTTACAAGTAAATGTATATACATTTTATAAAAAAAAAAATAATATACTTGGGAAACAAGATCCACAAAAAACGCCCAAGGAAGGGTTAGTATTAATTGAGGGATGGTTCATTTATTATATGTTTCTACACTTATACAAAAAGTCTTACTACCTTATTTTCTTCTCACTCACTTCACTAATATTCACATAGTTAAAAAAGGTTTTCTCTCTTCTTCTTGCTCCTTCAAAACCGGTCACCACATCAAGGTTCAAAGGGGATCAAGATTTTTGCAAGAACAAGTCATTTACAACCTAGTTATATCCTTTTTATGGTTTTGAAATAAAAACCAAGGATATTTAAGTTTTATCCTTGTTACTTACACCTCTTCATTATCACTAGTAAGCATGTTTTATCATTTTCAAGTTTCCTTATCATTTTCATATGTTTCTTTTCATTTTGGAGCTTATATGCATGTTATGTGATTTATACCATTTTCTTATGATTTTTGAGTTATATATATATATATTGGTCATCCTATAAATATTCCCATGGTATTCTTTGGTCTTGATGGTGATTAGGAACCCATGACACCCTAAGAAGGTGTATGGTAGGATTAGATTAGCTTTGGAGTTGTTTTGAAGGGATTAGATTAGGTTTTGTCCGAGAAAAACTATTTTCGATAACTATATAAAGGTTCTGTCCTTGTTTCGAAATTCTGGAAAACCTACTGATGGTA
The DNA here is from genome assembly GCA_022545495.1 of Chrysanthemum lavandulifolium. NCBI lineage: Eukaryota > Viridiplantae > Streptophyta > Magnoliopsida > Asterales > Asteraceae > Chrysanthemum > Chrysanthemum lavandulifolium. The sequence continues at coordinate 192,808,096 of CM040245.1, read as the reverse complement.
CGAAACTTTGGCCTTGATATTTAGAAAATATACTTTAAAAGCGAATCCGTGGCCTTTTGAGCGGATAAAACGGAGTTATAACGAAGCCGTGGTGAATTTTTAAAGTTTGACGACGAAGCGTATAGTTTTCGAAATTTCAGCTTTGCTGTTTTACATTGTTTGGATCAAAAATGAGCCTTAAGCTTCACAAATTATTTCGACTAGTCAAAAATATATTGGTTTACTTTGATACGAAGCTAGGGACATATTTTACGTGAAAGCGGTTTGAAACGACAAATATATGCACGTTTTATAAAGTTGCCGTAACTATTATTTTACGAAAAATTATATTATTTCTACGATTCAAGGATTTCATTAGTTGTAAGGGCTATGTTTGCGGCGCTTTTAACTATGATGCAAAACTTTTGGAACAAATTGTCTTCTAGTAAAATCAAGTTCACCGCCATATTTTCAAAACAAAAAGCCGTTTGTCAAGCGGAGTCATAGTAAATTATTTACGGATGTTCAAACTTGGCGAAACTCATTTTACGCACACAATTAGCAAAACCACCATCTTTAGCCTTTGATATCTTTATGATCGAGACCTTTTGAATGAAAACTCCTGAGCTGAAACTTTTAGATATCGATACAAACTTTCCAAAACCGTCGAGTTCGTTCTCTAACGATCGGCGTACACCGTTTTACTGACTAGTTTTCGAAGCCATTTTTGTTAATTTCATGATTTTTCCGGCGACATTGTTTTGCGGCGAAAAGTGGTAATTTCACCAAAATCATTATAAAACCATTATAGGATGACATTTTGACGTAAAAACATGTAAAGTCATTTTGATTGGTCAAGGCGTCAAAAGAGTATTTTTCGACGATAAGTATTATTTTCAAAACTACGCAAATGGTATAAATAACATCTGAAATGCATGCACAACATTGTATCACACATTCATGACAACATATCATAACTCAGTCATAACATTCATTTTAGGTCGCGGATAGTTTCGAGCCTCATTTTAGTGCACTTCATTTTGTTAGCATATCAAATATACCGGTGAGTTTTCATAGCCCCACTTTCTATTCTTTAATTGCTTACAAACTTTTGGGGAGATACATGCTCAACTACTTGTTTTATAAATACAAATACTCAAAATATTTACACTTTTATGCTACGCTATACTTTTATACATGATTGCATAATACTTGATAACATTTATACTTAATAACATTTACACTTGATTGCATTATACTTGATTGTGTTACGCTAAACTTGAAAGTCTCCTTGGATAACACACGCATTTGGGTTTCGGAGATGAAGTAGAACCAATGCTATTACTTTCCTTGTGAGTTCATACCCCACTTTTACTCGTTTAAATTCTTACAAACTATTTGGAGCGAGATATATGCTTATTTATCCAAACATTTAAACTCTTTTGCCAAACAACATTACTTATACTCTAGACTTGGTGTGTGTATTGACTAGACTTAAACAAACATCCCAGCATTTATATGTTGGAAGGCCATTAATTTGGATACAGCCCAACGTGCGTCGTTGGAGGAACATCCCAGCATTTATATGTTGGAAGGCCATTAATTTGGATACTGACCCAGCGTGCGTCGTTGGAGGAACATCCCATCATTTATATGTTGGAAGGCCATTTATATGGATACATAGCGTGAGCGTTGGAGGAACATCCCAACATGAGTTGTTGGAAGACCCTTGTGGTGACATTTATACTTTAACCATCTTAATGTGCATATACATGATTGTCATACTATTTTTAGCGGTGGGTTGTAAACACACGGTTGCAAGTTTTGTATGGGCGGAACTTGGGCGGAGTGGATTCTGATGCCTTTGCTTTGTGAACTATTCTATATGACCAAAACTTATACTTTGTTGCATGAACGTTCTTTAAAGGCTTTACATTTCAACACAAACTCTATGAACTCACTCAACCTTTGTGTTGACACTTTTAGCATGTTTTATCTCGGTACCTAAGGCATTCACTTCATGGCATGCATATGGACATATCATAGAGTCGTGGTGACGACGCGTCTCACTTGGGATTTATAAACTTTAAAACATCGTTTGGCTTGTAACAAACTTATTTCCGCACAAGTTGATTTTCATTTGAGACCAATACTTTGTAAACTCGATTGTTTTAATAAATTAAGCGATGTGTTTTCCAAACGACACTTTAGGTCATTCGATATAATCAGTAACTTTGATGCTATGTGGTCCTCCCAAGGTATTCAATTCATTGCAAAGCAGGTAATTTGGGGTGTGACAAAGCTGGTTGGCTACTTGTAAACCAAAGCGAGACCTAGGCAAGCTCTTTGGAGCTTTGTGCAAGGATCGCACAAACCTGTCTTGAGACTCGGTGTTAATCGAGTCGGTGCAGAACAAACAAGCCCAACTTGACAAGCAAATTTGAGGCTTAAACAAAATTTATAAAATTATACAAAAATCATAATAAGCAAATAGACCAATTTGAACTTATAAGACCCGAGTTTTACTTGATTTGAGCAGAAATGAATCCATTAAAATCACTCTAGGTTGGTGGGCCCGAGTTTTCAAGATTTTTTGACTTTTGACGGATATGGAACTTTGACTTTCATGAGTTTTGCAAGCGATTTAAGGATCGAATATGATGTATTAAGATAAATTAAACCTAATGCAAGCTAGTTCTATGTATTTTGAACACAAAATCGACTTTTGAATTTACAAAATCCAAGCAGTTAAGCAGTTAAGGCAGTACTTATGTGATTTTGACTTTGGACTAATATAGGTGCATCTTGATGGTGAAATAAGTTCAATAGAGCTAAACAAGCCTAGAATAACAATTCTCAACCACCGAACAAGCTTCAAACAGTGTCCGCTACATAATCCAAACACTCTTCACAAAAGCGATTTGCAATTTGAACTATGCTAACCACTAAACTAGTTTGTTTAATTGATTAAACTGAGTTTAATTATCTTTATTACCACTAAATAAACAGGTAAAACTAATCCTAAACACAGATACATATTATGCAAAAATTACACTATTAATGAAACAAGTGAAATACTCACATGCATTCCAGCTTATTAGCCATTCAAACCAGAACCATAACTCCTATTCTAATCCATTTCCAACCCCAAATCAAGCTGCATCAAACCCATTCCTTTTCCAAACCTGGTTGAACCAAAATCTCTTGCACAGTTGACTTTTGTTGACCACAAACAAAATGTGTTTAAACTTGAGTTTTAATCTTGCCAAGAGCTTTAAATAACTTAAATAAGCTTATTGGAATTTAAAAATAAGCTATTAAAGATTTGGATATAAGAATTTGAAAATGGATTTTCCAACAGGGAACATGAATTTATGAAACTTAAATGAAACTTTAAATTAGGACTTAGACTTGATTACAAACACTGAATTAACTTAAATTCAATACATAGAAACTGAAAAATTACATTTTAAGATTTAAACTAAGACATTTCTATAAAAACGACATACATTGAAAATTAAAAACTAACTACTCTCTTCTCTCTTCTCCTCTTTCTTCTTTTTATATGCAAAAGGTCTTGCCACCTGTTTCTGAGCACATCCCACCACTCTTGTGAGCCAATGGATGAGTAGAGGTCATTTTGGCCATTGATCCAATTTTGGCGGAAAGGGTATTTTGACCTCTGGGGTGCGGGAGCTGCAACTAGGGGGTGGAGTAGGTGTGATGATTATGGGGGGTTGAGGGGTGAGAGGATAAGGTGAGAGTGGATGTGAGAGGTGTTGCGGAGGAGCGAGGCAAGTGGTGGGAGGGCAGGGAAGAGATAAGGGAGGAAGGTGTTTGTTTGGTGGATTTTGACCGGGGGTCAAAATGAAAGGGTCAAGGGTCCAAATGGTATATATGGCGAGGTCTAAATGGGTAAAGGGTCATGGCTTAGATTAAATAAAAGGACCATTTTGTAAATCGCCAAACTAGAGGACCAAACTGTAATTTTCCAAAGTTGTTTCAAGGGACCAAAATTGACAAGTTTCAATAGTACAAGGACCGCTTTGACATTTTCAATTTTCCAAGGACTATTTTGCCAAATTTCAAAGTTTAGGGACCTAAGTTGTAAATTTGCAATTTTAAATCTCAAGGACTAATTTTGACAACTCATGAATCCTAGGGACTTGAAATGATATTTTTCTTTATTTTGTTTTACGAGGACTGTTTTGACAACTTTTGAAACTTGGGGACTAATATCGCCAATTATGCAAACTTGATCGTTTTTACCATATTTTGATATTTTGCATTTAAAACACATAAAACACTTATTTGTGATATTTTATCATTTTGATACATTTCGAGTGTTTCGGATGTTTTGCGGTTTAAATGGTACAAAATGATGAGTATTTAGACACTCATCAATCCCCACACTAAGATATTGCTAGTCCCTAGCAATGTTTTGAGAAAAATTAATGGATTTCATCTCTTTACCAAAAGCCATTACTTACGAGTAGCCAAATGTTTCAGTTCAAGTAAGAACCTTGGTACACCGATAACCAAATGATTTTGAGCAAATCACCGACTTTCAACGGATTTGATTTGTCTTTACGAAGCGTTTGCTTGGACTAATAACTCTTAGATAAATTATCAATATTATCTTTGGTGAGTCGATTACCGATTATGGTTTTCAATCGCCTTTACCACAAGCCATAAACTTGCGGGCTAGCCAACTCTTCACTAATCAAAGATATGGTGGTGAACACCATACAATTTTGGGCAAATTGCAAGCCGTCAACGGTTTGAGATATCTTTACCAGAGCCGTTTTCTCTGGATTAGCCAATCCTTTTGTGGGTTAGACATGGTGGGTGATTAACATTTGTTGTGTTTAGTACATAGTACTTCCACTAAAAAAAATTTTAAATTTGGCCATTTTGGGGAAAAAGGGACTAAAGGGTACATTTATGATCAAATTCACGAATTTCCCCACACTTAGAAATGAATATTGTCCTCAATATTCAAAGTACCCCGCTGTTATGTCAAACTTAGAACGTAAAAGATAACATTACTAGCTAAGTGTAGAAACACAACAATTATTCTCTCTTTTTTTTTTTTTTTAATATTTACAATTTTCATTCATTTTTTAGATCTATATACAACATGTGGGGCATCTCCCCACACTAGGGTGGTACACACGGTGAAAACCCATGTTTAACTCTTGTTTTTGATTACCGAGTCGCTAGCTTGACTCGACCCCAATTAATTTGTTCATGGGAAGTAAGTGGAAGAGACAATCTCCATCGGACTTTCATTCAAGATGTTTGGATAAACATTGAAGTGCGTGAAAGTTCCACACCGATGAGATCTGAGAGACAGACCCGGCTCACAAATGGTACATGGAAATGCCGGGGTCAAAGATAATGTCTTCATTCCCAAGGAGTGAAGAGCAGAGAAGCCATGGGATAGGTGAAGAAGAGAAAGAAAGTCATGATAACAATCTTGACTAACTCATCATCATCGGAAGGAGAATTCATAATAGCATGAATTTCATCTTTTAAGCTCAATTGGTCTAGACATATCCGGGTGTGTCTAGATCAAAGTAAGTTATCATACTCGGCGGAGATATGATATGAGTGAGTTCATCCGAGAACTCCATGAAGGTGAATGAATCATATTCGAATTGATATGAGTGGGTTCACCGGTGAACTCCTCCAATGTAAATGATTCATAATCGGGAGAGAATTATGAGAATGAAAAGTGGTACGCCACTAATCTTCTCTCCCATATTATTAAAACAGAAGGCTTTCATTTCGGAATAGAATCATCGGAAAGAATGTCACTATCCTTAATGGGGATAGGAGATGAAATAGGTTTTCATTGAAAGCCTCGATTTTAGAAATGAGAAGGCCGACATTCGATAATGTTGCACGAAGTGCTTCATCTTTGATTTCAGGTGTTAGCAACTTCATCATTCTCTTCTTCTAAGCTAACAAGCTTAGAAGGTAAATCTTCCACATAAGCGATGTCTCCACAAGATAACAAATCATCATCATTAGAATCGGAGAACATCTCAGCGTGATCTTTTGGGAAGACAAGAGGGAAGAGAATCACACATATGATTAGAAGTTCCTTGTGACTCTCTCGGGATTGGGACAAGGTTCTCAACACTAGACTTTATGAATTAGTCCGATTCCTTTTAGAACAGGTGTCACGATGCTCGTCCCCATGTTCGAGAGAGTGGGTGGGAGCTTGGTGTGATAGCGATTGTTTGAGATGGAATCTCAGCTGGGATATCAACCGACGAGGGAGTTGAGAAATAATATTCTTAAAAGAAATACTCTCCTCGTCATCATCATACATAGCTGCCTTAAGAAATTAGGAACGCATTAGAGTGCTTGCTCTAGGACTAATAATTCTTCCCTAGATTTGCGGGCCTCTCGTTCTTCTCGTTCTTGCTAGCAATTCTCCATGGTCTTTTCACTACTTACTTGATTCTTAAAGTTCTGAATCGTATCCTCAAGTGTTTTCATTGCGGTTTCAAAATCTTGGGAGATTTCTTGAGACAACGGCTCGGTGGAGTTTGAACCGTATGGTCTTTGTGGAGGTTGGAAATTGTCAAACTGTGAGAGTCATGATTGTTACAAGGAAATGGATTCCCTATTTGACAATCGAGTGAAGTGGGGACCTCCACGAGACTACAACAAGAAATCTGCTGAGTGCGGACCGGTGAATTATATGGATATTGGTCATAACCAAAGTTCGAGCATCACCGTAAAACTGCTCATAGACAAACGTGTTTCGGATTGACACTCAAATCCTTGGTGAGGACCTCCACAAAATTCACAAGCAGCTATGTTGGTTATATGAAGATAAGTCGGGCTGTGGTGGGTAATTGGAAAAATTTGAGGGTCGTTAAATGAGTTCGGATTAGGATCATAATCAAATGAATTCCTCGAACCACAAAACAAACAACTCCGCTTACGAATATCATTACCACATTGTATACACGTACACCAACGATGTGGTGAACCAAAAGAGGCTCACCACAACCGGCACAAGGAATAAGCGATTTCATTTGAGAGTTATGAGAAGGAATCGGTTTATTCAAAGAATCAACAAAACCAACATGGTGATCCGAATGACTATCAAGTCTCAAAGTACATTTTGAAAAATCCGGAGGTGGGACAAGTGGTGTGCTCGAGAGCTAGCAATTTCCACCACTTCCGTTATGGTCTCCGGTTCGGTTCTTGAGAAGCGTGAAGATTAGGCAAGTCATTCTTGCTAGTCATCGGTCTAAATTATGCATGTTTGCTTTTAACCGTAAATCGTGAAAGTTTAGGATCAATTCTAGACGGCTTAGGAGCAATTGAGGATTAGATCTTTGGATAACCGTAGGTTGGACGTTTTAGCATTTCCATTATTAGAGGAAGTATCGGTCCTTTGTCACCCGGTTTCTCGTTCCATTTCCTACGCGAATTAATGGATCATCACGAACAACACGAATTCTTGACATTTGTGATAAAGTCTCAAGTTTTTCAACCGTCCCGAATTAAATCGTAGTCGAGAGATTCCATGAGAAAAGAATCAAATGGATAGAGGGTAAAGGGATAAAGAATCAAAAAGGGTAAGAGGGTAAAGAGGAATATTTTGGTATTTTTGAAAACATGATGTAAAACAAAGAATGAAAATCTTTTGGGTTTTGATTTTTAAGATGTTTTGGATTTTTGGATTTTATAAGAAAATATAAACATATATAGATGGTATGAACAATGAGTGAATATTCAAATCACTAATCGCTAAGCGTAAGATAATTAGCACGACTCCCGGCGTGGCGCCAAAATTTGATCGGGTCCAAACCGTCAGGTTTTATCACTCAAGCCGACCACTTGTGAATGGCCGACCGTAACAAACTTAAACAGTTCAGACACAAATTCAATAAAGATCAGGAGAGTATAGTGTTTCCCCAGGTCGTTATGTCCCAACGAGCTGAACGGATAAGGAGATATGATTGATTATAACTACAGAAAAAGTGAATAAATTACAGGGGCTTAAATGCAGATTAAAGAAAATTAAAAAGATAAACTATATTAAATAAACGCTATCACTAAATTTAAAATGATGTTTTTGATTTTTCTTTTATTAAACATAAATTACAAACTACGTGACGTACACAACAAAATGTGAACTGAAGCAATATTAATCCTAAAAATATGAAAATGATATTTTTACAAACCTAATGATATGAGAAAATTTTTAGAAAAAGAAAATTATTTTTATAACTATTTATTTAATTATTATTAATTAAAAACTATTTTTAACTATTTAATAATGACCTAAAATACAAGAAAATATGAAATAAAGCTAGAAAAATGAAATTATGATTTGGAAAAATCTAAAATAACAAAGAGAATTTTCAAAACTATTTTTATATTTTTCGATTATTTTCTATTTTCTATGAATTAAAACTATTTAAAACTACTTAATTTGCTAAAAATACAAATTCAACTAAGAAAATCTAGAAAAATATTTTTTGACTTTTTATATTTATCTTAACTTAAGAGAAATGAAAATTATTTTTTGAAACTTTTCTCGAATTAATTGTATTAGAAGCTAATTAAATAAGCCTAAAAGCTGCTTTTAAATTAAGAAAAATAGCAAACAATTGCTAGAAAATATGAAAATTCAGGAAAACTCTAAAATAATATTCGATTCTAGGAAAACATAAAAACATTGGCTTGTGTGTAGGAAAATGAAGCGCCATGCAAGTGCTTATGTAATAAGCACTTGAAATAACACAAGGGCACAATAAGCTACCAAACTCACACGTAACCTATAATATGCTAAAACACTTAAAAGCAACTAAATACAACAAGCCTTAATCTCGAAACCCAAACTACCATGATTTGATGTTTTGAAAACCAAGTGTTAAAACGGTTTATGACTACTACTTTTAAGCCAAAGATTAAGCTACCCAATAAGTGAAATTCAAAACAAAAGTTGGAACCTCAAGAAGACCTGGTTGGCTACTTGTAAACCAAATCGAGACCTAGGCAAGCTCTTTGGAGCTTTGTGCAAGGGCTGCGACAAACCTGTCATGAGACTCGGTGTTAGCGAGTCGGTCATTGGCAAACAACCCAACTTGACAAGCAAATTTGAGGCTTAAACAAAATTTATAAAATTATACAAAATCATAATAAGCAAATAGACCGGTGAACTTATAAGACCCGAGTTTTACTTGATTTGAGCGAAATGAATCCATTAAAAATCACTCTAGGTTGGTGGAAACCGAGTTTTCCAACATTTTTGACTTTTGAGATATGGAACTTTGACTTTCATGAGTTTTGCAAGCGATTTAAGGATCGAATATGATGTATTAAGATAAATTAAACCTAATGCAAGCTAGTTCTATGTATTTTGAACACAAAATCGACTTTTGAATTTACAAAATCCAAACAGTTAAGCAGTTAAGGCGGTACTTATGTGATTTTGACTTTGGACTAATATAGGTGCATCTTGATGACTGAAATAAGTTCAATAGAGCTAAACAAGCCTAGAATAACAATTCTCAACCACTGAACAAGCTTCAAACACAGGTCTGCTACATAATCCAAACACTACTGTCAAAACTGATTTGCAATTTGAACTATGCTAACCATTAAACTAGTTTGTTTAATTGATTAAACTGAGTTTAATTATCTTTATTACCACTAAATAAACAGGTAAAAACTAATCCTAAACATAGATACATATTATGCAAAAATTACACTATTAATGAAACAAGTGAAATACTCACATGCATTCCAGCTTATTAGCCATTCAAACCAGAACCATAACTCCTATTCTAATCCATTTCCAACCCCAAATCAAGTCGCATCAAACCCGTTCCTTTTCCAAACTGGTTGAACCAAAATCTCTTGCAGATTGACTTTTGTTGACCACAAACAAAATGTGTTTAAACTTGAGTTTTAATCTTGCCAAGAGCTTTAAATAACTTAAATAAGCTTATTGGAATTTAAAATTAAGCTATTAAAGATTTGGATATAAGAATTTGAAAATGGATTTTCCAACAGGAACATGAATTTATGAAACTTAAATGAAACTTTAAATTAGGACTTAGACTTGATTACAAACACCTAATTAACTTAAATTCAATACATAGAAACGAAAAATTACATTTTAAGATTTAAACTAAGACATTTCTATAAAATGACATACATTGAAAATTAAAACTAACTACTCTCTTCTCTCTCTCTTTCTTCTTTTTATATGCAAAGGTCTTGCCACTGTTTACGAGCACATCCGACCACTCTCGTGAGCCAATGGATAAGTAGAGGTCATTTGGCCATTGATCCAATTTTGGCGGAAAGGGTATTTTGACCTCACGGGGTGCAAGCGCAACTAGGGGGTGGAGTAGGTGTGATGATTATGGGGTTGAGGGTGAGAGGATAAGGTGAAGGTGGATGGGAGAGGTGTTGCGAGAGGAGCGAGCAAGTGGTGGGAGGACAGGGAAGAGATAAGGGAGGAAGGTGTTTGTTTGGTCGTTTTGACGGGGGTCAAAATGAAAGGGTCAAGGTCCAAATGGTATATATGGCGGGGTCTAAAGGGGTAAAGGGTCATGGCTTAGATTAAATAACAAGGACCATTTTGTAAATCTGCCAAACTAGAGGGACCAAACCTGTAATTTTCCAAAGTTGTTTCAAGGGACTAAAATTGACAAGTTTCAATAGTACAAGGACCAGTTTTGACATTTTCAATTTTCCAAGGACTATTTTTGCCAAATTTCAAAGTTTAGGGACCTAAGTTGTAAATTTGCAATTTTAAATCTCAAGGACTAATTTTGACAACTCATGAATCTAGGGACTTGAAATGATATTTTTCTTTATTTTGTTTTACCGAGGACTTTTTGACAATTTTTGAAACTTGGGGACTAAAGCGCCAATTATGCAAACTTGATCGTTTTTACCATATTTTGATATTTTGCATTTAAAACACATAAAACACTTATTTGTGATATTTTTATCATTTGATACATTTATGAGTGTTTTCGGATGTTTTTGCGGTTTAAATGGTACAAAAATGATGAGTATTTAGACACTCATCACCGCTGTCGGTACATTTGATGTTGACCACGGCAGAGTTTCCATTCAATCACCGAGGATCACGGATGTGAACCTCTCATAAATGTTCTCGACAGTTGCTAAGATCGTGAAGGACTCGATAAGAACCACCGATAATCTTATTTGTTGATCATCAGTGATAAAATGTCAAGTGTTCCTAAGAGATCTTTTGATGAATCTCGTGGCTCTAGACTCAATAGTGCGTTTTGGTTTTCTGAGTGGAGACTAGGGAGGGTCTCCTTCTTCAATACCAGCGATCTCTAAGAGAAAGCCAATAGTTTACGTAGGGTTCCTGTGAGAATGAAACAAGCTTCGCTGAGAGAAACTTGAGTGGCTAAGAAGGTTTAGTGCATGCGTCACTTTGGGTCCATGACGACTTTTAATCTTCAATACCGGTGTCACTAAGTGACAACCAAGAGCATATGAATTGAACCCGTGTACGCCCTAAGTTGAGTAACTGGAGGCTATTTCTTTTCACCCTTTACTTTTCATTTCTTTTGATTCTTCAACTCCTTCTTTCTCCGATTCTCATTTTCTCCTTTTACGGTCATTCCTAAGGACTTCTAACACTAACTAATGGTAGTGTCCTTGGGTAGATCCCTCCGGCTCTGGCGGATCATAGGACGGTTATTCCTAACCTTAGTCACCTTATAACTCCATGACTAACCTATGTTGCCATTAAAACCATTGTTTGTGAAACATCTCTCAAAGGGTTTGTAAATGAAAACATGTTTGAACCATTGTAAGAGATAGGATTTTGCATAAATACTCCCCTCCACATGTGCTTAATAGTTTTAACGGTTAAATGCACAATGAGGAAAGAGCGCACATTTTGAATTGATCCACTCGAGATAGACAATCCCGCGAGACACGGTTACGTGGCATAGTTAAAGAGTTACATTGTCGACTTTTCGGTGACAACTAGCTCTAATAACTACCTTGAAGGTGTAGAGAAACCTCGAAGGTTGTCATACCCGTCGAGTTCATGTCTACCAAGAGTTTCTAATGGTACTTTCTACTTGGACAAGTCCTTTGCGAGACACGTTTACATTACTAGCGAACTAGCTTGAATTATTACCCGTCGGGACAAGTCTTTTCGAGTTACTAACGTTTAGTACCGTCAATTCGTTGGTTAAGTCTCAAGTACAGATTCATTTGCATTTTGCACAACATATTTCTTATCACACAATTTTCTCCCCTCAAAATGGCATATAAAATGTTATTTTTGAAACGTTTGAGAATAAATATGACCATTTCGAGTGTTGCGGGAAGAGTGACCACTATGAACAATTTGTGAGCAAAGTTTTGATTCAAATACTCCCCTCAACTAGTGATATAAGCGGTTGAGGTTTTGAAAACATCTGGAAGTACTTGTCTTTTTGAGCAAAACCTTGAAAAATGAAAGGTTTGATAGGTTTTACTCAAAATAAGAAGCTTTCGCTCCTTTTATAAGGATTGTGCACCGCGTCCTTTTCTTGACAATTACGGGTTGTACAACGTTATGTGTGCACAAGCCATCGACATATATAATCACACATCCAAATTTGTAATGAAAGAACCAATTCAAGGGTACCGGAAGTGCGGTGATGTTACCAGGATGCAGGCGTTGAAAGCCGGTTATGTTAATCTGGGTCGACCACCAACATAGCTCTCCAATCGTGCAGGCGATCCGTCTGAACAACCTTTCATCAATCATTGTGATGATTCGTCTCACATCCCTCCTTTCACGAGAATTCCAAATAGCTTAGGAGACCCAATTTTCGGAGTATGTCCTTCAACACAGTCGCCAATCCGTCCCTAACCGACTTCAAAGTATGATCCCGATTTTCGAAGATCACTACACGCCATTAAGCGGTTTCTTTGAAGTTCACTGCGGTAAACAACTCGAAAGGTTTGATGATGAGCGTATATTGAGATAGCCGATTGATGTCGGGAAGATCAAGCGTTGGAGGAGTGAGGTTGACACGCGTCGATAAGATTCAACGACCGGTGGATATCTTCTACACGTTCATTGATCATGATCGTCTAATGAAGATGAGAAGTGACTTGATAAATTCACGTTGAACTTCGCTGAGAATTGTCTCATACGACCACGCACTTTGGCAAGGTACATGTCTTCGATGTCGTTGAGGACAAATTCTCAAAGTCGACTTCGGAGAATGCATAGTCTGTTCATCTTGTCGTTTGACTATGATATTCTTCAAGAAGGTGTAGTCCCATTTAGACTTGAGATCAACGTGTTTGATGGCCACGATGTCCTTAGAAGCGTACATGCGTGTTGAGACTTCGAACCGAGCGACACGTAGTAGATTCTTGGCGTTCGTGCCAATGATGAATCCCATACAATGCATCTCGATCGTATGCTTGCGTTGTCGAAAACAAGCGATTTACACGTTCCTCGATAGCTATGCGGTTTGAGTAAATAGCCGGCGGGAATGGAAGAGTCAACGATGTAGTGTATTTTCGCGAACCATCACTACCGTGTAGAGAAAATCCGGTCTTTGTTAAAGAAGTATCGGAAGGAATCCGTGGTTCATCTGTTTGGCCAATGGTCGGTAGGGGTTTGGTCCAATCGGTGTAGTATGGAGGGTTGTCCCTTTTGTGAAGTCAATGTTTGCTTCGGATTGAGCCAATCCATGTTGTTAGACATAGCTCGGCGATGTTCTCAAGATGATATTCGACCTCGAGGCGCTTTGAGCTATCTTTAGAAGTTGAAACGCTTCATTCTTGATTCGCTTCAACTCATATTTTGTCATTTTCTTCACATGGAACTTTTCTTGCAATAGTTTTGCGTGCTCCAATGTAGAACCGTCTACAAGTCTTGACCTTCATCGGGGTAGGGGTTTGATTGACAAGTGTGGAGAACCATTCAAACTCTTGGTTTTATCCTCATCTAGCCATGATACGACTTGGTGAGTCGTCTTCTTTTCTTTTGGAAGGTCTTGATGATGATTACGGTTTCGCACTTGTTTGGGTGAGGTGGGTTGTTGTAGGGCTCAGGACCTCTTCATCGTCACCACCCGTATACTCAAAGTAATCACCGTCTTTTGAGTCATGGGTGGTAACTTGGAATCGTCCGAGGTTTATCGGTTGAAGACCGAGGTGGAGGAGACTTTTGTTGAGAAGAAGTCCGTTGGGGAGGAGGTGGCATCGAAGAAGATTCACCGGGCGCTTGACGTTTTGGTGCGAGTCTTTATCCTTATCCATATCTTCATCGTCTCTAGGGCGTTTCAACTTTTCGCCTCAAATCTACAAGCTTCTTGAAGTTGGTAGTCCAAAGAATGCTTGATACAATTTTGCTTCATCGAGTTGAGCATTGCGGATCGTGGCGATCGATTCGCTCCAGACGGTCAAGTTTTGTCACGCAAGTCGACCACTTGTGAATGGTCAACCGTAACAAACTTCAAACAATGCGGAACCAAATGCAATGAAGTCTAGAGGAGTATAGTGTTTCCCAGTCGTTAAGTCCCAACGAGTGCCTTTGAATAATCAAACGAATAGTGATCGGAGAATTTGAACAGGAAAAGGATTATGATCGATTATACCTAAAGAAGAAGTTTACAAATTACAGGGCTTAAATGCAAATTAAAGAAAATTAAAAAGATAAATTATATTAAATAAACGCTATCACTATTTTCAAAATCTAATGTTTTTGATTTTTCTTTTACAAATTTAACTTAAAAACTACGTAACGTACAAAAGAAAATGTAATACTGAAGCAATATTAATCCTAAAAATATAAAAATGATATTTTTACAAACCTAATGATAAGAGAAAATTTTTAGAAAAGGAAAATTATTTTTATGACTATTTATTTAATTATTATTAATTAAAAACTATTTTTACTTATTTAATAATAACCTAAAATACAAGAAAATATGAAATGAAGCTAGAAAAATGAAATTATGACTTGGAAAAATCTAAAATAACTAAAGAGAATTTTCAAAACTAATTTTGTATTTTTCGATTATTTTCTATTTTCTATGAATTAAAACTAATTGAAACTACTTAAATTGCTAAAATTACAAATTAAACTATGAAAAACTGAAAAATATTTTTTGACTTTTTATATTTATCTTAACCTAGAAAAATGAATACTTATTTTTTTGAAGTTTTTCTGATTTAATTGTATTAAAAGCTAATTAAAATTGCCTAAAAACTGTTTTAAATGAAGAAAAATAGCAAACAGAACTAGAAAAATATGAAAAATTCAGGAAAACTCTAAAATAATATTCTGATTCTAGGAAAATTATAAAAACAGTGGCTTGTGTGTAGGATTATGAAACTGCAGTGGCAAGTGCTTATAAATAAGCACTTGAAATAAGCCAAAGGCTACAAATGAGCACCAAACTATCACGAAGCTATAATATATTAAAACTACTCAAAAGCAACTTATTACAACTATCCTAAACCTCTTAAATGCAAACGCTATGATTTGATGATTTAGATTTA
The DNA here is from genome assembly GCA_022545495.1 of Chrysanthemum lavandulifolium. NCBI lineage: Eukaryota > Viridiplantae > Streptophyta > Magnoliopsida > Asterales > Asteraceae > Chrysanthemum > Chrysanthemum lavandulifolium. Next base: position 192,792,568 of record CM040245.1, on the reverse strand, counting down.
AGTCTTTAAACTAGTTTTATCCACTACTTTGTGGCTTAAAAATAAGCTATTGGATAAGCAACAAACCAAAATCCAATTTAAGAAATCTAAACTAGACACGCAAGATGCTTGTAAACCAAATGTGAGCCCCGGACAAGCTCAAGCTCTTATGAGCTTTTGACAAGCTCACACAAGAACTGTCACACTCGCTTAGTTATATTAAGCTACTCTAAAATTCGATTTCTAAACATGAATCAAGCTTTTGAAATTATTAAATTCAAAGTGAACTTTTGATGATGAAATTAAGAACTTTGATTTAAAGTTGATGTTTGACTTATTAAGCTAGCTATGCGGATGCAATATTTCCAAGATAGATATGACTTAAAGCTAGTATGTCAAATGACCTATATGAGTAAGGACTAGTAAGACCGAATGATCAAGTGTAAACCAAGGCTCAATCTCAATTAAGCCCACCGATCCAAACACAACTTTCTAAACTGCTTTTACAATTTAAACTAAGCTACCCATTGATTTGGCTTAAGCTAACACTTAAGTTGAATCAATGTGGTCTAATAACATCTTAATTAAGCAGATAAAAGCTAATCTAAACCACAGATTCAAACACAAGGATTTTGCAAACTAAATGAGAAATGGAAATAAGATAAAACTCACAAGTGTCCAAATTATTTTGCAAAGATAAACCAGAACCAAATGACCTATTTTAAACCAATCCCAACCCAAATCAACTCGCATCAACCCCATTCCATTTCCAAACTCGCTTGAACCAATATCTCTTCACGCTTGACTTTTGTTGACCAAACACCAAACTTGCTTAAAATGACTTATAAGCTTGCTCAAAGCTATGGACAGCTTAAATGAGCTTATTTGAGTTTAATTAAGCTTATTGAAGCTTGATGATTAGAGCTTGAAACCGAATTTGATTTCGGGGTATGGAAAACATGAAACTTTAACCAATCTTTGAATTGATACTTGAAAATTAAATACAATGATAAATAGCTTAAGTTTGATACAAGGAAGATTAAAAATACAATTTTAAAACTTAATTAAAACTCAAACATAAAAAACGACATACATAGAAATTAAAAACTAAAGACTACTCTTCCTTGCTTCTCTTTCTTCCTTTTTATACACCAACATTGCTCCCACGTGTCCTCTGAGTAAATCCCACCATTTTTTTTAGCCATTGGATGAGTTGAGGTCATATTGGCCATTAATTCAATTTTATGGAAAGTGGTTTTTGGCAGATGGGGGCTCAATATTGCAACCGGGGTGGTGGAGGGTAGGGATAAGGTAGGGTGATGATTATGGAGTGAGGGTTGAAGGGGATAAGGTCTGAGGTGATGGGAGAGGTGTTGCAGGCAAGTGGTGGGGAAGAAACACAGTGGGAGGGAAAGGGATATGGTTTGACCGGGGTTTGACCAAGGTTTATTATTGTGAAAGGGGTCAAAAAGGTATGGCAGGGGTCAAAGGTGTAATGGCAGGGGTCCAAATAGTCCAAAGGGGTCATGGTTTGTTTATTATTACAAGGACCATTTTGCAATTTCGCCAAATTGAGGGACCAAACCTTGCCATTTTCTCAAAGTTGTTTCAAGGGTCACTTTTGACAAGTTTCAATAGTACAAGGACCATTGTTGACATTTTCAAACTTCTAAGGACCATTTATGACAATTTTCAAAGTTTAGGGACCTAAGTTGTAATTTTGCAAATTTAAATCTCAAGGACCAATTTTGACAACTCATGAATCCTAGGGACTTGAAATGATATTTTTCTTTATTTTGATTTACTGTGGACTGCTTTTGACAACTTTTGAAACTTGGGGACTAAACCGCCAATTATGCAAACTTGATACGTTTTTCACCGATTTTGATATTTTGCATTTAAAACACATAAAACACTTATTTGTGATATTTTATCATTTTGATGCATTTCGAGTGTTTTCGATGTTTTTGCGCTTAAATGGTACAAAATGATGAGTATTTAGACACTCATCAATCCCCACACTAAGATATTGCTAGTCCCTAGCAATGTTTTGAGAAAAATTAATGGATTTCATCTCTTTACCAAAAGCCATTACTTCGAGTAGCCAAATGTTTCAGCTCAAGTAAGAACCTTGGTACACCGATAACCAAATGATTTTGAGCAAATCACCGCCTTCCAACGGATTTGATTTGTCTTTACCGTGCCGCTTGCTTCGGACTAGCCAACTCTTAGATAATATATACTATCTTTGGTGAGTGATTACCAATTATGGTTTTCCAACGCCTTTACCACAAGCCATAAACTTGCGGGCTAGCCAACTCTTCACTAATTAAAGATATGGTGAATGAACACCATACAATTTTGGGCAAATTGCAAGTCACAACGGATTTGAGATATCTTTACCAAGAGCCGCTTGCTCTCGGATTAGCCAATCCTTTTGTTTATTAGACATGGCGGATCGATAACCATAATCGAGTAAGTGCAAAACACTTACTCCAAAAAAAAATTTGGCCAAAATGGGGAATTGGGTGGTATAATTACATGATAAAATTCGTGAGAATTCCCCCACACTAGAAATGAATATTGCCTCAATATTCAAAGTACCTGCGGTTATGCCAAACATAGAACGAAAAGGGAAATACTACGCCCATTTTTTTTTTTTTTTAAGAAACTTTATATACAACAATGGGCAACTCCCCACACTAGGTGGTAGAAAGTAGAAAGAAGTCGAAATATGGTGAAAACCCATATGGCATGCTATCGTTTTTGATTCCCGAGTCGCTAGCTTGACTCGATCCCCGCATTCATTGGTTCATGGGGAAGGTTTGTAGATCCGGACAACCACGGGAGGAATGTCCTCTCCAAAATAGTGCTTCAACCGATGACCATTCACTTTAAAGTTTGGACCATCGGGTTGAGATAACTCAATGGTTCCATAAGGAAATACTTTAGTGATGGTGAATGGTCCGCACCAGCGGATTTTAGTTTTCCCGAGAAAATCTTCAATCTTGAATTGAAAAGAAGGACTCGATCACCGACGCTGAAAACGCGGTTCTTGATTTTGAGTCATGAATCTTCTTTGTCTTTTCTTTATAGATCAAAGAGTTCTCGATGCTTGATCACGGAGTTCATTTAATTCATTCATTTGAACTTTCCGTGATCACCACCGTCTGAATATCGGTTGGCATGTTTCAAGGCCCAAGATGCCTTGTGCTCAAGCTCAACCGGCAGATGACACGCCTTCCGCACACAAGCTTGTATGGAGTACACCCGATGGGTGTTTTATAAGTCGCACGGAAGGCCCAGAGCGCCATCTAGCTTATCCGACCAAGAGGCACGGTTTTCGCCATCGTCCTTTCAAGAATTCTTTTAATCCCTCGGTTGGAAACTTCCACTTGCCCACTTGTTCGGGGTGGTACGCAGAGAGACGGTGAGTTACACCATACTTTTGCATGACTCTATCAAACCGGTCATTGCAGAAATGCGCACTACGATCACCGATTATAGCTCGTGGAGTTCCAAACCTAGCAAAAGAGATTTTAAGAATTTCACAACAACTCGGGCATCGTTGGTAGGCAAAGCCTTAGCTTCAACCCATTTTGACAAATAGTCAACGCCACGAGTATGTATTTGTTTCCTCGAGATGATGGAAATGGCCCCATAAAGTCAATGCCCCAGATGTCAAAAATCTCACACACTTGAATGGCGCTTTGCGGCATTTCATTTCTTTGTGAGATATTCCGTGACGTTGACAAGCGCCATGTGTTTTGACAAATTCGGGGCATCCTTGTAAATCGCGGGCCAATAGAATCCGAATCAAACACCTTCTTGGCGGTGTAGTTGGGGCTATGATGTCCCCAAGAGGTCCGTAATGGCAAGCCTTGAGAATGTCATTGGCTTCCCGACCATACACACATCGCTCGATGACTTGATCCGCAAAATTTTGAATAAGTAGGGTCGTCCCGTAAGTAATGTTTCACATCTTTAAAGAATTTGTTTTTCTGTTGGGACGACATCCCTTTCACCACAAAGTTACCCGCATGGTAATTTGCAAAGTCAAGAAACCATGGGGTAGAAGAGTCTCCACGAAAAGAAACCACATTGAGTGTTTCGAGAGGAAATGTTTCGCTTATTTCCTTTTTCTCGAACACATCTGGTGAGGGTTTTCTAGACGGACAGATGATCGCACCTAGTGTTCTCGCCTCCTTTTTATCACGTATAATGATATCAAATTCTTGTAGGAGGAGAACCCAACGGAGCAATCTCGCTTTGCATCTTGTTTTGCAAAGAGATATTTGAGAGCCGAGTGATCCGTATACACCACGATTTGGTCAAGATAAGGTATGGTCGAAACTTTTCAAACGCATACACCACAACCTAATAATTCTTTTTCCGTAGTGGTGTAATGGGTTTGAGCTTCACCATAGTCTTACTTGCGTAGTGGATAGGCTGAAAATGCTTGGTTTTACGTGCCCCAAGACCGCACCGATAGCAAAATCACTTGCATCGCACATGAGTTCAAAGGGTAAATCCCAATGGGGCAACTAGAATGGGTGCTTCCGTAGCTTTTTCTTTAATGTTTCAAAAGCTTTGATGCACTCAGTGAGAAGATAAAAGGAGCATCTTTTCAAGAAGATGGGTCATAGGCCGAGCGATTTTAGAAAAATCTTGTATGAATCTGCGATAAAACCCGGCATGACCTAGAAAACTCCTAATACCTTTGACGGTAGTAGGATGAGGCAATTTAGCAATAACATCAACTTTGCTCTATCTACCTCAATCCCATTTTTGGAAATCTTATGGCCAAGGACTATGCCTTCTTTGACCATAAAGTGGCTCTTCTCCCAATTTAGACAAAGATTGGTGTCTTCACACCTTTGAGCATTTTATCTAAATGGGAGAGACATGTCCGAAATGAGTCCCCAATGACCGAGAAGTCATCCATAAACACCTCCATTGTTTCCCGATCATGTCGTGGAAAATTGCCATCATACATCGTTGAACGTGCGTGAGCATTACATAGGCCAAAAGGCATACGTCTGTAGGCAAAAGTTCCGTATGGGCGGTGAATGTGGTCTTTTCTTGATCCAATGGATCAATGGGGATCTGAAAATATCCCGAGAAACCATCAAGGAAACAATAGTATTCGCTCCTCGCTAATCTCTCAAGCATCCGATCCATGAAGGGTAGAGGAAAATGGTCTTTACGGGTGGCTTCGCTTAACTTGCAATAGTCAATACACACACGCCATCCCGTAACCAATCGAGTTGGAATTAACTCGCTTTCTTCATTTGTGACAACAGTTATGCCACCCTTTTTGGAACACAATGAATTGGGTCGACCCAAGGACTATCGAGATCGGGTAAATTAAACCGCATCAAGAAGTTTGAGAACCTCTTGTTTGATAACCTCATGAATCTTAGGATTCACCCTTCTCTCGATGTTGGATCGCTGGTTTGAAGTCATCCTCCATCAAGATTTTGTGAGTACAAAACTCGTGGTTGATACCTTAATGTCGGAGAGTTTCCAAGCAATTGCTTGCTTGTGTGACTTCAAGACCTTTATGAGAGCGATCTTTTCCTCCTCGCTTAAGTCTTTAGCAATTATGACGGTAATTTATCATCACCCTCCAAGAATGCATACTCGAGATGAGGAGGTAGGTCCTTAAGTTCAACCTCGGAAATTCTTCAAGAGATGTTTGTACCGATTTGATTTCCTCAATCGTGATCTCTTTCGGAGGAGTGAAGGTAATGGATCTTCATTTAACAATTGCTCAAGATAAAGGATATCTCCTCCGAATCATAAACACCATCAATTCCGCGGAATTGATTCATCAATAGCAAGAAACTCATCGATCTCTTCCAGAAGAAGTCACCTCCTCAAACGGAGTGAGAGGGGAAGAGTCGGCAATGATTGGTTGAGAAGATGTGGTGGAATCCCACTCACGTAATTATGAAAATAACCAAGAAACTCTTGAGAGTACCTCTCAAGCAATATCAATTAAATCGACTCGATTAACCGATTCAAGATCATAATTTGAGGAGTACCTCAAGTTTGATCAAGGTTAAAGGTGACGACTTCATTACCCACACGTAACGTGATTTCTTGCTCAAATACATCAATGAGAGCACGACCCATTCTCGTGAATCCTCGTCCAACAATGAGGGAACCCGAGGATCGCATCGAAATCAACAACCACAAAGTCACCGGAAAATGGAACTTTCCTACTTTCACGAATACATCCTCGGCGATGCCAAGAGGACGCGATATAGAACGATCTCGCAAGCTCAAGAGTCATGCGGTGTAGGAATAAGTTCGAAGAGAAAGTTTCTTCCATATCGAATAAGGCATCGATTGATGCTTGCACCAAGATCGGCAAGGGCAAAGCATTCAATCATCCCCGAAAAACACAAGGAAGAAGAAATTTTCCAGATCTCCAAGCTTCTGAAGCTTTTTAACAGAATCACGAGCGCTCGCTCAAAGGAGTTTTAGCCATTTCAAACAGCTTTTTCCTTGTTGCTTAACATGTGTTTGAGAGTTGATGCAAACTTGGGCATCAAGATGATGGCATCCGCAGCTTATGTCAAAATGTAGTTCTTGGAAAATTTGAAAGAATTTTCCATTTGATGACCGGCTTTTTCATGGAGTTTTTGCTCATTTAAACGTGAGGGGTAAGGAATAGAAGTTTTGATTTGGGGTTTTCAACCGGAGGTTCAAAACAACCTGTGTTTGGTTTTGGGTTTCGGACAACCCGAGGATGGACATTGCCGGTACTCCGTTATTAGTAGGAAGTTCCTTGTCCTTTGTCGCCTCGTGTTCACTTTCCACTACCTTCGGGAGAGAAGAAGAAGAGGTAGTAGGAATAGCGGGTCCATCATATGAAGCACCACTTCGGTTGTGATCGCTTTGCATCGCCTCTGATTAGCGATCGTGTTGCTAGGTAAAGTACCGAGCCCGAGGGTCGATCATTTAAAGACTTCTTAATGTCGAAATATGGCTAACCAACAACCTATTCATTTCCTCTTGGGATTTCATGAATTGCTTCAACAACTCATCGATGATGGTCTAGTTGGAACAATGGCTTGATTTTGTGTAGAAAATTCGCCTCTATTGTTTGGATTAGGACCTTGATTTTGAAAATTTCCTTGATTATTGCCATGAAAATACCCCGGGTTGAAATTTCCACCTTGGTTTCTATTAAAATTTCCTTGGTGTTGGAAGTTTTGACTTTGATTTTGAAAACCGTTATTTTGACTAAAATTACCTTGGTTTTGAAAACCTTGGTTTGGTCTATTCGATTTTGATTACGGTTTTGGTTTTGGTTGAAACCGGTGGTCCAGGTAATGGTTAGACGGTGGTTCGGGTCCATAGGAGCACGGTATTGGTTGCCTCCCTGATTAGAAATCCCGCCCACGCGCTTGCTTCAAAGGGTTACCATCGGTGGCCATACAATTGTAATAGGCATGGGGCCACCGCAAGTAACACGTACTTCCACTTTCTTAACTTCAGCAGAGGTGAAGTTTGTGAAAAGAAACTTTCTTTTGGTTGGAGAGAACCAAAGCTTGAATTGCTTCATGAGTTTGTCAATCTTAGCATCGGTGCTAGATTGACTCACGGTGATGAAGAAGAAGGACCAACACCGACTTGGGAAACAACCGTTTGCTTCGCAAAGGCGGACTTTAGACTTGTTTTCAATTATCGCTAAAGCTTCTTTTACGCTTTTGCTCAAGAAATTTCCTCCAATGAGGAATTGAGAGAATCTTGATCGATTGACTCACTCCATTATAGAAAGTATCGAGTTGCATCAACTCGAGAAACCGTGGTGAGGACATTTGCGAGCAACTCCTTAAAACGATCCCACGATTCATCAAGGGTTCATCAAACTTTGTGTGAACTTGATGATTTCATTTTAAGACTCGTGGTTTTGGAAGGTGGATAAAACTCGTTAACAAATTTCTTCACCAGGTCTTCCCATGTTTCGATTGATTTAGGGGTTGTTTTTCAAGCCAACCGGCTTGCCCTCAAGGAAAATGGGAATAGAAGAAGCTTGACAACATCCGTAGGGACATTCTTGTATTTGATGGTAGATGCAATCTTGTTAAACCATCAAATATGAGCACGAGGATCATCCCGCTCAAAACCATAGAATTGACTTGAGGTTACAAGATTCAAGAACCCGGTTTTGAGTTCAAAATTTTCACCACAATGGTCGGATAACAATAGCATCTCCATACCCGCCGATGGGTGCTCGGAGAAGCTCACATAGGACGCTCTTCCGCCATGATAACGGAAGTAGTGTGAGCATCCGATCTCGATCCGATCGATGGGGCGTAAAGTTCACGGACACGCCTTCTTGGAATCTCGACAAGCTCACGAAATGGGCTTACAGATCTAGAAGAGCGAAAAGATATACTAGAGTTAACTCTAAGGAATCTCGAGTTAAGGAAGGGAATTATGAAAGGAATTATGAAAATGGGGTAAGAAGAATCTTTTGGGTTTTATGGTTTTGAAAAGTAGATATAACAACAAATCCAATTAAAACAATATCGAGGCAAAACAACAAAGAACTTAAACCAATAATCACAAGATGAATGGCTTCTTTGAAAAGGTACACCACCACAAGGACACAAAGGCAAGTTTTAATCTTTGGTTCGGGAACTTATTATGGTCGCACCCCAGCTAGGTAGTACATCGCCTTGGTTTGCGGTGGTAATTTTTATGTTGTTATTATTAAACAAAGAAAATGACAAATCTTTTGTATTTTTATCTTTTATATATATATAGAAACAAAAGAAAAATATTTTTGTGTTTTATATGTTTTAAGATGTTTTGGGTTTTTGGATTTTTATAAGAAAATATATATAGATATAGATGGTATGAACAAAGAGTGAATATTCAAATCACTAATCTGCTAAACGTAAGATAATTAGCACAGCCTCCCAAGCAAGCGCGCTAAAATTTGATTCGCTCCCGCACGGTCAAGTTTTATCACGCAAGTCGACCACTCAGTGAATGGTCAACCGTAACAAACTTCAAACAATCCGGAACCAAATGCAATGAAGATCTAGAGGAGTATAGTGTTTCCCAGTCGTTAAGTCCCAACGAGTCATGAGAATAATCAAACGAATAGTGATCGAGAGATTTGAACAGAAAAGAGATATGATTGATTATACCTAAAGAAAAAGTTTATAAATTACAGGGCTTAAATGCAAATTAAAGAAAATTAAAAGATAAATTATATTAAATAAACGCTATCACTATTTTTGAAAATCTAATGTTTTTGATTTTTCTTTTATAAATTTAACTTAAAACTACGAACGCATAAAAGAAAATGTGAATCTCAAGCAATATTAATCCTAAAAATATAAAATGATATTTTACAAACCTAATGATAAGAGAAAATTTTAGAAAAGGAAAATTATTTTTATGACTATTTATTTAATTATTATTAATTAAAAACTATTTTACTTATTTAATAATAACCTAAAATACAAGAAAATATGAAATAAAGCTAGAAAAATGAAATTATGACTTAGAAAAATCTAAAATAACTAAAGAGAATTTTCAAAACTAATTTTGTATTTTTCGATTATTTTCTATTTTCTATGAATTAAAAACTATTTGAAACTACTTAAATTGCTAAAATTACAAATTAAACTATGAAAATCTGGAAAAATATTTTTTGACTTTTATATTTATCTTAACCTAGGAAAATGAAAACTTATTTTTTGAAGTTTTTCCGATTTAATTGTATTAAAAGCTAATTAAAATGCCTAAAACTGCTTTTAAATGAAGAAAAATAGCAAATGAACTAGAAAAATATGAAAATTCAGAAAACTCTAAAATAATATTCGATTCTAGGAAAATTATAAAACAAATGGCTTGTGTGTAGGATTATGAAATCAGAAGGCAAGTGCTTATAAATAAGACTTGAAATAAGCCAAAGGCTACAAATAAGCACCAAACTATCACGTAAGCTATAATATATTAAAACTACTCAAAAGCAACTTATTACAACTATCCTAAACCTCTTAAGTGCAAACTACTATGATTTGATGATTTAGATTTAAGTGCTTAAAACAATTTTAGCCACTACTTTGAGCTTAAAATAAGCTATTGGATAAGCAACAAACCAAAACCAATTTAAGAAATCCAAACTAGACCTGGCAAGATGCTTGTAAACCAAATGTGAGCCCCGGACAAGCTCTTATGAGCTTTTGACAAGCTTCAGAAGAAGTTCGCACACTCAAGATTCATCGAGTGTGTGCATGTGGCACTTAAGCCTAGTTTGACAAGCTACTTTGAAGCTTGTACAAAATTTCTAAAAATCTATAAAAATCATATTAAGAAACTAGACCAACTTAAGTTTTAAAGTCCAAAGTTTCACTTTATTTGAACCAATAATGAAGCTATGAAAATCACCCAAGTTGGGTGAAACCGACATTTTCAACTATTTTGACTTTTGATGAAATGAAACTTTGACTTTTTTGAACTTTGAGTCCAATTTGCGAACCGATTATGATGTTTTAAGGTGAAATAAAACTATATTAAGCTACTCTATGAATTCTAAACACAAATCAAGCTTTTGAAATTATTAAATTCCAACAACATGAAATTAAGACAGTTTAAAGTTGATTTTGACTTAAGAGCTATGCAGATGCAATATGATGACCAAAATGAGTCAAATGACCTATATTAAGACCGAGTAGACAGATGTCAAGTGTAAACCAAGGCTCAATCTCAATTATAGCCCACCGATCCAAACACTCTTTCACAACTGCTTTGCAATTTAAACTAAGCTACCCATTGATTTGGCTTAAGCTAACACCTAAGTCGAATCAATGTAATCTAATAACATCTTAATTGAATGTGATAAAAGCTAATCTAACCACAGATTCAAACAAAAGCATTTTAAGCAAACTAAATTAGAAATGGAAATAAGATAAAACTCACAAGTGTCCAAATTTTGTTTTGCAACATAAACCGTAACCAAACCACCTATTCTAAACCAATCCAACCCAAATCAACTCGCATCAACCCCATTCCATTTCCAAAGCGCTTGAACCAATATCTCTTCACGCTTGACTTTTGTTGACCAAACACCAAACTTGCTTAAGAATGACTTATAAGCTTACTAAAAGCTATAGACAGCTTGAATGAGCTTATTTGAGTTTAATTAAGCTTATTGAAGCTTGATGATTAGAGCTTGAAACCGAATTTGAAAAAAGGAATGAAAACATGAAACTTTAATGAATCTTGAATTGATACTTGAAAATTAGTTACAATGATAAATAACTTAAGTTTGATACAATAAAGATTAAAATACAATTTTAAAACTTAATTAAGACACTCAAACATAAAAACAACATACATAGAAATTAAAAACTAAAGACTACTCTTCCTTGCTTCTCTTTCTTCCTTTTATACACCAACAATGCTCCCACGTGTCCTCTCGAGTAAATCCCACCATTCTTTTAGCCATTGGATGAGTTGAGGTCATATTGGCCATTGATTCAATTTTGGCGGAAAGTGGTTTTTGCCAGGGGGCTCGAATTTGCAACCGGGGGTGGTGGAGGGTAGGGATAAGGTAGGGTGATGATTATGGAGTGAGGTTGAAGGGATAAGGTCCGAGGTGATGGGAGAGGTGTTGCAGTGCAAGTGGGAGGAAGAACATGTGGGAGGAAAGGGATATGGTTTGACCGGGTTTGACCAAGGTTTATTATTGGAAAGGGTCAAAAGGTATGGCAGGGGTCAAAGGTGTAATGGCAGGGGTCCAAATAGTCCAAAGGGGTCATGGTTTGTTTATTATTACAAGGACCATTTTGTAATTTCTGCCAAATTGAGGGACCAAACCTGCCATTTTCTGAAAGTTGTTTCAAGGGTCACTTTTGACAAGTGTCAATAGTACAAGGACCATTGTTGACATTTTCAAACTTCTAAGGACCATTTATGACAATTTTCAAAGTTTAGGGACCTAAGTTGTAATTTTGCAAATTTAAATCTCAAGGACCAATTTTGACAACTCATGAACCCTAGGGACTTGAAATGATATTTTCTTTATTTTGATTTACTGTGGACCTGCTTTTGACAACTTTTGAAACTTGGGGACTAAAACCGCCAATTATGCAAACTTGATACGCTTTTCACCGATTTTGATATTTTGCATTTAAAACACATAAAACACTTATTTGTGATATTTTTATCATTTTGATGCATTTCGAGTGTTTTCGCTTTAAATGTTTTGCGACACTTCGACGAATTTGTGTGACACAGCAAATTCATGATGAGTATTTAGACACTCATCGAGGTTTTGGAATGTCCGAGACATCTTGTGCGCTTCGAATAATGAATCTCCTCGTCGATTCGGTTCCTTCGAACTTTCGTCCAAAAGCTTTCTTGGAGGTTCGTGTAGAGGATGGAATAGGAGTAGCTTCGAGAGGGAGCTTTCTTCTTAGGAGTAGGTTTCCTCTTTGGAATAGGTTTCTCTTTGGAACATTCCTCCGACTATCTCGTACTTGGGGCACTTCCAAGACTACCTCTTCCGGTCCTTCGAGTAGGTGTCCCGAAGCCTTTTCATCAAGGTGTCCAACTTTACCTTCTTTAACGGCCACCCGATACCTTTTGTACGCTTCATTTTTGATTTCTATAAGAAGGTGATCGGGTAATTCACTCCTGCTTCTTCCTAGACGCTTCTTTGATTCTCGATGATAGAATGTGCTCGACCGATGTCATGATTATCTGGTCGTTGATTCTCCGGGGTTATCGGGATGAAGTCCAAGAGCTCTCTCAATCAACGACTTGGTGTATCCGATATAGGGAATTTTGTTGCCAAGCTTCTTCCAAACAAAGATCATGTCTTCCCAAAGCGGTTGCTTCAATTATGATGTCCTTCTTGTTGATCGAGACCGAAAATCTGCAGCCCATGAGCTTGGGATGCTCATATCCACCGTCACGACCCGAGACCGATTTGGTGATGATAATATAGAGTGTCCTCCATGGTTGAGGAATATTCTTCACTTCACAAGAGAGTGCTTAGTAATGATTCCTGTAGCTTCATCATAACCAATATCTATCAAGAATTACGTGACATTCTGCTCAGTAGGGGTGGCAAAGAAGTCGGTTGGAGCGATGTCGGAATGATGAGAACAACTCGAAGTCATCGGGAGTGATAGTGACTTGTTTGTGATTAAGAGTCACATTCACGACATTTTGACCGTGGATCCTCCGCATTGAATCCCGCATTGTTGAATGTATACTCGAACGGTGGCGAGTGTGAGCATATTCGATAAGGATGAGTCTTGAGAATATCCACCGCTATGAGACAAGAAGATTCAGTGCAAGTTAGGGTGTCAAAGTCAACTCTAAGGTTGTTCTTTCCAAGTTTTCTCGGGTAACCTTCTGGAAAGATATCAGCAATTATAAGAACTTCTTGTACATCCACGGTCATTTGTTCAGCCATATTTTTATCTGAAATAACATTAGCCAAAAGAACCAACATATCGAAAGACATAATGTTAGTCAACAGAAGGTTTTATTGTCTAGTTATTGAATGAGTAGAGTTAATGATTGTTACGAGTCCTAAGTCACTTGTTTGTCCAATAGTCTAATGATGCTCAGAAACATTTCGTGAGTTAGTTAACTTTAAGGTTTTAAAGTTTATGTTATCACTTATATTTCACAACATATCAAACGGTTTAAGGTTTATTAGTGACATTATTGGATTCGTGACGTTATGATAAGTTTAATAACAAGTTTGTACACGAATAATTCATTAGGAAGGTCAATCCGTGCTTATGCGTAGCAATGACAAAGTTATGCGTGGGCAAGTGTGTTATATCGTAGTTATGCTTATGCGTAGGATCCCATCTTACGCCAGAGAAAATTCTACGCGTAGGAAAGGGGACCTTCGCGTGGGCGATAAAAACCTTACGCGTAAGGCTTACTCGTAAGAGTAGACCTTATGCGTGGAGGCACTGCACGATATCCTTCACAGGATACGCGTAGTCCCACCGTAGAACCTCACGCGTAGGCATAACCGACTACGCCGTAGGGTAGTCCTTATGCGTGAAATGCAATTGACCTTGATTCTGAATTTTAAGCGTAGCAAGCCCGAAATAAGTTCATCAAGTCATTATTATTAACACAATACTTCATTTTAACAACAATTAATGGCAAGAACAATTATGGAACAAGTTATAGTGAAAGTCATACGCGAGGTCAAAACCCTAAGGGTTGAGATTTACGCGTATCACTTTTAGCCATGGAATTTGCACCATACTAATTCGGTAGTTCTAAGATATGTTGAGAGTCTATAAGCCAAGTTATAACACTTAGTTTGTTGAGAATCAAAAATACCCAAAAGTCATGAACATTAAACCCTAATTTCAAATTTTTAGCCAATTCGTGTTTCTGGGTGGTTAGAAACCTTGGAAATCATCAATTCAACAACACAAGAGCATAACCCAACAATCTTTTTGACCAAAAACACTTCACATTCAAAAATACCCAATTCGACTTATAAACCCTAATTTTCAAAATTCATCAATTCGTGTTTCTGGGTGGGTTTTGATGGTTAAAATGGTATCAATGATGTATTAGGAATGTTTTGACACAAACCATTTAACCACAAACACACTCATACTAATTGTGTGTTCATACGCATACGCGTAGGGCACATAATCACTTGAAGAACACTTTTTAGCCGTTGGATGTCCATGAAATTAAAACCTTAGCTTAAAATCATGTCATAAACACGTAACAACTTACAAAGTGGTGATCAAATGTACGGATTTCGATTAAAGCTTAGGCGAGGATGGTTTTAGGTTTTAGTAATAAATGAGATGTGAAGGTTAGGTGAGGGTGTTTTATTTAAAATAACTTTAAGGTTTTGATGCTTTGGTCCCTCTACCTTTTCCTTTTTCAAACAAAGCCTTTTAATTTCCATTTTGGTTACCAAACAAAGATTTTAAGAAAGAAACATGACGACACTCCACCTCGACTTAAGAAATAATGAAAGGTTATAAATTTAGTCCGAGGAGTGTCATTTAACCGTAAAATTCACCACCATTGTTAAATGAAACAACCGAGATATGGTAACATGCAAGTACAGATGTTTTGAAGCGTTAAGTGAAAATTTCTCCCTCAACACTTGATCGTAAAAATACTGAATTTTGAAGGATTATAGTGTTGAAGGAAGAAATGTACTTGCCATGTTGAAAGATTTTAGATTAGAAGAATATTTTTGTTGTTTTATAAGATTTTATAATTTTGTATTTTGTTTTGAAAATTATTTACAAAAGATGTTTTGGTGTTTGACGTGTTTTTAAGACTGCTTTAAGAGGTCATCCAATTCCTCTTGAGTCAAACACCTCATACCAACCGTGGACCAACTCATTAAACCTAGCGGGAGGCAAGGCTTTGGTGAGAAGATCCGCCAATTGGTATTCTGCATCCACAAAGTATAATTCAACGGCACTGCTCCACGTGGTCCTTGATGAAATGATAGCGAAGATCAATGTGCTTTGATTTCGAGTCTGAACCGAGTTGCACGAGATTGCAATGGCACCGATTGTCGCAAAGACGTTGGGATTCTCAAATACGTAACCATAGTCTTTGAGTTGTGTTCTCATCCGGATGACTTGAGCACAACACGCGGACATGGCTACATATTCGCTTTCGTTGATGACAATATGTACAATCCTCGCTTCTTTGATTGCCAAGACACCGCTTATCACCAGAAATTGTAGTGCTCAAGTACTTTTCCTCGAGTCTAAGCATCCCGTGATCGTCGTCTCAAAAGCGATTAGTTCAAAACCGTAATCCTTCGGATACCGATCCCAAGTTAATGGTTCCCTTGATGTATCGGAGGATTCTTTAGCCTCGAGAGGTGGGTTTCAGCTTGGTCGCGATCGATAACGGAGCATAGATAAACGGCAAAGACTATATCGTCTCGCTAGTCGTTAGATACATGAGAGACCCAATAATACTTGGTATTTGGTGGGTCAACTAATTTCCCATGTAAATCAAAGATCTAACTTCTTGGTATGAGTCATTGGTGTGGCATAAGTATCACGGTGTTTTCATTCCAAATTTGTTTAACAATTCAAGGGCATATTTGATCGACTCGAAAATACCACGGGTGATTGATGAACTTGTAATCCTAGAAAGAATGTAAGTTCACCCATCATGGACATTTCAAAATTTTTCTTCATTAGTTTTGCAAAAGCAATTGAAAACTTTTATGTGTAGACCCAAAATGATGTCATCCACGAATTTGAATAATTAAGATATGTGCCCCGTGATATTGTCTAAAAGAGTTGGGTCAACCGAACCTTTGGTGAAATTATTAGCAATGAGGAAAGATGATAGCTTATCGCACTCATGCCCGGGGCTTGTTTAAGACCATAAAGAGCTTTGTTCGGTTTGTAGACATGGTTCGGGAACTCAAGATCAACGAATCCTTCCGTTGGTCGACATAAACCGCTTTTTCAGCTTGTCCGCTGAGAAACGCAGCTTTGACATCCATCCGAAAGACCGCCATATTCATATGAGCCGCGAACGCGAGAAATATCCGAACACCTCAAGACGAGCAACCGGAGAAAAATATTCTTCAAAGTCTATTCCTTCTTCCCGACGATAACCCTTAGCAACTAGACGTGACTTGTTTCGATTACATTCCTTCAAAGATCCAATTTGTTTTTCCAAATCCATTTGAGACCAATGACGAGTCCCTGTTGGTCTTTCAACCGGCCCCATACTTCAAGAAGTTTGAATTGGTTGAGTTCTTCTGCATGGATTCAATCCAGTTATCTTTTGTCATTGCGCCTTTAATGTTTTTAGGTTCAGATTGGCGAACGGTGAGTGCATAAATGCAATGTTCACCATCTGTGTGAAGATGTTGTCTCGTAACGATCGTTGATTTGGGTTGCCAATAATATTAGCCGAGGATGGTCTTTAGTCCATCTATGTGTAGAGGTTGATGTTGGTATACATTGTGCGATTCCGAGGATTCAAATGGTTTGTTGAAGATTCCGCGACATCCGTGCAGCAGACTCATTGGCAAACGGGTTGAAGAACGATTTGATCAAAATCTGCAGTGGGGTACTTCATTCGTAATTTCATCACCGGTTCATCATTGTTGGAAGCGGTGTGTTCAACTGCTGTGTTGGAGTCAATCGGTGTAGGTGCATCTTCAACAGTTGTTGTTGTAGCAGTGTGTATCGTATAGGAATATTATCGGGTTGTGCAATGGAAACAATGGATACACCGAGCACGCTCATCAATATCGCACGCAACGTAGGAGCAAATAAACTTTCCATTTGTTGACGAGTTAGCTGGGGCTTTGTTCACCGATGATGGGGTTGAGGGAAGTTTAAATGGTTGTGACCGGTTCTAAGTCATATACTCGTGGCCATTTCCGTGAGTTCATCAAAATGAGCATGAATCATTTCCATCACCTATTTTGTACGATTTATTCGAGATCCGTAACCTTTAGAATTCTCACAATATCCAATAAAGACCCAATGTCGGCTTTGGCTTTGAGCTTTCAAAATCATCACGATCATTATTCGGATAGCAAAGGGATCCAAATACATGAAAGTGTTTGAGATTCGGTTTATGGTTGCGGACAAGCTCAAAAGGTGTTTTGTTGTGGCGTTTTGTGATCATAGAACGGTTTTGAGTGTAGCATGCGAGATACGATCACGCCCATAAGTAATCTGGAAGTTTAGCATTGATTAACATTGTTCTGCGCCCACTAACGCTCGGTTTCGTTTTCAACAACTCCGCTTTGTTCGTGTGTACGTGCAATAGATGTTTGATGTCAATTCCCACTTTCTCATAAAATTCACGAAGGGTTTGGTTAACAAATTCGGCCTTTGTCCGTCCGAATTAGCCCGACGGTGTTGCGGAGTCGAACTCAGATTTTTGTGAGAAAGGTGATGATCATTTGTGGAGCTTGGTCTTTGCTACGAAGAAAGTAGACCCAAGTCCATCGTGAGTAGTCATCAACAATTACTAAGATGTAGCGTTTGCCATTGATCGCTTGCACGCGCGATCGGGCCACACAAATCCATGTGAAGAAGATGTAGCACATGTCGAGAGCTGTGTTCCACCTTTGAAGGAAAATGAGCACGAGTGCTTTTCCCTTGTTCACAAGTCGAGCAAAGGTGATCTTTGAATATCGAATCGTGGAGACCTTCAACTAGTTTGTGTCGAGCAAGGTTGGTGATGGTTTGAAAGTTTAGATGTGAGAGACGACGGTGCCATAGCCGGATTTTGTGGATGTTGCCTTTGAAAGTAAGCGGATGGGAGATGAAGCAACCATGTCTTGCATAGAGATAGTGTAGAGACTAGAATTACGTGAGCCGACATAAGGTCATTTCCTTGTAGATCACGAATGAAACAAGTTTTCTCCTAAAGCAACCTCCAAATCTCCATCACAAAATTGACCCATCGAAACAGATTGTGACCGAGGCCTTCCACATAGTAAACCCCGCCGATTTCGATGTTCCCATTGACATAATCTCAGAGCCCATGATAGTCGCTGAAGTGATCGCTCCCGAACCCGACAAGGCCAATGAACTTTGCAATAAAGTTTGATAATGCTTAAGATTGCTCGTCATGTGCCTGAACATCCGCTATCAACAACTAGAATGATCAGATCACCGCATTACACATGCGACACGGATGGAATAGAAGTAGATGTGGAACCCAAATGTTAGAGGTTCAAGGGTATATTAGACATACACACATTCATAATTTTAGGCATCCATTTAAACCGAGTGTGTTATATATCCATTTCGCCATCTATAACTACTCTTTGCTTTAGTCTTAGTGAATGCACTAGGTGGTACTACATTCTTAGGAGGTGAAACCGAGCTACAAAGGATGCAATGTTTGCCTTAGAATCTAAAGAAGGCGGTCTACCAAGCACATACTTAGAATGATTAGTGGGCCTAGAGGTATTCCGATTCTTAGGATTCTGTAACGAGAGATTATAGCTTTAGCAACACATTTGTCATGACAATCGAATTCATACTCTTCCGACAAATAACACAAGGTGCATTAGACCGAATATCAAAGGTACTTAACGGTTTAGCATTCGTTACATCACTATTTCTATTACATTTTCCGACGCAATATCTATAGTGGAAGCAACATGAGTCTTATTCGAGTCCTAGGGTGTTCTTCTACTTTAGCATTCCTTATTGATCTTTTCTTAGGTCGCAACTTCCTATTCTTCGATTGAGTGCTCCTAGGCGTGAAGTGCGGACGCTTGTAAAAGACTTAACTATTCTGTTCAAGAGAGGGAAACACGTTAGCAACTTGTGATTTGGCGAGGGATTCTAGGTTCACGATTACTAAGTGTGACTGGTGCTAATCTCTTAATCACGAGAGGCGGAAGTTGTTCATACTTTCCTAACATTTCTCTTAACTTAGAGATAGTGTGAATCAAATCTTGATTTTCGAACGAATATTACCAAAGAAAATTCATGACTTCTCTAGTGTGAGCAAGATAGTTATCAAGTTCGTTAGATGTTTCATGACGAGTCTTATTGAGTAAATCAAATATGACACCATATTCTGCTTCACTTTTACAAGTTCTTGTTCATATTTAGAAATTTGACTTTTCAAAGACACGCTTTGATCATCCAGCTTGCTCAATTTTAGGATCGAAGATTTTGCACTCAATCGAGCGATTTTCTTTGAAAACTAAGTTGATGATTGTGAATATCTTTTCACACCAATGAAGACAACGCTTTGCATTGTAAATTTCATTGAGTAATCATTTATTTTCAGCTTTTAAAGACTCGATCTGAAGCACATTATCGGTGTTCTCAACAGATTATAACATTTTCAACAATATCACAGAGATATAATCGATGCATATGCCAAAGAATGAAACAACACAAAGATTATGGACATCAAAGACATATAAGGTCTTCCAAGAGTCGATCAACATCTTTTCTCAAAAGTTTCTTTTACGCTTAGTATTAGAAATGGATGTTTCGCTTTCTCGAAAACAACCTTCATAGTTCCAAGTTCCTTATGAAAATCCTGCTCCTGTGCTAATGCACAACTTTTCAAGTTTTTAACATTAGGTAAAAGATTTTTCCAAAAATGTCTCTTTGTTCTCTCGCCGAGGCGATTGAAAATGTTCAATTTTGATTTCGAGGCGATATTCTATCTCATGTTGTAAAATTTTGAGGTCACCATGAAAATGTTAAAATGTCTAAGAATATTTCGATTTTCGTGTTTTGAGTTTACTTCACTAATTGAAGGTAAAGGACCATAAGTTTGTGCATAACTGCTTTTGGGATTAACATTAGAAGACTCTGTGTTTTGATGATAACCCTTGGTGTGTTAGAAGAATCCGTTGGTGTGACGAAAGTGACCGCTTTTATAATTAAAAGGTTTGTTGTAAACAACGCTTTTTAATTTTGATCGACTCGCCTTCTACATCTAATTCCTCTTGACGATGATATTCAACAACACTCATAACAAGATTATCAATTTTGTATTCTCAGACCGAAACTTCGTGAGTTGGTTTGAATGTTTTAGTGAAAGCTTTGGTTTGTAATCGCCTAGATTTTTCCATATCCTTTTGATTGGGTTTTAAGTTAAACTTTTCAATAGTCAAGCATCGATTCACCATGTTTGTAAACAACAGCTTGAAACTCTTTAAGTTTGTTTTGCAAGTCGATAATTTCTTCAAGAAGGTCATCTACCCGATTCGTTGAATGCTTTTTGTATGCGGAGAACTATTTTGACAAGTTAACAACTCAAATTTTAGATTTTTGATTTTCCAAGGTGAGAGCGTTAATTTTCTTTTTATGTTCATGTTTCGCTTGTTCTAATTCGCATAACAAAGCATTCTTCGAGGCGGCTAGATCACGATTTGTTTCTCTAAATATTTTTCGCTTTGATGAGATTTTGCAAAGCGGCTTCAAAACCTTTTTCACGGTTTTCTTGAGTTTTGAAAAGTTGAGTTGCATTTGTAAGCATTCAAAATCCTTGGTTAGCAAAGCATTTTTACTTTTTAAGAGTCGATTTAATGCAACACATTCAAGAATTTGGGATTGTTGGTCTTTAAATGTAACAAGATCCGGATGAGGCAAAGGTTCGCGTGTTCAACGCGAGTCACAACATGATCATTATTTAGATCCTCAAGTATAACCACGAGTCAATTTGATTATCAAGGAAACCATAAGGTCATCCGGATCGTCAAATGTAACTACGGGTTTATTTTGAACAACTGAGCCGTGCGAATTCGATATTGGCGGAGATATTAGTTCGTATATGATGATGGTTTGTTCGGTACCGAGACAAGCCATCGATGTCATACACCGGGCCTGCTTTCACCAT
This sequence comes from Chrysanthemum lavandulifolium, assembly GCA_022545495.1. Classification (NCBI taxonomy): domain Eukaryota; kingdom Viridiplantae; phylum Streptophyta; class Magnoliopsida; order Asterales; family Asteraceae; genus Chrysanthemum; species Chrysanthemum lavandulifolium. Next base: position 192,771,223 of record CM040245.1, on the reverse strand, counting down.
GTGTAACTCTTGCATATTAGCCATCAACATAATAAATTGAATTGGCCTCGCAAGTCCTCCATATCATCATCCGAGTCTCGCATCCGCCATAAAGCTCGTTTTTTGTCTCGTGAGAGACCCACCACTTCACCCTTAAGAGCCAAAAGTAAAGCCTCTTTGAAATAAGCACCGCCTAGTCCTTGGCTTTGGGCATGCATTAGCTGTGTGTCCTTCTCATTGCGCTTGTAGCATCTAAGACCATTTAACCGATTCGAGCATTTCCTGCTCCACCATTTGAGCTCATTGTTATTCCTCCCACAAGATTAAACCCTTGACCACCGCCCATCCGACGACCATAATCACGATTCGAACTTCAACACATCCATTGTTCACAACATCTTGAGTCCGTGTGTTTGATGAGGAACGAATACGATTGTTGGATTTGTTGGTGTAACGCCAAAAGCATCGAATCATAACAAATCCTTGTTGCAATGCTTCGAACGGATCGATTTCCTCGGTCGATTCACCGACATATGCTTGAGTATTGTTGTTGTTGTATGGAACCAATTGATTTTGTTGAGGTTGTTGCCGTGAAGGTGTGGTTGAAGCAATTGGTTGAGTTGCCGGTCGAGAGGATAATTCGCTGAGCATACAAGGCAAGTTGTTGTTTTCCGGATGTGACTGTAGCAATTTGAGCACGGAGAATCCTTTCCGATCAACTTCCTTTTCACGAGGCTTCAAGTAATCGTGCAACAATCCATAAGTAGAATGATGCATATTCTTCGCTTGACGGAGAAAATGACATACTTCTCCCATTCAGACCAAGACTACTCAGAACTTAGTATTCACCGCAATTCTTGGCATGATGATGTTGTGTTTATCCAAATCATTGATGATGTCCGAAAATCGATGATGATAGGACTCTAGTGTCTCTCCGTGTTCAATCATGAAGTGTACATAAGCCAAGTAAATTTTGGATTCCAAATCCTCCCGATTGAGTACGCATCCTTCCATAAGAAGACGAATATGATCCCACATTTTTGTGCGCTTTTGAGCATCAACACTACGAAGAATTGGGTTTGGTAATCCCAAGAGGATGTATTCCATTGCAAGTTCATCGCCTTCATAGTGTAGAAGTTCGTAGCATTTAGATCCGCAACAATAGCAATGTTGGTTTGTTCATCTCTTGGTGGAACAAAGCAGCTTGGATCTCCGGCACAATGACAAGAGGCATCTCAAATGGACCTTCCAAGATAACCTTCTTTAAGAACTTTCCATGTGGCTTCTTCAGATCACAAAACCTAAAGAACCTTATCACCCATTGATCGTAGTTTCGGAGTGAGCATTGGAGGTCTATCAGTGATCCACTTCATGAATTGATTGTTGGTCGCTTAAAGCTTCACACATCTTTGCAAACCAAGTGGGTTCCTTCATAGTGTTCCTTGATGAATGTTGATTGAAATCATTTGTGTAGGGTTGAACTTGAAGGCTTGGTGGTGTTTGAACCATTTGTGGTGGTGGAATTGCACCAATTTATGGATTATGTTGTTGATTAAATTGTTGTTGATAAATAGCTTGTTGTTGATTCCATTGTTGATGTTGTGGAGTTAATTGTTGTTGTTGTTGATGATTATAAGTGAGGAAATAGTTAGAGTATGGTGGTTGAGACATGTTGATAAACTTGTGTAGTAAAATGGATCTTTGTAGTCGAATGAACCTTTGTTGATGAAGTGTCCTTAGGCGAGAAAAGACAAGAACCAAGTAGCACTTATGCGTAAAACACCAAAGTTACGCGTAACAATTAGGAGTTACGCTGAGGATTTAGCTTACGCGTAAGGTGGAAAATATTCTAAAGTTATGCGAGACACAAGTTAGGCGAGAAACTTAGGCGAGGATTTCCTTATGCGTAGAACTAGGTTTACGCGTAAGTGAATCTTATGCGATTTCACGCCGTAGTTTATGCTTATGCGTAATTTTAGGTTTTGCCCAAATGATCTTTTACACTATCACAAAGGTAAAGGATATCTAAAGTCGACGATTTTCGCACTTATCCAAGTAAGAAACACGAAATAAACCAGAAAATGAAGATCAAACCAAGGAAGCACTTACACGTAGTTTTAGGGTTTTACGACGCAGTAGAATGCTCAAAATTTTGATTCTGTCCAAAAGTGTTTCTAAACCAGCTTTTGTGTGATAAAATAGCTTCAATAACACCAAAATACACAAAAGTGTGAAACTTTGATGAACCAAAGCCTCTAAAACAGCTTAAGCGTAGAATGAAACCCTCGCTCAAAACCAAGCTTAAAATGTATATCCACGCGTAAAGGTTGAAACTTTTGCCAAAAACAAGTATTCTAACACCTTAAAACATTGAAAGTACAAGAATCTTGGATTAAAAAGTGTAAAAACAAGTTTTAAGCTTAACCAAAGTATCAAGGTGCTTTAGGCGTATGACCGAAACCCACTTCAAAACAAACACGATTCACCCAACTAGTAGGCGATTGATACCATCATAGGTCACTAGTTTTACAAACACAAGTAATATAGAAAGAGATAAGGCGATTGAACAAGATTCAAGCACACACACGAAATATAAGACCGGTTACATGCTGTAGATGTATGTGAAAGAAAAGAACTTGAACAACCAACCTCAAATGAGGGTTTACAAGAGAATTTTTAGAGGAAGCTAGGCAACACTCCTAGTTCCCATCCTTTCCTTTATGGGCTTAGGCCTAAGCACATGGGCCTTCTACATAAGCTTAATGCTAATAACAAACATAAAGGCCATAATAAAGCTAACTATTACATATTAATTACTAACACTTGATTATGGTTTAGGAGTGATTCCAACATACATTATTATGCAAACAAAGGGAATTTGAATTTAACGTTCCCTTCCCGTCATTTCATAAACTTTAACTTTTCCCATGAATCCCAATCGTCCCAAAACTGTATACAAAGGATATGACTCGACTTAGCAACTTATGCAAGCAACCAGATAATTGAACTAAGGGTTTAGGGTGATAATAAAATTTGCACTAAATGTGAGTGCATAAGGGTAGGCTAAGGCGATTTGGGTGTATTTGGGGTGGTGTAAACAATGTTTTCATTGATATTCGAAAACCAAACATCACGAGAACCGCGAAAAGGATAGGCCTCGAGGGGTTAACTAGGGTATCGTGTACTAAAGATGAGTACAACCGAGGGTGTGGGAGAATTACTCAACCGATGTGGAAGAAGTAATTATATTATGGGTATCAAACAAGGGTTATCCTAATGCCTCTTATCATTTAGTTATTCCTAACTACACAAGTGTAGTCTCACTTATGATCTCGGAATGCGCCACAAAACAAGTTCTAGAATCTAATATACTACCGTTCACACTCTAAGCATTAAAGATGAACGCTTAATTCCTACTAATCTAAGGGCGATCCTCACATTTTGGGTGGAATTTGGGTGGTAAAGGGTTTTTGTGCTAGTCATGCAACTTCCTATCCGTGAGACGCTTTTGTTAAGACTAATGGCCCACTCCTATATGTCATGAAAAATTTTAAATTTGGTGCCAAAATTACCCTAACCGACATTTTCTCATGGTTTATTACACAATCACAATTGGACAAAGCAAATAATCAAGGATAAGCATAGTTTCAAAGTTCCCGTTTTATTTTCCCTCCCTACTTAAACCGAACATTGTCCCCAATGTTCCCGAAGTATCAAAGTTAAGATAAAAGAAGGTAATCAAAAACGAAGAAACTAATACTCCCCGATTAGCTCGGTAGGATCCGTAAAGTGGTGGTTAAATCCTTTCCAAGAAGAATTTATGAAAAGCTCCTCAATCTTATGTAACTTCTACTTGAAAAATTAAACCCGCACACTTGAAGAAAACAAACGAAACCTTCGCAGAAATCGGCGGTAATAATATATATAAGACTCGATTTAAACTAGGATATAATGCTTGTGGAATGGATGTTTACGTAATTTCTAAGAAAATTAAGACCGAAAATTCCAAAAATTTATAAGTAGCTCGTAAAACGAGAAAAGTGATATGATGTTTTTACTCCTTCCCGACACTGTCAAAGTTGCAATCTCGACGTCAGTTATCCCGACAAAAACTGCTCACGATTTTCCAAAAATTTCGAAAATTTACATCTTTAGAATCTGGAAAATTTCGCAAAACATCCATTATGACTCGAACAAACAAACATATATATCTTTTGGTTAAATGTTATTCTTATGTTTACGCTTTTGAAACGTGTAATCCTTCCTACACTTATCCCTTATGTAAAATACCTTTATATGCAATTAAGACGAGGTTAAAAACAAAATAAAGCATTTTTACAAATTTAAACATGAGGATAAACAATTAATAAAAGATATATGACACTAACAAGCAAACAATTAAGCATGGGTTGCCTCCCACGGCGATTTTTTTTATTTAAGAGTCTTGTAGCTAGACTCGTAGTCGTGCTCCTACGCTTTCTCATTACCGCCTCTTGACGGTCTTTACCGGGGATTCCATGTTGTAGAAGTGTCCTATGATGCACCTCTAAGAGTTCATCCTCTCCCAATCGGTCCTATATTTCGGTCCTAAGTTCAAACAATCCTTATAGAACCCAAAATCTTAGCCATAACATAATCTACTCCTTTTCCCTATCCTTATCATTCCTATAATAGACCGAATCTTAAGTTCCTTTTCATCATTAGAGAGTGATGAAAACTTCTCAATCTTAAACGGCATTTGGTAAGCTATGTCGCCGGTCTCATCCTTGAATCGCACTACTCCTAACGAGGGGTCATAGGTCATTCCGTGCTTTCTATGAAAGGTTTTCCTAGAATAACGTGGGACAAACTAGGGTCTATGGCCGTGCTAATATCATCCACAATTATGAAGTCCGTAGGGAACGTGAAACTACCTACATAGACGGGCAATCCCTTAACTCTACCAAGAAAATTGCACTTATCCCTAGGATTATCGGGGTCTTGCCTAGTTTGGATAGGCTTCTTCATTATCCAATTGTAGTAGGTGCTAGTCATTATGTTGATTGGGGATTTGCGATCAATGTAGGCCTTTGCCACAAAAAGGTGTCCTATGCAACATGGTATGTGAAGATTCCAAGGGTTCCCAAACTTGATTCTAGGGCTTTTCCTAACATACATGTGACGGAGGTCACGCACTAAGTGAGGTGGCGAGATAGTTCTTCTTCCGTAGGAAATTTGTTGAAATAGTCAATGTCTACTTCATCTACTTCCTCGGTGTTTCATTATTTACAAGCGTATGGTCCTCTTCGTCATCTGCTCTATCAGTTCCACTAAGGCGATGGTATTGACGAATTGAACGTGCTTAGTTAGCTTGCTTGGATCCTTAATCTCTATACCGGGTTCGGAAGTTGAGATAGCACTAACCTTCCTATCACTATTGGCTATGGCTTTCAAAAGGTTGTCTATCTTCCTATCCACCTCGGCTTGTTGATGGTTAAAGCGGTCCGAGAGCTTAGCCATTTGGGTTTCTTGAGATGCAACTAGGTTTTGCAACATCCGCTCGATGTTTTGTTGGTTAGGACCGCTTAGGTGGGGCCATGAGAAATCATTAGAGGTGAATTCTTTGGTTTGTCCCCGAGAAGTCGGCTTGCTTTTCCATGCCTCACGAGTTTCATTGAAATTCCTAGGTCCCGTGTTGTAGGAATTTTCCTCCCGCTCCATTAATACGCGAGGATGCGAGTCAACGGAAGCGTGTTCGGGATCGGTGCTAGCGCGTGTTATGAGGATCACAAAACGGCTTGCACGAGGAAGAAACTTTGTTCACATGGTGTGAAGACTTAGGATTTTCGTGAGGAACTCATGAGGAATTTAACTTGATCTTCAAGTTCGATCATCCAACGGTCGGAAGGTTGTGAGTTGATGGAAGGCAATGAGATTGCCTTGACGGTTTTAGGTAGCTCACGGGGTCATCCCAACTTTCATTGTCGTAGAGGGCAAGGTCCTCTATTATACCCCATGATTCTTCCGCGGTGAGATCACTAAGTTTTCCACCGCCGCTTGGTCAATGGATCGCTAGTGGGAAGGTGACATGATCATAAAAGATTTGGACTTGGAGCCAAAGATCAATGCCGTGATGAGGGACTTTATGAAGTAAGTCCTTGAATCGGGTCCATGCTTCAGAGAGAGATTCACCTTGACGTTGTTGGAACATCAAGATGTCATTCCTAAGCTTAGTGGTTCTCCGTGGGAAAAATTGAGCAAGGAAGCGAGAGGTAAGATCATCCCAACTTGAGATGGAGCCGGCGGAAGTCGCTCAAGCCAATTACTAGCTTGGTCCCAGAGAGAATTAGAAGAGACAGCGCGTGCTCTCCCGAGTAGTAGCATCAAGGTCGATGGAATCGACAATTTTGAGGAAATCCTCGATGTCGATTTGGATCTTCTAACGAAGTCCATGGAATGCACATCCGCTTTGCACCAACCGGATGGTGTCGGATCGCAGGCCGTAGTTTGGGCTTGGTCGGGAAGCTCAATGGTGTTCCTATAGCCTAGTGGCTTGGTCTTGAGTATTCACCAAGAGTACGGGCTCTGGCGGGTCATTTGGTGGTGGGTTGATGAGTGGTGGTTGGTTATCATCTTCCATGATGAAAAGTGATGGGTGTTACAACAAAAGTCACGAAGAAGGGGGATAGACTAAGAGAAAGCTAAAATGAGAAAAATTTACTTGATAGGAATCAAGCAAAGAAACCTAAACGAGGTGGACTACTAACTAGCTATTCTATTCCGCGCAAGCGCCTAAAACTTGATAACGCTACACGCCGTCGGGGTCAAGGAAACTTCCTTTCTTCGAGCAAGTTTTATAACACCCTAGGCAAAGGAACCTAATCGTTGTAGTGTAGTAATTAGGGTAAGCCACGGGTATTGATATCGCTCTCTAGGGAATAGGAATGCTAGTGAGAAGTTACTACGCTAAGGTTGAGGTTGAGGAAGATTATTTTTATCTTTTTATGTTTTTGGGAAATTGAAAGGTATGAATCTCGGGTATTGGATTTGGGGTTGGTATTTCACCGATTACTCTACTCTTATCTAATTATCTAAACTAAGGTGGTGGTAGTCTATGTCTAATTAATGTGTGCTCGTATGATAGTTTAAAGATGTGTTTACTTAGGTTTTACTACTCCTTAATTATCTCCTATTGATGGTTGAGTTGTCACGCCTTATTCTTAGTTGCGTTGTGTGTCTAAAGTTGTAGGGTATGCGTTTCTCCCTAACTCTTTAAACTTACCAAAGGGTCTCGCCTACAAAACCCACTAGGATAATAAACTCTTACTCTAAGGCACTCTTTGGATGGTTTAGCTTACCATTACTCGTAATTATATTCTAAGGTTCACAAAGATGAATCAAGCATTAAGTACACAACGAATGACCTATCGCATTACTAGATCATTAATCAACTAAGATAAGAAACAACCAATCAATATTCAATAACTAAGTTTCATATTCCTAAGCAAACACACAAATAAATTAGCTTGGACATGGAGAACATGCAAGCATACACACAAATAATCAAAGACATAATTGAATTGATGAAGTAAATACTTATCTTGATGTAAGATAGGGTTTGAAACCCTCAAATACCGTATAAGACACCCTTGGTTCGGTTTTTAGGTTTTACTCCACAAAAGACTCTCTTAAACCGAAAAATTCGGATTCTATATATAATATTACATATGCGACGCGCCACCTTATGTTTTGTGACGCCGCCGTGTCGCCGCCATTAGGGTTTCGCTCTTGGCCACGTTAACCTTGCGACGGCCACCTTATGTCCGTGACGCCGTCTTTGACTTCCGACGTTGTCCGGATTGAATCTAGGCCGTCGAGTAGCAACGGCCTACTCTTTTAAAGCCCGACGTCGTCACTTGAAAATAGGGTATTTGGCCACCAGATCTCACAAAATCCTATGACGGCGCCGCATTAACACCGACGCCGCCGCCTGCTTTCAGCACTTTGAGTGTCTCGATTCGACTTTGGCCATTTTCTTCAGATATTCGCCTTTTCGTCCAAATAAGTGTCATTCCAGCATTTTGCCTTCAAGAGACCTAAAAAGTGAAAAGGAACGATATTAAGCAATAACGGATACAAAGTGATCAAATAAGGACTTAAACGACCCTCAAATGGTACCTTTTAAAACCTTATCAAGACGCTGATGGCGGTAGGGACTTTAAAAATTCTTTAAGAAAGGAAGATACGTCAAACAACCATATGACGATAAGAAAGGCTTTCGGAAAAGCAAAGAGGACGAGAAGCCAAAGGATGATCAGATTTGCTTTAAATGTGGGGACCCAAACCACTTTATTAGTAAGTGTCCCAAACGGATGATCAAAAGCGTCAGTAAGCGGCACATGGGGAATGAGCGACGAGGAGGATGAAGAAATTTGTCTCATGGCAAATGACGAGGTATGTCACGAATACTATAGTAGTTCATCACTCGATGACGACTCATTGCATAATGAATATGACAAACTATGCAATATTAGCTTAAAACTAATTAACAAAAATAAACTCTTAAAGAGTCAAAATAAACGCTTAGATAAAGAAGTCATAGAATTAAAAGCAAAACTAAAACGCTAGAAAATGGTAAAATAGCAAGTGGTGAATGTGAACTTTATGCTCAACTTCAAACACTAGTGGATAACTTAGATTCTAAAATTGCTAGAATGAGTACGAACACTTTAGATACAATACTCAAGGTGTTAAACCGTAACAATCAAAAGGGTCTAGGTAGTTAACAACTTGATCCATCAACTAGTGAAAATAAAGAAACAAAATTTGTTAAAGAACTAGAAAAATCAGCCATCTGTGGCGGATCCCACGGATCCCCAAAAGGAAACCGGCTAGTGTACGTAAAGGGATCCGTGGATCTCAGTAGCAAACAAGAGCAATAACGTAGGTTCCTCATCTAGAACCGAGTTTGTTATAGTTAATAGTAAGAAACCAACCATGTCACCACTAGACAACCACCTCCAAAATATAATCCTACTTTTGCAAGAAACAAAGCTCCATCTTTTCAAAACCTAATTCATTTAGGAGACCTAATAACGCTAATTCGAAAAGTAACCATCAAATAGGATGGAATCCAAACATGCAAAATGGTTTTCATTTTCAAAACTTTGCTCCATGGAATGCATATTCATCTTATCCATACATGTCTAACATGAATGGAATGTTTAACACTAATGGACCCATGAACAAATGGGGACCAAACTTTGAGTTTATTATTGTTTTAGGTGTGCTTAAAGGTCGATCTAGACCCCATGAATGGGTTAAGGATAGCGGATGCACGAGGCACAAGACCGAATAGGATCTATTCTCCACATATGAATCCTTCAATGGAGGTAATGGTGTTTGGAAATAGCAAAGTAGAATCATCGGTAAAGGTACGATTTCTAACAAATCTCTAACCATTAACGATGTGTGTCACGAGAAAACCTTAACTTTAACCTCTTAAGTATAGGACAAATATGTGATAAAAAGTGCAATATACTTTTTACCAAAACCGGTAGTAAGATACTAAAAAATGGCATTACCATAGGAAAAGAAATTAGAAAACATGGAGTTTATGTCATTAAAATCGGTAATGAACCTAAGGACAAACTATGTCTTACCTCTATGGATGATACTTCAACCTTATGGCATCGAAGATTGGGTCACGCCAACATGCGACTTCTTCAATCGCTATCATCCAAAGATCAAGTAAGAGACCTACCTAAGTTAAAATATGAACATCATTTTTGTGATGCTTGTAATGTAGGAAAACAAGCTCATTTGAGTCATAAAGCTAAAAACATGGTGTCCACAACTAGGTGTCTAGAATTACTACATATGGATTTATTTGGTCCATCCGCTATCCAAAGTTATGGAGGCAACTACTATACTTTGGTCATAGTTGATGACTACTCTAGGTATACTTGGACAAAATTTTTAAAGAACAAAACGAAAACCTTTAACTATTTTGAAATATTAAGCAAAAAAATCCAAAGACAACTAGGAAGTCCCATAGTGTCTATTAGGACGGATCATGGTAGGGAATTCGATAATGAAGTACAATTCAGAGCTTTTTGTGACGCTAATGGTATTACTCACAACTTCTCGGCTCCACGCACTCCACAATCGAATGGGGTCGTAGAAAGAAAGAATAGAACCTTACAAGAAATGAGTAGAACCATGCTTAATGAACAATCCATACCTCAAAAGTTTTGGTGTAATGCCATTGATACTTCAACGTACATACTCAATCGAGTCTTAATTAGACCAATCTTAGAAAAAACTCCATATGAGTTACTTCGAGGCATAAAGCCTACGTTAAATCACTTTAGAGTCTTTGGTAGTAAATGTTTTATTCTTAACACTAAAGATTACCTTACAAATTTTGATCCTAAATCAACCGAATGTATCTTTTTAGGTTACTCGCTAAATAGCAAAGCTTACGTCATATTAAACAAAGAAACAATGAAGGTAGAAGAGTCATTAAATATAAAATTTGATGAAAGTCCACCCAAACCCTCTCCACCTCTTATAGATGACGAGATTATAGAAAGTGAAGCTATGGTAATAAAGAAAAAGATTAATGAAGAAGAACCTCTAAGTGATGAAATAATTAACATTAAAGAATCCAAAGATCACCCCGTAGATAAAGTCATAGGAAAACTAAACGAACGAGCATTAAGGTCTCAAGTTCAAAACCAAAGTAACTTGTTTTGTTTTGTTTCAACCTTAGAACCTAAGAATACACAAGAAGCCATAAAAGATGAGAGTTGGGTAATGGCTATGCAAGAAGAAGTAAATCAATTTTTTTCTAATGATGTTTGGACACTTGTCCCTCAACCTAGTAATCAAACCATAATAGGAACCAAATGGGTTTATAAAAACAAATTATATGCAAACGGAGTCGTGTTTAGGAACAAGGCTAGACTCGTTGCTCAAGGGTATAACCAACAAGAAGGAATAGACTTTGATGAGACCTACGCCCCCGTGGCTAGATTAGAGTCTATAAGAAAACTTCTTGCATAGCTTGTGCTAATGATCTAAAGCTTTATCAAATGGATGTCAAAAGCGCTTTTCTAAATGGTGTCATAAATGAAGAAGTATATGTAGCTCAACCTCCGGGCTTCATTGATTTTGAAAAACCCAAACATGTCTAAAAATTAAAGAAAGCCCTTTACGGTCTTAAACAAGCTCCAAAAGCTTGGTATGATAGACTCAAGTCATTTCTAGTTGACAACACACTTTTTACTAAGAAAAGAGAGTCACATATAATCATAGTACAAATATATGTAGATGATATTATATTCGGATCCACTTGTCAAGACATGTGTGATGATTTATCTAAAATCATGCATGACGAGTTCGAGATGAGTATGATGGGAGAACTTAGTTTCTTTCTTGGTCTACAAATAAAACAAGTAGAAGATGGTATCTTCTTCAATCAATCTAAATACATCAAGGAGATGTTAAAGAAATTCGGTCTAGAAGAGTCAAAACCTATTAGGACTCCAATTTCATCCGACACCAAACTCACAAAAGATGAAGACGAAGAATCCGTAGATAATACTAAATATCGTGGCATGATAGGTAGTCTTCTCTACCTCACGGCAAGTAGGCCGGATATCATGTTTAGTGTTTGCTTATGTGCTAGGTTTCAAGAAGACCCTAAAACATCACACCTAGAAGCCGTAAAGGACATTTAGATATATTAAGGGTACATCACAATTAGGATTATGGTATCCTAAGGGCACGGGAGTAGAAACAATTGTATATGCGATTCGACCATACAGTGATTACGTTGATAGAAAAAGTACAAGTGGGTATGTACTTTCATGGGATGTTGTTTAACATCTTGGTTTTCTAAGAAACAAACGGCACTAGCTATATCAACAACCGGGCCGAGCACGTCTCCGGCAAAGCATGCCAACAAGCACTATGGATGAAACAAGCATTAGTCGACTCGACATCCATCTAAGCGACATAGGCATCCTATGTGACAACAAAGGTGCCATCGACCTAAGCAAGAATCCGGTATTGCATTCTCGCACAAAGCATATAGAGATTCGACATCACTTCTTGAGACAATGTTCAAAAGGGAACATCTCTATTGAGAAGGTAGCATCCGAAGACAACATAGCCGACGCCCTCACCAAACCGTTGAAGGGAACAAATCAACCTAGTTCGCCTTGGTCTAGGTCTAATGGAACAAATGTCGTAACTTATTTGACTCTACAAGGTATGTAAACACTAGCCTTCTTCTTTCTGAGTCTAGGATTTCTATTTCAAGCACAACTCACAAACAATACGAGAATTTTCAAAACCCAAGATAAGTCTTCCACTTTTAATTTTAATTTTTTTTCACATAACTACATACACATTTTTAAAGAAAATATATTTTCAAAATGTTTTCTAAAAAGAATGATACCGTTTTCATTGCATCTCATGTCTTTTGAATGCTAAAGGGAACACATAACTAATATGTGTTTTCGGGTACATTTATTTAGGCAAAAATGAATTAGGAGCATTGATAACACAATATTACGTACTTATGTACCAAATGTGTGTTTTCGGGTTATCTCAATAGGACTTATTTTTCTCTAGTTATTTTCCTTTTCTTTTAGAGGTCGAGAAAACCGCAACTCCAAATAGTTTGCATATAGGCACACAATAGGCAAAAATGTTTCCAAAAAGAAAAATTTTGTGCTCGAATCACTAGACCCACGGATCCCAGCCTTCATGTTGGACGGATCCTCAAGGGAAGGATCCGTGGATCCGTGAAGACGTGTCGCTTTTTAACTTCTATTCTTTTCACTTTGGATGAAAAATCCACATTTGTTTCATTTTGGGAGTATGCTCTTTAATGCTTGTGTTCTCATGATCACATGCCTTGAATTCATATCTAATCATTAGATTTTAATCCTCATTTTGGTTAAAGCATTCATTACAATGCTTTGTTTTCTATATATAAACTCCCAAAATGCTTGCATAATCCATCTCATCCTTACATACACAATACACCATGTCATTCAAAAACCCTTTTGGAGAATCATCTAGTATAAACAATCAGATATCCAAACCTTTGTACTTCCACCATCCGAAATACCACAATCAAACAATAGGATATCCGCACGGATTAGTATCCGATCTTGTTGCTTAGCAAAAACAACCTTAAATGGTTCATCCTTAACAAATAACTCATCACAAGATGCTTCCATAATAGCACCTCCCTCATCTCCAACAAGTACACCAACCTCATCACCACCCAAAGTCACTCTTTTGGAACTCCTTAAGACTCCAACAAGATCTAAACAATCTAAACAAAAAGAAATAGTCTTTTCAACACCACCCACATCTCCAAATAATATCTTTCAAGATCTTGAAACATCACCACCATTAGCTCCCATCACATTACAAGAACATCTAGGTTCTTTTCCACCACCACTTACAAATATTCCGGATGTTGATCCATATTTTCCTATTTTTCCACCACATCTTCCGCATAACTCAAATCAAAACAACCCGGAAAACTTCCGCACTCATCACCCACATCACCTACATTGTGAACATTTCCAATCCACTAGGGAAATCGCAATAGAAGTTTGGGAAGAAATGCGATTCATACTCAACCTCATACTTGATCGCATCAATACCATCACTCATCAAAACCTCCATCCATAAACCTTATACAAGCATGGACGGAATGATTACTACTATTTTCTATTTTTTTTGTACGTTTTCATTTGAGTCATTTTCAAGAACAAGTCTTGTTCTTATTTTTACATGCTTGTTGGTGGCATAAATACCACTACAATTTGTTGTTTTATTACAAGGCCTTGTTTACATACCTTGGCTCCCAATCTTGATTCTCGACAATCACAAGATTATTTAAGCATGTTACTAACCTTTCTTTTTGTAGCATTTCTATTTTTCTTCACTTGACGCCCCAAACAAGGGGGAGCTACCATCAAGGGGGAGTTAGTGATACGTGGACTATTTTCTTTTCCACACCTTTATATTTATTTCTTCCAAGGGTTAACTTTTGTTTCGACAAAAAGGGGAGAAGAAGTAAAACTTAGGGGCTTCGGCTTTCAAAATTTACATCTATTCTTAAGTTTTACTCATCAACAAAAGGGAGATTGTTAATACAAATAAACCCAGAAACCGTTTATTAATATTTTGCGATCTCTTTGTGTTTTGTTGATAACAAATATAATGTTATCTTAAGTATAATTGTAAAGGATACATGTTAGTTTTGTAAAGCATTTACATATAGCCATTTAAATACAAAAATGTTGTAATTAAGCATTTGTTGTAGTAGTTTATTAGGATGGGTAAAAAGCATAACCCATGGACCATAACCCATGGATCTTAACCCATACCCAAAGAGACTTGATACAATGTATACTTAGATACATTGAATCTAAAGATAACCCATGGACCAACCCATGACCCATAACCAAAAAACCCATGGGCAAAGAGGAGCGTTCCACGGATCCCTAGGATTAAACTAGACGGATCCCTTGTGGAAGGGATCCGTGGGATCCGTGGGAACAAAGGAAGGAATTTGCCTATATATAGAGAGCCATTTCTTCATTCTTACTCACCCCTCTTCTTACTAAATCTCATACACTCTCATTCTCTTCTAACATATAGATCACTTGATCTAGAGAGTTGTTCTTCTTTCTTTCTATTGTGATCCTCATACAGGTCCTTCTCTAAGGCGAGATCACGAGCATTCTACAAGTCATCCAAGCAAGGGGTCCTTGATTGATTTGTAACTCCGCAATATTTCTGTAGCGAAGATCTTGTATTTGATAATTCACATATTTGTTGTGTAATAGTCGTGTTGGTTTGGTCCACCGTGTTACGGACTCGGTATCTAGCTTTGAACCGGATAAAGTGTAAGCAACGTTGTGAAGGCTTCTCCGCCAAGTGAAGGAGTTTGTTGACATAGTGCTTGAACTCTCGAGTAGGTGACTCGGGAGTGGAGTTGGGCAAGGAAGGTGTCCTTGTAGCCGAACCACTATACACCGCCATGTGTCTTTCTTTCCCTTCGCTTACTTTATTTACTTACTTTATCATTAGATCTATACTTTCTCCACATCCACAAGATCTCACATATCAACGAATCTAAACGCTTTTGAAACTAACGTAAAATCAGAAAAACTATTCAACCCCCCTGCTAGTTTTCCACAGAATTTTGGAGAAAAAACCCTAAATCGTTTGTAGTCCGAATTGGACAGTATCTTAGGATCCCATACCCTATTTTACACATCGAGATAAGTATTTTAATCCAAAGTAACATTATGTCTATCCCATATTCGATTGATTGTGTGTATGCTTCCTTGTTTACCATGTCTAGCTAAATTTCTTGTGTGTTTGCTTAGATCTATGAAACCTAGTTATTGATTATTGTTAGGTTGTTTCTTATCTTAATTGTAAATTGGCTTAGAAGTGCAACTAGGCATCATTCGTTGTATTTAATGCTTGAGTATGCTTTATAATGATGTCGTCTATGGATGAAATAGCTTAGGCTTGCCGACTTCGTAGGTTGCATACGAGAGATAACTTCAAAGAACTAGGGGGCACGCATACCCTAAGACCTTAGGAATACAACACGTTAAGATAAGGTGTGACAATTCAACCGAAAAATAAAAGATAACTAGGGAGTAATAGTATCTAGGTAAACATATTTTTAATCATCATACGAGCACACTTCAATTAGACATAAGCTACCCGTAGTAATTAGATAACTAGATAATGAGATAAGTAGAAGTAATCAGTAGAAGTACCACCCCCAAACCAATTGCCTCGAGATTTTTACCTTATCTTTCTAAAAAGCCAATAAAAAGATAAAAAAGAATCATCCTAAACCTCCACCTTCTCATCAGACGTTTCTTACTAGCATTCCTATTCCCCTACAGAACGATATCAACCCCCGAGGCTTACCCAATACTACACTACAACGATTAGGTTCACTGCCTAAGAGGTTGAAAAACTTGCTCGACGAAAACGAAGTTTCCTTTACCCCGAACGCGCCTCCCGCGCCCATCAATATCTTCTGGTTATCAGTTTCTGTATACCATCTTGTGAAGAATTTGTGGTCAATGAAGTGGTCGAAAAGCTGTTCGAAAACATGGTCTGAATTCATGGTCGAAATATTGGTCGAAAAAGTGGTCAGAACAGAAAAGTCAACGAAAATTTAAAACCCTTTTCTTACGAATTTTCCCCAATCTTACGAATAATGTTTTACGATTAAGAACCTTATGTTATAAATTACTCTTCAGTACTGTTTACGAATTTCTTGGAAAGAAATTTATAAGGTTTTAAGAATAAGCTTTTACGAATAAGCTTACGAGTAAGGTTTTTACAAGTAAGGTTTACGATTAAGTTTTAGTTTGTTACCAACAAGACCATGGTTATACGAATAAGACATTCTTATGAGTAAGAAGACCAGGAAGAAAGAAGAAGATAAAGATGTAATAGTTCGACCAAGACCAATAACCAATTACAACAACCCTCTTCTTATGACCTCAATCCTATAACCTCAGTCCACAACTACACCAAGCTAAGACGTCTAAATAAATGGACAAGATATCAGATTTGTTTCATGTTTCTCATAATGATACAAGACCTTTAACAGATCTAAATACACAACAACAATAACAACATAGATCTTTATCGTATTCTTGTCTAGACACAACCTTAAACCCTCACATCACTCCCCAAATCTAATCAATCAAACAAGACATGATAAATTCATATGATCTCAGATCGGTTCATAGTTTTTCACAAGTCTTTCAAAGATGTTTACTTGAACCATATTCATCATTGATCCTGTGTCTAGAAACCTTCAATTATAATATACAAACCGACAATAATAGAAGAATAACAATTGTGTTTTTTCTTTATTTGATTCATTTTGACTTATACGGAATGACACAAAACATTAATGGATCTCAGTTATTATTTTGTGCTACTCAAAGTATCATCAAGACCATCCATGGTCAACCAAATGAAATAAAATAATCATCAATGATCCTTGTTGAAGACTAAGGGTGTGCTTGGTTGAGGGTATTGAGGGGTAAGCAATAGCAAAGATAATGATTAATGATGCTTGGTTGACTTTAATGCAATGACCCATTATCCAATAGTGGGTAACGGGGCATTACTCAATAAATTTAGGGGAATGGTTTCCTTACCTTTTCCCTTTCCTTAGTATTCATTTTGCCTTTCCCTTTCCCATTACCTAGTTTGAACCAAGCACACCCTAAGCTTCATTGAATATCTGAAAACATAAAGAAGGAACGATAACAATGGCATTATATTCCTTCTTGGTTTCGTTCAAATGACACAAAACAAACAAAAACAATACAAAAGATCTTACCCAGGATACTTAAGTATCTTGATGCCAAGAACTATTTACACCTTCGTTTGGTTCGTGTAGACTTGGGTACGAGAGAAAAAGGATGGTGGGAGGAGGAGGTGTGTGTTTTTTTTGGCTGCACACACAAGTGATTAGGGTTAAGATTGAAATGAGACGTATTAGGGAAACAACATTTTATTCCAGTTATAACTTTTAATTGTGGATCGGTATCATTTGGTTTGGGTTGAAATCTTAAAATCGGATCAATAATGGGCCATTTGTTGGGCTTCGCCATCGGATTGTTTCTTGGGCTGAGGTTATGGCATGAGTACTTAGTGTGGACTGAAACAAGTAAACAAACATTTTTTAGCTGAAAGGATAATACAACTAATGGTTTAGGTTATATCAAAAAGTTGTGCTTAAAAGGTTATTAGTATCAAATGTATTCGTAATACATTGTTAAATTTTTGCCATACTTTTTATTTGGTGAAAAAGAGTGGTATTGTGGTTATTACAAATTTTCACGGGATACAGTTTTTGACAAGATCGGGAAAAACCATTATCAAAGTTCACCTAAATCGTCAAAAGGCTAATTTTGGGTTTATAACCGCAAGATGTGACTACGGCTTTAATTCTTTATTATTTATTTGAGGTTGAAGTGGAATTTCACGGGCGCGTGTACTTAGTATCTGAAGATATCGGGGTTGGTTGGATGCATGATTCTTTAAGATCCTTGTTCGAGTTTTTAACCATTACAAATGACAGAGACTTGAGTTGTCTAGTTATACCTGATGTAAGGAGTTACGTTGTTGTTCTCACAGAGTATAGCTATCACTTTAAAGGAGTTACGTTGTAGTGCTCAAGTGTCACAAAAATCTGTGGATAATTCGAGAGAAGTTCATATACATTTAAGGATGGTTGTATGGGTATATGATTCTACCTTTATTGAAATTCTCGAGATTGGTTCTTAGTCGACAAGAGTGCAAGTTTAAGTCACAAGTTCGGGTTATCTTACTTGACTCAATTTCATCATATTGGGTTTTCTCCATCGCAGTCACTACAAAGAGTCGCGAATGATAATGGGGTCGGTAAGAGTTAGTGAGAGGAGTATAAACAAGTAGATAAGTTTTATCGCATTGATTCTCACGGATATTCATGGTACTTCACACTTGTTCGATTAATTGGACATGGTTCTGTGCTCAATTTCATCATCAACATACGTGGTGTATGTTTCTAATTCATTGAAAACAGTGAAGGGAAGAGAGAGTATATGCTCTGTGTTGTCTTTGCCTTCTTTGCGAAAACCCTTTCCCTTCATGAGTTTCTTCAATCAGAGGGAAGAAATGAGACGATCAGTGGTTCAAAGGTCTTACTTCAGTGTTATCATCTCAACTTTCACGGGGTTATTTTGTGTGTTGTTACCTACATGTGATGTTTTAACCCCATTATGATGCCTCACACACGGTCATATTATCGAGTATTCATAGATATGCAAGTGATTAGTTGTCCGATAGACAGCAACAATCAAGGGAAAAAAGTTGTTATTTCATCTTTCGTGGTTTGTTTGGTGTGTAGCTACTACATACATGAGAAGATCTTGTTGATTTCTTGCATGTTACCCCCGAACAGATTTTCCGCATTATGTACAACTGTGATTACTTGACTAGACAGATTTGCTTGGTGTGGTTTACTGCTCATCTACAAATTCTGTTGCGCACTTAAAACTTCAAAAGTTAGAAGATATGTCTATTACATCAAAGTTTCAAATATGCTGAAGATGTTTGTCAGTTTGGGGGAGAGCTGATTCGAAAACCTTGCCAAAAGGAAGTGTACAAAGAAGCTGCTAAAGACATGCAACATAAATTGGGGGAGTTAATCCAATTCATGCATATTACATCATTTGCCTACAAGTGAAGAAAAGTTCTCAAGCCGAGGTATAAGATGAAGACAAAGAGCGTCAACTGCAGTCATCCTCAGCATTTGAATAGCTTATGAAGACTTTAATTTACTTATATTTTTACTTATAGGAAATGTTGTAAGTAATCCCTTTTATCGTCCCATTGGGGGAAGATTGTTGGGATCGCTCCTACCACGTAAATGGAACGATATTTACAGGATTACATTAGTTATCATGTAAGCCTAATACACAGGTACTATAAGTGTCATTGTTGTAAAGTCTTGTGTATATTAGGCTATATAATTCCTCCTACATTTCACTTGGAGGGTGAAACTTAGTGTGTAATTTAATCTTTTATTATTATCAATAAAACACAGTTTTCCTTTCTCTCTCTACTCTCTCTCTCTCTCTCTCTCTCTCTGTAAGTATGGATATGGTGTTCTTCCATCATCCCCAACATTCCGATTCACAATATCAACCAAATACACGATCCTACAATCTAAATTATTGTAAATGAGCATACAACTCTTCTTACACATAATTTTACATAGGAATTTAACCAAAATAAGAACTTTTATTAAATGACTACAAGGATTTATGTTACATGAGTTCAAACTGTGTAAGTTCTTCTCAAAAATTTCATATGCTTCTTGAAGATCAGGCCTTCCCTTGATTTCCAACATTATATGAGCAACAAACATCTTGGAAAATTAAAAGTCCAGTCTGTTAATACAAATAAACCGTAAAAACGTTTATTAATATTTAGAGATCTCTTTGTGTTTTGTTGATAACAAATATAATGTTATCATAAGTAAAATTATAAGGATACATGTTATTTTTGTAAAGCATCTAAATATATAGTCATTTAATATAAATTATTGTAATAATTCATTTATTGTAATAGTTTATTAGAATGGGTAAAAATCACAACCCATGACCCATACCCATTGGAGCATATCCATAACCCATGGAGCTAACCCATAACTAGGGGTGGAAACGAGCCGAGTCGAGCCCGAGGCTGCTAGAGGTTGAGCTCGGCTCGTTTATATTTTAAAAAGCTCGAGCTCGAGCTCGGCTCGATTCGAGCCTTAAGGTTTGAGCTCGAGCTCGGCTCGTGGTATGTATATAAGGCTCGAGCTCGGCTCGGGCTCGGCTCGTTTGTTATGTGCCTATAAGAAAACTGCTAGGCTCGTGTTCGAGCTCGTTTATATAAAGCTCGTTTATTTGTTTTGAGCTCTTGAAAGAGCTCCTTAACATACATACACATGGTTTATATGATTTTGAATAGTCATTACAATAAAGAGATGCTGTTATTTTGGATTGAGAATTTTTTTTTCGTCTTTGTGATAACTCAAATACTCATTTATCAAAACGCATATGTTGAATTTAATGTAATTTTAATATATGGTGTCTATTTTTTATGGAGCCATGGAGGTATGAATATCATTACAAAGAGATGCATCTATACAATTCTGTTTTTCCTTTAATAGAATGAGATAATCGTTAAATTCCAATGAATGCATAATATAATGTTCTTCATTTTTAACTGTTAATTACATATCAGAATCTTAACAAGAACAACATAAAATAGATAGAATCATAAACATAACCCAAATCAAACAACATCAAATCCATAACTATCTTAATCCCATCTCCAAACAACTACAAATAAACTCAAAACAAGCAAGCCTCGAACCAAACATAAATTACCCCTTAAAAGGATCTCAGTTTGTTCTAAATATTTACAGATCTTTATAGATCTTGAATGTTAGAACTAGATCCATCATCGATCTATGAAGATTATAGCTCCTTCCTTTGTTATTCGAAATATTAAGAACGAACAAAAACAAGGTTGTTTAATTCATTCTTTATTTCGTTCAAAGAAAAAACATGCAATGCCCTACCTTAATATAGATCTATAGAAGACCTTGAAGCCAAACTGAAGCATAGGTTGTCTTTTTTTTATTGTGTTCGGATTGTATCAAAAGGAGGCAAAGGGTTTTGACTTTTGTTTATGTTTAGATTGTTTGGTGAAATGAGATGGAAAGTATGGTTGTGGGTTCGTGTGATTCAAGTATGTTTAGGAATTGTGGATCCGATTTATCAAATGGAGAAAGAAAGAAGATTGTTTTTTTGTGGGTGTGTGACTGCAAAGGAGTGAGATGGGGCGTGAGTTTAGATGGAGTAAAAGTAGGGTATGTGTTGTTAATGTGCCCTTTTATAATCTATACTAAGCTCGTTTAGGCTCGTGAGCCTAAACGAGCTTTATTTATAAAGCTCGGTCTCGGGCTCGTTTATTAAATGAGCTTTAATTTAGGCTCGAGCTTGGGCTCGAGCTCGTTTAGGCTCGGCTCGTTTGAGCTTTTTATCGATCCGATCCCGAGCTTTTCACGAGCGGCTCGGCTCGTTTCCACCCCTACCCATAACCCATTGTCTGGATGCATTACATCTTGTAGATACATTGTATCTACTTATATACCCATGGTCCAAAGTCTAGGACCCATGACCCATGACCCATAACCCAAAAACCCAAAGGCAAACAGGAGCGTCTCACGGATCCCTCCATTTACACTAGACGGATCCCTCAGGCAAGGGATCCGTCGGATCCGTACAACAGTAGCAAGAAATTACCTATAAATAGAGAACTATTTCTTAATTGTAACTCACCCCTCTTCTTACAAACTCTCTCATATATTCTTACATTCTTCTAACCTAAGATCACTTGATCTAGATAGTAGTTCTTCTTTCTTTGTTGTGATTCTCATATAGGTCCTTCTCTAAGGCGAGATCACAGCATTCTACAAGTCATCCAAGCAAGGGTCCTTGATTGATTTGTTCCTCCACAAGATTTCAGCGAAGATCTTGTATTTCATATTTCACATATTTGTTATGTTATAGTATTGTTGGTTTGGTCCTCCGTGTTAAATAGTGTTAAAACGGGAAAAAACCAAAAAGGATTAGGTATTCAACAACTTGATGCATCAACTAGTGAAAACAAAGAAACACAATCCGTCAAAGCAATAGCAAACAAGTCACTGTAGTCACGGATCCCACAAAAAGGGAACCGGCTAGTGTAAAGCCAGGGATCCGTGGGTCATTGAAGTGCAATGTAGTAATAATATAACTTCCTCATCTAGAACCGACTTTATTATTGTTAATAAAAGGAAACCAACTCATGTTACTGTTAGACAACCACCTCAAAGACAAAATCAAAATTTTATAAGAAACAAAGTTCCATCATTTTCAAAACCAAACACATTTATAAGGAGACCTAATAATGTTTATCCGAGAAGTAACCATCAAATGGGATGGATACCTAATATGCAAAACAGTTTTCCATTTCAAAACTTTGCACCATGGAATGCATACTCACCTTTTCCATATATGTCTAATATGAATGAAATGTATAACACTAATGGACCCATGAACAAATGGGGACCAAAATTTTCAGTTAATTGTTTTCTTAGGTGTGCTTAAAGGTAGACCTAGATCCGGATGAATGGATCAAGGATAGCGGGTGCATGAGGCACATGACCGGTAATAACGATTTATTTTCCACATATGAATCCTTCAATGAAGGAAATGTGGTATTTGAAAATAGCAAAAGCAAAATCATCAGTAAAGGTACAATTTCTAACAAATCTCTAACCATTAACGATGTGTGTCATGTAGAAAACCTAAACTTTAACCTCTTAAGTATAGGACAAATAAGTGATAAGAAGTGTAATGTACTTTTTAATGAAACCGGTAGTAAGATATCCAAAAAACGGCATCACTATACGAAGAGGAATTAGGAAACATGGAGTCTATGTCATTAATATCGGTAATGAACCTAAAGACAAACTTTTTCTTACTTCTATGGATGATACTTTGACCTTATGGCATCGAAGATTGGGTCATGCCAATATGCGACTTCTTCAATCGCTATCATCCAAAGATCTAGTAAGAGATCTACCAAAACTAAAATATGAACATCACTTTTGTGATGCTTGTAACGTAGGTAAACAAGTCCATGCTAGTAACAAAGCTAAAAATATGGTCTCTACAAGTAAGTGTCTAAAATTACTTCACACGGATTTATTTGGTCCATCCGTTATACAAAGTTATGGAGGGAACTACTACACTTTGGTTATAGTGGATGATTACTCTAGGTACACATGGAATAAATTTTTAAAGAATAAAACTAAAACGTTCAATTACTTTGAAATATTAAGTAAGAAAATCCAAAGACAATTAGGAAGTCCTATAGTGTCTATTAGAACGGATCATGGTAGGGAATTCGATAATGAAGTGCAATTTGGAGCCTTTTATGACGCTAATGGTATTACTCACAACTTCTTGGCTCCTCGCACTCCACAATCGAATGGGGTAGTTAAAAGAAAGAATAGAACCCTACAAGAAATTAGTCACACCATGTTAAATGAGCAATCCATACCTCAAAAGTTTTGGTGCAATTCCGTTGATACATCAACATACATACTTAACCGAGTCTTAGTTACACCATTTTTAGGTAAAACTCCATACGAGTTACTTCGAGGCAAAAAGCCTACGTTAGAACATTTTAGATTCTTTGGTAGCAAATGTTTTCTACTTAACACTAAGGATTACCTTACTAAATTTGATCCTAAATCAACCGAAGGTATCTTTTTAGGTTACTCTCCTAATAGCAAAGCTTATGTCATATTAAATAAAGAAACAATGAAGTTTGAAGAGTCATTAAACGTAAAATTTGATGAGAGTCCACCCAAAACTACCCTACCTCTTGTCGATGACGAGATAGTCGAATCTGAGGCCATAGAAATAAAGAAAAATACAAAAAAAGAAGATGAACTATTAAACAATGAAATCATCAATATTAAAGAGTCTAAAGATCACCCCGTAGATAAGGTCATAGAAAAGTTAAACGAAAGAACCTTAAGATCTCAAGTTCAAAACCAAAGTGGCTTATTTTGTTTTGTCTCAACCATAGAACCTAAGAATACACAAGAAGCCATAAAAGATGAAAGTTGGGTAATGGCTATGCAAGAAGAGTTAAATCAATTTATTTCTAACGATGTTTGGAGACTTGTCCCTCCACCTAGTAATCAAACCATAATAGGAACCAAATGGGTATATAAAACAAGTTAGATGCAAATGGTGTAGTCTCTAGAAACAAAGTTAGACTCATGTTCAAGAGTATAATCAACAAGAAGGAATAGACTTTGATGAGACCTACGCCCCCGTGGCTAGATTAGAGTCTGTAAGAATACTTCTTGCTTATGCTTGTGCTAATGATCTTAAGCTCTTTCAAATGGATGTTAAAAGTTCTTTTCTAAATGGTTTTATTAATGAAGAATTTTTGTAGCTCAACCTCCGGGCTTTATCAATTTCGAAAAACCTAAACATGTGTATAAATTAAAGAAATTTTTTTACGGTGTTAAACAAGCCCCAAAAGCTTGGTATGATAGACTCAAGTCATTTTTAATCAAAAACAACTACACCATGGGGTTAGTTGATAATACACTTTTCACTAAAAAAAGGAATCACATATAATTATTGTTCAAATATACGTGGATGATATTATATTCGGATCTACTTGTCAAGATATGTGTGATGATTTCTCTAAAATCATGCATGACGAGTTTGAGATGAGTATGATGGGAGAACTAAGTTTCTTTCTTGGTCTACAAATCAAACAAGTAGAAGATGGTGTCTTCTTCAATCAATCTAAATACATAAAAGAGATGTTAAAGAAATTTGGTTTAGAAGAGTGAAAACCTATAAGAACACCCATGTCATCCGACACTAAACTTACAAAATATGAAGACGGTGAATCCGTTGATAACACCAAATACTGTGGCATGATTGGTAGTCTTCTCTATCTTATGGCTAGTCGGCCGGATATCATGTTTAGTGTTTTTCTATGTGCTAGGTTTCAAGAAGATCCTAAAACATCACATCTAGAAGTGGTCAAAAGAATATTTAGATACATTAAGGGTACGACTCAATTAGGATTATGGTATCCTAAGGGTACGGGGGTAGAAACTATTGTTTATGCAGATTCTAACCATGCAGGTGATTATGTTGACAAAAAGAGTACAAGTGGTGTATGTACTTTTATGGGATGTTGTTTAACATCTTGGTTCTCGAAGAAGCAAACTGTATTGGCCATATCAACAACCGAACCCGAATATGTCTCCGCCGACAAAGCATGCCAACAAGCACTATGGATGAAACAAGCATTAGTTGACTACGACATTCATCTAAGTGACATAGCCATTCTATGTGACAATAAAGGTGCCATCAACTTAAGTTAGAATCTGGTGCTGCACTCTCACACCAAGCATATAGAGATCCGTCATCACTTCTTAAGAGACAATGTTCAAAAGGGGAACATCTTTATTGACAAGGTAGCATCCAAAGCCAACATAGCTGACATCCTCACCATACCGTTGAAGCGGGAACAATTCAACTTGCTTCGTCTTGGTCTTGGTCTCATGGAACAATCATCGTAACTAGTTTTTTCAACTCTACAAGGTATGTAAACACCAGCCTTCTTCTTTTCTGAGTCTAGAATCTCTATTTCACACACAACTCACAAACAATACGGGAATTTTCAAAACCCAAGGTAGATTTTATTTACAAAACATGTAATTTCATACTTATTTTTTTAACTAAAAGGTAAACGTTTTCTTCAAACAAAGAAATTTTTTTTTCTTTCTAAATGGATACTTCTTCCCATATCTCTTTCATAAAAGCTATTTCTCACGTCTAGTACAAACCTCTGTTGCATTATTAATACAAAGCAAAAACCCGTTTTCATTGCATCTCATGTCTTTTTAATGCTAAAGGGAACACATAACTAATATGTGTTTTCGAGTACATTCAATTAAGCAACAATGAATTAGGAGCACTCTGGTTATCTCACATAATAGTATGCTTTTTCACTTCTAGTCTATTTTCCTTTTCTTTTTAGGAGTCGAGATAACCGCAACTCCAAATGTTTGCATATAGGCACACACTAGGCACAAATGTTTCCAAAAATAAAATTTTAAGCTGCCTGAGTCACCAGTACCACAGATCCCAGCATTAACGTTGGACGATTTCCTTAAGGGAAGGATCCGTAGGATCCGTGAGACAGAAGCTGAAATTCTCTTCTATTTTTCTCACTTTGACTAAAAACCTCTATATTTTCATCATTTTATCCTTTTTACTAATGAGTATGTTATTTAATGCTTGTGTTCTCATGATCACATGCCTTTAATTCATATCTAATCATTTGATTTTATTCCACATTTTGGGTCAAGCATTTATTACAATGCATTATTTTCCCTATAAAGAAGGTTCCTAAAATGCTTGCATCTCCATCACTCTCAACTTCACAAACAACCATCATCATATCATCCAAAAGATCCTCCAACATAGATGAATCATCTAGTGCAAACAACCCTCTTTAAGAAATCCAAAATTTTATCCTACCACCTTCCTAGTACCACCATCCAAATCTAGAAAAGTTGCACGGATTAGCATCCGACCTTGTTGTTTAGCCAAACCATTGTCAAATAGTTCGTCACCAACTACTCTTCACCACCAAATGGTTCCATAGTAGCACCTCCCTCATCTCCAACAAGCACACCACCATCATCACCTATCAAGTCTCCACCTAAAGTGACTCTATTGGAACTCCTTAAGACTCCAACAAGATCCCAACAAACCAATCCAAAAGAACTAGTCTTTTTAACACCTCCCACATCTCCAAACACAATTTACAAAGACCTTGTAACTTCACCACCTTTAGATCCCATTCTCTTGCAAGAACATCTAGGTTCTTTTCCACTACCACTTCCAAACATTCCGGACTTTGATCCATATTTTCTAACTTTTCCACCACATCTTCCGCATCCCACAAATAAAACTAACCCGGAAACCTTCCACACACATTACCCACATCATTTACATTGTGAACATTGCCAATCCACTAGGGATCTTGCAATAAAAATTAGGGAAGAGATGCAATTCATACTTAACCACATTCTTGATCGCATCAATATCATCACTCACCAAAACCTCCATCCATAACCTTATGCAAGCATGGAAGGAATAATATTCCTAGTTTCTCTAGTCTTTTCTTTTGAGTCATTTTCTGTAGAACAAATCTTGTTCTTAGTTTCACATGTTTGTATGTGGCATATATACCACTACATTTTGTTATTTTATTACAAGGCTTTGTTTAATACCTTGGATCCCAATCTTGTTTCTCATCAATCACAAGATTATCTATGCATGTTACTACTAACTTTTTCTTTGTAGGTTTTTATATTTTCTCACTTGGCGCCCTATTCTAGGGGGAGCTACCGTCAAGGGGAAGTTAGAGATACGTGGACTATTTTTCTACACTTTATTTCTTCATTAGGGTCACTTTTTGTTTCGACAAAAAGGGGAGAAGAAGTAAAACTTATGCTTTCAAAACATACATCTAATCTTAAGTTTTACTCATCATAACATTATGTTTTGTCATCAACAAAAAGGGGGAGATTGTTAATACAAATAAACTATAAAAACGTTTATTAATATTTAGCGATCTCTTTGTGTTTTGTTGATAACAAATATAATGTTATCATAAGTAAAATTATAGGATACATGTTATTTTTGTAAAGCATCTACATATATAGTCATTTAATATAAATTGTTGTAATGATTCATTTACTGTAATAGTTTATTAGGATGGGTAAAAATCACAGCCCATGACCCATACCCATGGAGCATATCCATAACCCATGGAGTTAACCCATAACCCATTTTATAGATGCATTGCATCTTTTAGATACATTGTATCTACTTAGATACCCATTTTCCAAAGTCTAGGACCCATAACCCATGACCCATAACCCAAAAACCCATGGGCAAACAGGAGCGTCTTACAGATCCCTCCATTTACACTAGACGAATCCCTCAAGCAAGGGATCCGTGGGATCCGTGCAACAGTAGCAAGAAATTTCCTATAAATAGAGAGCCATTTCTTCATTGTCACTCACCCCTCTTCTTACAAACTCTCTAATATATTCTTACATTCTTCTAACCTAAGATCACATGATCTAGATAGTAGTTCTTTTTTATTTTGTTGTGATTCTCATATAGGTCCTTCTCTAAGGCGAGATCACGAGCATTCTACAAGTCATCCAAGCAAGGGGTCCTTGATTGATTTGTTCCTCCACAAGATTTCTATAGCGAAGATCTTGTATTTCATATTACACATATTTGTTGTGTTATAGTAGTGTTGGTTTGGTCCTCCGTGTTAAGGACTCGGTATTTAGCTTTGTACTGGAAAAAGTGTAAGCAACGTTGTGAAGGCTTATCCGCCGAGTTGAAGGAGTTTGTTGACATAGTGCTTGAACTCTCGAGTAGGTGACTCGGGGAGTGGAGTAGGGCAAGGAAGGTGTCCTTGTAGCCGAACCACTATAAATCGGTTATGTCATTTCTATCCTTTACTTTACTTGCTTTATTTACTTGCATTACTTATAGAACTATAATTTCTCTCTATTCACACGAATTCACATTACATCAAATCTAAAGGTTTTGAAACTAATTTAAAATCGGCAAAACTATTCAACCCCTCCCACTTCTAGTTTTCCACACAGTCGTATAATCTTATGCAATCTGACAACTGTACTACAGAGGCCAGCGGGAACTCACTCTGTCGTTAAAAGCTCAGCTGCCAATTTCCTTTAAAGAATTGTAGCCCAGGTTTAGGAGTAGAAATGACTTGACCTTAAGTACCATACACACCTTGAGGATGAACTAAGTTCCTTTCTGACCCATCCACTACTGGACCTTTGGTGACAAATACTTCATCAATATTTATTATGATACGTTTTTTCCCTTCGCAGCTATTTTCTTCTTAGAAAATGGCAAGTCCATTTGGACTAGTTGAGGAGGAGGAGGATCCTTGACCTAGTTAAACTTGGAAACTAGATTCTTCAAAAGTTGGGCAATTGACTTTCCACTCTTCTTTGTTGCCAATTTATGAACTTCAATCCATTCAGTGAATCAAATATCCTTGATTCTGAAGTCTTTGTATACTTTGTAGTTCAAAGGTTGATGGTTTTTGGTTATGGTCATTTTATCTTTCTTGTCTAATCTGAACCTGTACTTGATGTCAGTGATTGGCAACTTATCAACCCTTTTGTTTATGCATTCATTGTACTCTCTTCTTGTTCTTTCAATCAACCTCTTCTTCTAAGCTTCTAATTCTTCCATCTCCTTATTTTGTGCCATTCTCTGAGCTAAGCTCATTTGATCCCGTGCCTTTCACGATTCTAGTTCATCTTTTTTTGAGATTTGCAAGCCTTTTTTGCTCATCCAGAAGCTTGGCAGCATACTCTAAAGACATTGGTGGTTCATCAAATGTTCTAAATTCAGAGAAGTGTGATAGATCTGGAATTGGCACACTATGTTTCATATATGGTATTATTGTATTTAGTGTTGATTCATCAGGTGATGGAGCTATGTCTTTTCCTTCTCTTTGACGAGATGGAATTTTTGATACAGAGGGGTGAATGGTGCTTGAATGCTCTTATCTCCCTAAGCTGAACAGGCGAACAGTTGTGCTCCAAACTGCTCAAATGGAATGTTGTCAAATTTTACTGGTCTGAATGAACTGATTGGAATAGGTATTGTGATAGGAATTGTCAGCTTTAGCTTCTTGGGTGCAGGCTCAGACTCAATGGATGTGTGAATAACCATGCTTGTAGGACCTTGTTTCTATCAACTTATATCACGTATATGGCACGGTGACTTAAGATATATGAGGTATTTTTAGAGAGATAAAGAAGAGAACATGAAACTTTTATTCATAAGCAAAACATACACTTACACACTCAAGCACACACCTCAAATGTTTCATTTAAGGTGTATTTATAATACAAGTGAGATGCCCTAATAGGCTTGGCCATGGGCCACGTTTTTGGACTTGGATTACATACTCATATGAACTAGCTTAATACATGACTACTAACCTATTAGCTTAGCCCAATCCATGAGCCCATTGACTATTATATGACAATATCTAACACACATTACAAAGTTCCTAGTCGTGAATGACCATAACTTTCTATTAAGGCTAACAATCTCCCCTTAAGGGGTGGTCACTCAAAAGATGCTCTACTTGACTAGGTCTTCACTCTTCTTGAGCTTGAACTTTGTGTGTCGACATAGAATAGTCTTCATTCTTTGTTCGTTCATGCTTTGTGATCTTTAATCATCGTCTTTAGATCTTTCTTTCCTTCAATCAACATCTTTGTTTCTGGTGCGTTATCTTCCTTTCTGACATGCTCATACTTCTTGATAACTTTGAGTCTTTATACTTATTTAGTTCTCAACTTTTAACATTGATCTTTGTCTCTTTACTTTGTAGATTCTTTGACTTTGACGAAGAATCTTTCTGAACTTTACTTTTGCGTAGATCTTTGATGAGAATGTCTTTATGATGTGAGTATGAGCATGCGGAAATAGATGTAATGATAATGGTGGTGGTAGTAGTGGCCACTGCTGGAACTCCAGTCCTTCATAACTATCTACATGAAAACAGTTAGCAATAAAGTTCTCGAAGTAAGATTTCAGATATTTTGTATACGTTCATCCTAGATCGTTGGCGCGTTCTTTGACGAATCTCAGACCGGATGGTCACTGGCATGTCCCTGTACTCAATATCTTTACTCTGTCGTTGTGAGCCGCTGGAGTACACCGAGTATCACTCCACTACTGTAGACCGTTTGAAACCACCGCGAACACTAAGCAAAACTCGTAAAGAGTTATCGAAGTGACCTACTGTCAGGGTTGTTAGATGTTGACCCTGGTAGGAATTTCCATTCAATCACTCAGGATCACATATGTAAATCCTCTCATAAATGTTCTGCCAAGATTACTAAGATTTGCAAAGGACTTTAAAAATTACAACTTGTGTTCCTATTGTTGAACAGCATGTAATCCAGGGTTCCAGGTGAGAATGAAACAAATCATTTTAAGAGGAATTGGGTGGCTAGAAGGTTAGGTGCATTCCGTCACTCGGTCCATGATGTATTTGTCTTCAACACCGGCGTCATCTTATTGACAACCAGTAGCAGATGAATTGAACCCGATTTCTGCCTTAAGTTGAATTATGGAGGGCTATTTCTTTTCACCATTTTTCTTTACTTTTCTTTTTAATTCTTCAACCCCTTCTTTCTCCTTTCTTACATTCTCCCTTTTTTATCATAAATAAGGACTTCTAATAATAACTATGGGTATTTTCCTTGGGTAGATCCCTCCGACTTTGGCATATTATAGGATGTATTTTCCTATCCTTAGTCACCTTATAACTTCATGACTATTCCTATGTTTCCATAAAACCATTTACTTGAAAATATCTCAAAGTGTTTATGATTGTTAAACATATTTTGTTAACATCTTGAGAGTTTTGCATTTTCAGAAATACTCCCCCTTCACATGTTCTTATATTTTTTTTTATCTTAAATCTGCACATTGAAGGAAGAGTTCGCACTTTTGAATTGATCGACTTTCAATGGATAAGACCGATTCTAGACATGTTTACATCACTAGTGAACTAGCTTGAAATTATTACCCAGCCTAGTCAATTCCAAAGAAATTTTCTCGAAAAGGTACACTCTACTTAGACAAGTCCTATTTGAAACACGCTTACATCACTAGTTAGACCTGCTTGAAATTATTACCCGTCCAAGAACAAATCTTTTCAATTACAGACTTTCTTTTATCGTCAATTCGTTGGTTGAGACTCAGTCGAGCTCTTTTGAGATTCAAAGAATGATCTTTAAAAAAAAATTATCACATTTTAATCACATCTTCTCCCCCTCAAAAATAGCATATTTGTGATAGTTTTGATATCAACATATTAGATAACCTGTTTTTAGAAAGCTTTGGGAAGACAAACGGATTTGATTTTTGCATGAAATTAAAACATTTTGGATTTATACTCCCCCATTATGAAAGCATAAACAATTAAGGGTTTTGTAGGAGTTCTCTTGAGCACTTAATATTTTGAAATATTTTGAAAAATCTTTTTGAACAATCACTAAAAGGTGCTCAAGATGATGATGATTTCTCACCGGTTTTAAATGTAGTACACTGAAGCGTACACTAGAGACTTTCTTTTAGAAAAGCATGAGTTTTGATTTGAAATAATCAAAAGTCATCATTTTAAGTCTGGGTTTCGTACTCAAGTATACGAAAGCCATTCTAAAAGAAATTTTGAGAAATGACATGTTTTAGAAAACATTCAAAGAACTCTCGATCAAGCATTTGTACATGTACGTGTCATTGTTAAATGACATTTCAAGAAATGTACAGAATATCGATTATACGAGAGACATGTCGTGAGAAGAATATTTTTGATTTTTGATATTATATTATTTTTGTATTTTTGAAAGTTTTATATTTTTATATTTTGTTTTGATTGTTTTTTAAGTATTTACAGCGAAGCTTTTTGAAATCATTTTCAAGAAGATTCGAGAAGATGTTCTAACTCCACAGGGATTAGGCTTCGCATTCCAATTCGTTGAACTAAATCGTCAAACTGTTCTTTTGGAAGGGCTTTAGTAAAAAGATCGGCGAGTTGGTAATCTGTCTTCACGAAAAATAATTCAACGGTACCCTCTTCTATGTGCTCTTTGATGACGTGGTAGTGGACTCTGATATGTTTGGTCTTAGAGTGATCTACCCGATTACATGAGATGGCTATGGCACTTTTCGAGTCACAATAGTTAGGTACTTTGTCGAAAGTAAAGCCATAAGTTGTGTCCTCATCCATAAAACTTGGGCACAACACGCAGATAGAGACATATACTCGGCTTCCACTGTTGAAAGTGCAGTACAATCTTGTTTCTTTAAAGACCAACTTACTAGCTTTTCAGCCAAAAATTGTGCTCCTCCGGATGTACTTTTGCTGTAACTTGATCACCTGCGTGGTCCACATCTGAAAAGGCTATTAGATCAAATACGGATTCCTTTGGATACCAAATTCCCATATGGATGGATGTCATCATGTACCGAAAGATCCGTTTAACCTCTTTGAGGTGAAGTTCGGTAGGCTTTGCCTGAAACCGTGCTAATAAGCAAACAGCAAATTGAATATCGGGTCGACTAGCAGTAAGGTACATGAGAGAACCAATCATGCTCCAATATTTCTTTGGATCGATATTCCTAAATAGATCAGCTCTAATGTTTGGTGAAGTTACCATTGGTGTACCAACCGAATCACAATTGTCCATTCCATGTTTTTTCAAAATCTCAATTGTATATTTAGATTGATTAATGAAAATACCATGAGGGAATTGATGTATTTGTAAACCAATAAAAAATTTTAGTTCCCCTATCATGGACATTTTAAATTTGCTTTTCATGAGATTTTCAAAATGTTTTGAAAGATTCGGATTACTGGACCCAAAAATGATGTCGTCCACATAAATCTGAACAATCAAAATGTCATTGTTGTATTTTCGAGTAACAAGGTAGGATCAACAATTCATTTGGTGAAATTGTTTTTGATTAGGAAAGAAGACAATTCGCCATACCACGCTCTCGGAGCTTGTTGTAAACCATAGATTTCCTTTTTGAGCTTATAGAAGTAGTTTGGATGTTCCTTGTCTATGAAGCCTTCTGGCTAACTCACATATACTTATTTTTTAGGAGTTTCATTCAAGAAAACAGTCTTGATGTCCATTTCATATACCGTGATGTTTTTGTGAGCAGCATAGGCTAAGAAAATCCTGACTGCTTCAAGTCTGGCTATCGGCTCGAATGATTCTTCAAAATCTATTCTATCTTCCTGTATGTATCCTTTAACCACAAGACGAGCTTTGTTGCAAATTACAGTCATTTATTCATCCTTTTTGTTCTTCCATAACCATTTGAGATGACTCGCATGTCAATTGGTCTTGGAACCAGATCCCAAGAGTCATGTAGACGGTATTGGAAAAGTTCCTCCTGCATCGCTTCTATCCATGCATTTTCAGCCATTGACTCCCGAATGTTCTTTGGTTCTTTAATGCTTATTGAGTAAACGTAAATGCACAAGTTGGAGTCAGTGGCAAGTTGGCGTCTCGTCTGAATTGGTCTTGAAGGTTCACCAATAATTTGTTCAATGGGTGGTCTAATTTCCACTTTAGTGTAGAAGGATACCGAGGGTTTAACGTATGCGAGTTGGATGGTTCTTGTAAGCTTGAATAGGATTTAGCAGATTCCGTAGCAAACGGGTTTTCGAATACTTCTTCATCTAACGTTGCATCATTTTGATTTTGTGTAGGTTCTTCTTGAAATGATGTATTTTTGTTTTGCTCATCAACTATTGGTAGAATGGTTTCAAGAAGTAGATTTGTAGGAGTAGATGTAGATGATGTCGATGGATTTGATGCATTATTTTAGATTATGGTAGATGCATCTTCTGTTGGTGGTGGTGGTTGGTTTTGGGCGGGTGTAGTGGAATGATGGTTTGATGCATTGGTCGAAGTTCCACCATAGTATTCATCGAACAATAACTCGAACAAATTCTCCCATTCTTGTTCTGAAGGTTTGTCAATAGAAGTTGATGGAGCTCTTTGAGGTACGAGTCCTGAACTGATGTGTCCAGAAGTATGCAGGTTAGGTGTGGGTCCTAATCTGTTTTGATTAGAAGCCATCGGGTTAAGCGGAGTTCTAAAGCGAGACTCTTAGAAGCCATTTGTGAAATTTCATCAAAATTCACATTCATCGTCTCCATTATCGTTTTAGTTCTTCTGCTATACACCTGGAATTCCCTCGAGTTATCTGAGTATCCAATGAAGATTCCAATACCACCTTTGGCTTTTAGTTTTCCTAGATCTTCTCTGTTGTTCATCGGATAGTACAAAGCGCCAAACACGTAAAGAGATATTAGGTTTTATGTTGTTAACTAGTTCATATGGTATTTTATTGAATCTTGGATGGATTAGGGATCGGTTTTGAGTTAAACAAGCAAAGCTACAAAGATCGCCCATATAAATAATCGTGCACTAGAATAAATTAGCATTGTGCGAGCGCTTCCACAAGAGTGCGATTTCTTCTTTCAACTACCCCATTTTGTCATGGAGTTCTAACAACCGATGTCTCGATGTGATTCCAACATCTTCAAAATAAGTTCTTAACTCCTAATTTGTAAATGTTGTGCCGTTATCTGTTCTTACTATCCTTACTAGAGCTTGAAGAAGTACTTGAATACACTTCAGAAAGGTGATGATGATGCCTGGTGCTTCGTCTTTTGACCTCAGAAACTTAACCCATGTATATCTTGAATATCCATCTTGAATATGCAACTTTGCTTCCGAACTGGGTACAGTTTTGGGTTTATATGATTTTTTTTGCTTTTTCCTTGTTCGCATGATGGACATAAGTGGTCCTTGGTGTATTTGATCTTTGGAAGTCCGTTGACGATGTTTTCTTTGGCAAGTTTGTTGATAGTGTCGAAATTAAGAAGGGGTAATCTTCTATGCCACAACCAGGACGTTGTTTCAGATGCTATTGTCATAAGACATATCGGTGATGAAGAGGTCATTTTGTTTATGTCGATAGGGTACAAGTTTGTGCTGCGATTCTCAGTCAAGAGATCATTGCCATCCATGTTTCTAATGAAGCATGTATTTCTCCTAAATGCAACCTCTAAATCTGCATCAGAGAACTGCTCAATTGAAAACAAATTATGTCTCAACCCTACGACATAGTAAACCCAAGTGATCAAATAATTTCCAAATGGAAGATCTCCATAACCCAGAATAGCTGCTACATAATCATTTCCAAAGTGTACGGTTCCCATGAATTTCGACACGAAATTGATCAGTAGCTTCAGAATCCCAGTCATGTGCTTGGAGCAACCCGAGTCGACTATCCAAAGACATAGTTTGATAACCTGCCAAGAATAGAAGAAGATGTTTTTGGAAACCATTTTGATTTTGGTTCCTTTGGGTTAGAGGTAAAATCATGATCACACTCATTGAAGGTTTCTACTAGGTATACTGGAATAACATTCATTAGACCATTCTTGATTGCAAACATTCTACCCGTTGGTTTCCAAATACTATTCTTAAGGGAAAAACTATGCTTCTTATCAATAGTGTGAGACCTAAATCGTGCAACTAGTCTTCCTATTGGTTTAGCATAAGTTCTTTTTGGAACGTTCTTCTGAACAGGCTTAACATTCACATTCTTAGAAACATGAACATCATTAATTAAAGATTTCTTACAGGTTAAACAAACAGTTTCAACATATTCATTAAACATAGCAAGTTTCATAGGTTCATTACATTCAGAAGAAATATCTTTCTTATTACAAAGTGGTAAATTCCTAGGGTGTTCTTCTACTTTCTCCTTTTTATTCAGGCTACTACTCTTAGACACATGCGTGTTAAGATCGTTTATAAGCTCATCTAGGGATAACAATAACAAAGATTATACGCAGCGGAACATAGAATAAACCATTAATTGTTATTGACACAAGGTTTCAATCACTATTACCTCCAATTATATTAATAACGAGGTTAACTAACACTAACTAACCCTAGACGTTTATAGGAACACGTCTAGATAACTAAACTACTAACTAAACTAATAACCTAGGCGTTTACAATAAACTACATGCCCTAGGTTACACACACACTACTAGACGTCTACATATTGGAAGACTTGCATTAAAACCTACACCCCATGTCCTCTTTATATACTAGAGGATTAGGGTTTACAAATCTCTACGAAGGACTAATAAATAAAACTTCTTTTGCAAGCAAGTCCTTCCATCTTTTTGTAGGTTTCCTTCTTGTCATATTAAGTCCCTCTTGTTTCATTCTTTTTGTCTTATCAACTCAAATGTATAATTCCCAACAATCTTCCCCTAGTTGATAATGACAAAACCATTCTTGAATGAACATCCCTAGACGAAGTAGAGAAATTGAGATTAGGGATCTCACCATGAATGAAACAAGTATGTCTTCCCCTTAATCCATGCCATGCCACTCAAACATCTCTTCCCCTTTTTGTTATTATCCAAATAAGGAACGTATGTAAATAATGATCTTGACCACCACGAACCAATATCATACTTCCAATCTAAGTCGTCCAATCTTTCGAATTGCCCTCCATGAAGAACACCAAAATGCTTACTAAAATGAATCCAAAACAGAGAAAACTCTAACTAGCAAGAGTAATAATGATCAACGAGAGTAAAATCAAACACTTCCCCTTGAGTTATGCATGAACATCAAATGATTCTTCAAATCTGTAAGCTCCTTGTAATGATCACTTGTGAAGAAAACCAAATATAACAAACTTGATAAAGAAGTAGAATAACCCAAACTTGTGTCTTATGTCTTGCACTATAGATGACATCGAACGTATACAACCTATGTATAGGGAGAACACAATCTCTTGACGAAAACCTTCATCTACTATTCGTCAATTCGTTGTCATAATCATTGAAGCACGAACAAGTTATCTCCAAAGTGTAGCACCCACTTTGAAATATGATAAGAGCACGAATATGTGTTACTCAACTACAATATCAAATAGGTTATGATCAATCATCTTCGTAATCACCTATTCAATAAATCTCCAAAAAGAGCTTTTTAAAACCTATTAAGAACAAATTCCAATCTTTTTGTGTGTGTGAACCAAATCCCATGTGTGTGTCGCCAAAAATCCAATAAAAA
Organism: Chrysanthemum lavandulifolium; assembly: GCA_022545495.1. Taxonomy (NCBI): domain Eukaryota; kingdom Viridiplantae; phylum Streptophyta; class Magnoliopsida; order Asterales; family Asteraceae; genus Chrysanthemum; species Chrysanthemum lavandulifolium. The sequence continues at coordinate 192,733,260 of CM040245.1, read as the reverse complement.
CTCGTCATGCTTGACTTCCCCTCAAATCGAAAACCATAACATCAATGACAATCCTTGAACCTCTAATAACAGCCCAATGTAACCATAACCAACAACCATGAACGAACAGTAGCAAATAAAACCATATGATCAATACATGCTTACAATGCATATTCTCCTTTGTTCTCTCTTATTCATAACAAACTTCTCATCGGGCAGTACTTTGCATCGAATAGTACTGTTAGGTCACCATATTAGTAACACAAGCATCAATATGAAGAAGTAGAAGAAGAGAAGGTGGATGAACACACACACACTTACGCCGTAGGACTATGTGAAAGATTATGCTTAAGAGTAAATGTAATGTGAACAACCAACCTTCAATAGAAGGTTTACAAGACTATTTATAGGAGGGAACTAGGGCAACACTCCAAGTTCCCATCCTTTTCCTTATTGGGCTTGGCCTAGGCTTATGGGCCTTCTACATAAGCCTAAGCTTAATAACAAACATAAATGCCATATTAAGCTAACTATTACATATGAATCACTAACACTTGAATAAGGTTTAGGAGTGATTCAAACAATCTCCCCCTAAGTGTTAGTGATGAATGAATGAGTGATAAAATTTGTAGGTGCTGATGTAATAGTAGCTTTGACGTCTTCTGACATTCTTCTTTCTTGTGAGAAGAAGTGTCTTGATTCGAACAATCTCTCCATTGTAGAGAAATTATTTCTTTTGAAGTATTTTGCTTTGACGTCTTCATTTTCTTTGTTCTTTAGTTCTTTGTTCTTTGAAAGTGATAGTATGTTGTGGTAATCAGATCAGTGCCTTCGCTGCTCCAAAGTGTCTCCACGTCTTTCTCCAACATGCTCACACGCCTTTAACGTTGGATTACAGATTGATGAAATTCTTTAAGTCTTTAAACTTTGTAGATTCTTTGTTGACGAAGAATCATTTTGACTTTGTGTTGCCTTTGATTATGAGAGAAATTTCATAAGTGATGTTGTTGGTATAAGCATGTGGAGAATCTCAGGATCGATCCGCTCCGAGCTTCCATAAGAAGTAAACATAGGAAAGGTTAGTAATAGCGGATTCCGCACTTACAACTTTGAACCGAGAGTGTTAACATCATAGTGTGAAAACACAACTCTAATTCTCACAAAGGCCGTTCTTGAACCGAGTCCCACAAGTGAGATAATGCGATGTACGAAGTACACCTGATTCGAGATGAGTCACGAGGTACACCAAGCATCACCTCACGATCGTAGACCGTTTGAGACCACTAAGCGTAATCCACGGGAGTTACCAAAGCGACCTTGCCAAGGTCGTTGATGTTGACCTTGGCAGAGTTTCCATTCAATCACCGAGGATCATGATGTGAACCTCTCATAAATGTTCTCGACATTGCTAAGATCCATGAAGGACTCAATAACGTACTCACCGTTGTTCTTAATGTTGAACGACAAGTGATGAAATGTCAAGTGTACCTATGAGATCTTTTGATGAATCTCGTAGTTCTAGACTCAATAGTGCGTTTTGGTTTTCCGGCGGAGACTAAGGAGAGGGTCTCCTTCTTCAATACCAGCAATCTCTAAGAGAAAGCCGATAGTTTACGTAGGGTTCCCAGTGAGAATGAAACAAGCTTCTTCGGGAGAAACTTGAGTGGCTAAGAAGGTTTAGTGCATGCGTCCACCGGGTCCATGATGACTTTAATCTTCAATACCGGCGTCATCAAGTGACAACCAAGAGTATATGAATTGAACCCGTGTCGCCTAAGTTGAATAATTTAGAGGGCTATTTCTTTTCACCCTTTCTTTGCATTTCTTTTAATTCTTCAACTCCTTCTTTCTCCGATTCTCATTTTCTCCTTTTATAATCCTACCTAATGACCTCTAATACTAACTATTGGTATTGTCCTTGGGTAGATCCCCGGCTCTGGTGGATCATAGGACTGTTATTCCTAACCTTAATCACCTTATAACTCCATTGCCATAAAACCATTTTCATGAAAATCTCTGAAGTGTTTATGAATGAAAACATGTTTAAACACTTCAAGAGTTTTAGATTTTCGTAAATACCCCCCCGACATGTGCTTAAGAGTTTTGACAGAGATCTGCACAGTGAGAGAAGAGCGCGCACATTTGAATTGATCAACTCAAGATAGAAAATTCCTTGCAAGACACGATTACGTTGCATAGTTAAAGAGATACATTGTCAGCTTTTAGGTGACAACTAGCTCTAATAACTTCCATGAAGATGTGGACAACCCCGAGAGGTTGTCAAACCCGTCACAGTTTATGTCTATTAAGAGCTTCTCGAATAGGTACAATTTACTTGGATAAGTATTGGAAGACAGATCTTTTCAATGTATGACTGTTAAGATCCCATCAATTCATGGGTTGAAGTCTTTTCACACGAGGATTCAATAGCAAAACACAACATATTTCTTATCACATAATTTTTCCCCCTTAAAAATGGCATATAAATGTTATTTTGAAGAAATGTTGAGAATAAATATGACCATTTTGAGTTTGTGGAAGATTACACAAAGAACAAACTGTGAACAAAGTTTTAAGTCAAATACTCCCCTCAACAAGTAATATAAACGGTTGAGGTTTTGAAAATCATAAGGAAGTACTTGTTCTTTTGAGCAAAACCTTTTAAAATAGAAAGGTTTGATAGGTTTTACTCAAAAGTAAGAAGATTTCGCTCCTTGTATAAGGATTGTGGCAAGCGTACCACGTGGTCCTTTCATTACAAGAACGGGTTGTACATCGATATGTGTGCACAAGCCATTGTCAATATAAAATCACACATCGAAAATAATATGAAATAGAAGCGGTTTAAGGGTACCGAAGTCCACTATTTCTCTAGGAATGCTGAGCAGGCGTTGATAGCTGTGAGAGTAATCTCGGACGACCACCTACAAAGCTCTCCGAGTTCGAATCGGTCCCTTCAGACAACCTTTCATCTATCTCGAGTGATGATCCTCTTAACATCCCGTCATGCCTTAGAATTCCATCTCTTTAGAGACCCAATGCCTTCATGTATCTCCTTTAACCGATAAGCTAAGCCGTCCCTAACCTTCTCCATGTGTGATCCCAAACTTATGAAGATCTCTACACGCCATCAAGCGATTGCGTTGTAGTTCACTACTAAACTACTCCGAATGGTTTCTTGGCGACGAGTGTATTGTGGAAGATGGTTGATGTTAGGAAGTTCTAGCCGAGGTGCAGTGAATTTGACACGAGTCTCGATATGATTCAACGACAAGTTGTAAATCTTCTACACGTTCTCGGATCACTATGCTTCGATGAAGATGAGCGGGGACTTGATGTATTCACGCTTGAATTTCGATCGAGAATTGTCTCATTCTTCCCCGTGCCTTGGCGCAAGATCTGATCTTCAATGTCGTTGAGAGACAAGTTACGAAAGTCCGCTTCACGAATTCATAGTCCTTCGTCTTGTCTTTTGACCACGACAGTCTTGAGGAAGGTGTAATCCCATTTAGACGAAAGAGTGACATGCTTAACGACAACGATCCCTTTATCCTTTGTACACTTCATGTTGAGACTTTCGAACTGGCGACTTTTGTAGTAGATACATCCCGTACATTGCATCAATGTCATACCTTTCCAAGTCGTTGGAAAACATGTGGGTAGCCTTTTCTTTGATGGCTATGCATTGGAGTATATGGTCATTGGAGCGGAAGTGTAAGTGATGTAGCGTATTTCTTTGAATCATCACTACCGTGTAGAAGGAATTCCAAGTCATTGTTGAAGAAGTATCGGAATGGAATCTTAGGTTGATCTGGTTGACCAATTGTTGGTAGTGGTTTAGACCAATCGGTGTAGTATGGAGCCTTGTCCCTGCGGGTGAAGTCGATGTTTGCTTTAGGGTTGAGCCAATCAATGTTGTTCGACATGGCTCGTGCTATCTTATCAAGATGGTATTCAACTTCAATAACACTTTCCGAGCTGTCTTTGAGTAGTTGAAATGCTTCATTCTTGATTCGTTTCAACTCTGATTTTGTCATCTTCTTCACTCGGAACTTTTCTTGCAGTAACTTAGCATGCTCCAACGTACGACCTTCTACCATGTCTGGATCATCAGTTTAGGCGGGAGTATCATCAACAAGTTTAGAAAACCAGTCATATTCGGTATCATCTTCGTCTAGCCATGAAACGACGTCAGCCTTGGGCGTCTTCTTCTTCTTTTTCTTTGGTCTAGATGAGGATTCTGGTTTCTTTGATGAAGCAGGAGAGGTGGGTTGTTGGTGGGGCTCAGGGACTTCCTCATCGTCACCACCAGTGTATTAGAAGTGATCACCGGTTTTCTTTGTCAGGGGTGGTAACTCAGAGTCTTGAGGTTTGTCAGTGGAAGAGCGTGGAGGAGATTGTCTTGTTGTTGGAGTCCTTAGGGGTAGTGGTGGCATAGAGGAGGGTTCTCCAGACTTCTTTTGACGTTTAGGTGCAGAGTCCTTGTCCGTATCATCGTCATCTCTTGGTCGTTTAGGTTGATCTGTTGATTCCTTGCATGATGATCTGAGTTGATAATCTAGTAGACCTTCAAACAATTTAGCTTCATCCGAAGTAAAAGTTGCAGATTGTTTTGACATTTGCATCACTAATTTAGCAATTAACTCAGTTTAAGAAAGATCAGATTCTTTGGCCATTATATGTTTAACCAATGCGACGATGTTTGGAGTAAGTTGTTTAAAGAATACTTCTCTAGTCACACCATGGACAGTGTCGAGAAGAAACTTGTGAGTATATTCTCTTGCCGTCTTCTCCATTTCCTTTTGGAAATCTCATTTGATAAACTTCTGGATTTGCTCCTTTACATCAACAACTCTTTTATCCGTCACGAAAAAGTTGATTACGTCGATGAGTTGATTTAGCTTTTGTTGGTTACATCCTTCTTCCGTACTTGCTTGACAGCTTTAACAATTCTTGTCTTTGCCCGAGATATCCAAGAGTCAGTTGGCTTCTTTACAAATTTGGATGTGGATCTGGTTGTTCCTTTGGATGGTGGGGGTGAAGAGTGAGAAGATGAATCGATGATGAGGAGTCGTGAGGTGATTCGAGTCCTTAGGAGGTTCGAAGTTTTCTCCTTAGAGCGAGTAGGACTGCCAAGAAGATAATCATCATAACTCACTTTGTCATCTTGTCCAGTTAGCCTTTACTTTAGCTTTGAATCCGAGCCTCTTCCTCTGCTTTAGCTTGAGATCGACCTCTTCATCGCCCTTTTCTTTCTCGGACTTTTCCTTTTCGGGTTCCTCAAAGTCATAATCAATAGCATCCTCCACGAGATTTTTTGTTGCTCAAGTGGTGGCACCAATTCCCTATCGGGTTGATTAACCGCATCGAATTGGTGTAGATTGAACACCACTACTTGACCCTCCGAACCACGATTTGTTCTGTTCAAACTCTTTTGCCTTGTGTTGGAGTCTAATGATTTTGAACTTCTTCCGTATTCGATATCGGTGGCACTTCATCTTAGCTTTCTTCTTCTTGCTCAAGTCTTTGGAGTCTTCCTTTGCCTTGGTCGCCTTTTAGACGGGAGGTTTAGCTCTTGTTGGGTGACATCGATTCTTGGTTTGAGTAGGTAACCTCCTCGTCGATTCGGTTTCATCGAGCTTTCATCCACTAGCTTTCTTTGTGGTTCGAGACTTGGGAATGGGAATAGGAATAGCTTCCTTAAAGGGAACTTTACGTTTGCGTCCAAGTTTCCTCTTAGGGAACTTTCTTTGATTTTCGATGCTTGCAACACTTCTGCACCGCCTCTCTGGTTTTCCTAGTAGGTGAGCCGAAGACTTGTCATCGAGAAAACCAACTTTGCCTTCATCAACTCCTACGGATACCTTTTGTATGAGTAAAGTGTTTGATTTCATCGAGAGGTGATCCGTGAAAGACACACCTTGTTTCTTTGTTGTTGATTCCTTAAATCGATTTAGAGTAGGTTCATACAACATGGAGTGATTGTTTGGGTCGCCGAGTCTCAAGGGAATATCGAGTTTAACCCAAGAGCTCTTTGGATCGGTAGTTTTGTGTATCGATGTATGGGATCTTGGTGCCTCGCTGAGGAAAGACATCATGTCATCCCATATCGAGCTTCAACTTGATATGTTTCATGTTGACCAAGCTCAAAAATATGTAGTTCCATGAGCTTGGGATGCTCATAACCACTATCCCGTCCGTAGCAGATTTTGTGATGATGATGAAGAGGGTTCTCCGGTGAGGATATTCTTGAGTTAACGTAAAGTGTTTGGTGATTACCCACGAGCTTCATCACAACCGATGTCGATCATGAATTGCGAACAACCTCTTCGAAGGTGTAGCTTTGTATTCGATTGGTTCAATAACAGGAATGAGGAGAATAGCCCGCAAGTCTGCTGGTGTGATGGTGACTTGCTTGTGATTGAGTCACGGTCACAATATTTTGCCCTTTGATCCGCTTCATTGTGTGCCGAATTGCTGAATGTAGATCTCGGGCTGTGGCGGATGTGGTGAGCATATTCGATAAGAATGGTTCTTCGTAATGTCTCGCTATCAAGCAAGAAGACTACGAGCATGTGAGGGTATCAAAGTCAACACGAAGGTTGTTCTTTCCAATCTTCATCGGATAACCATTTGGGAAGATATCGAGACGGTTAGAACATTTGGTGCATCCACATTCTGCATTTGAGCTTCCATGTCGTGATCTGAAAGATATTTAGCCAAAAGAACCAACATATCGAAAGACATTATATTAGTCAACAGATGGTTTTATTGTCTAATTATTGAATGTGATATGTCGATGATTGTTACGAGTCCAATGTCACTTGTTTGTTCAATAGTCCAATGATGTCGTGATAAGTTTCGTGAGTTGATTAACTTTAAGTTTTAAAGTCCATGTTTTCACTTGTTTTTCACAACTTGTTAAATGCTTATAGTGACATTATTGGTTTCGTGGCGTTATGATTTATTTATTTACAAGTTTGCACGTGTAACAATTCATAATTAAGGTTAAACAAGGCTTAGGCGAGAAATGGCAAGCTTATGCGTAAACAGGGAGCGATATCGCGTAAGCGGAAGCTTATCGTGGGTTCTTGACTTCACGCGTAAGAGGTATTACGCGTGGGAAAGGGGACCTTATCGTGGAGCTTACACGTGGCGTATATAAACCTTACGTAAGGCTTACTCGTAAGAGTCAACCTTATACGTGGGGTCATTTACGCATATCCTTCACGGTGATACGCGTGGTCCCTTATGTAGAACCTTACGGCGTATAGTTACGCGTAAGATTGCTCTTACGCGCAACATTCTACGCGTAAGGTGATCCTTATCGTGGTTTGCTAGAAACCTTGATTTTGAATTTTCAAACGTAGAAGACCTGAAAAAATTCGTCATAACACAATTATTAACATCTACATTCAATCACCATCAGATCATATCATGAACACACATATAACGATTCTGGCGTAAGAACACTTGTCGTAAACCTAAACCCTAAGGTTCAATTTTTACGAGTAAGTAATCTAGCCATAAGTTGCACCAAAATGATTCTAGGAGGTCTAAGAAGCCTTATGAGTAGTTCTATCCAAGTTTTAACATCGAATTTAAGTGAATCAAAATACCCAAATGCGTATGAACTTAAACCCTAGTTTCTAATTAAAGATCAATTAGTGTTTCGGGTTGGTTACGAGCCTATATATCATCAATTCACCATAAGAACAACATCACTCAACTATCTTTTTAACCAAAAACGTTCTCATTAGAAAATACACAATTTTATACATAAACCCTAATTCACAATATCACTCAATTCATGTATCCGGGTGTGTTTTATGATCAAAATAGTTTCAATGATGTTATATAAGCGTTTGACACTATCTTTTCACCACAAACACCCCATGATTAGGTGTTCATACGCTTATCGTAGAACACCAAATCATTCATAAGTGAGAATCTAACCATTGTTTTAATATAAATCAAAACCTTTGTTTACAAACACGTTTAGATTATGAAACCACTTACAAAATGAAGATCAAGCAAGCAGATTGAGAGATTGATTGTTAGGCGTAGGATTAAGTTTGATGAAATATTAAATGAAGTGAATTTAATGAATTAGGTGGAGTTTTATTAAAAATAACTTTAAGATTTTGACAGTTTTAGTCCTTCCACCTTTTCTATTTTCATCCTATGCCTTTAACTTCTATTTTGTTTACCAAACGAAGGATTTTTGGAAAGAATTTTGACGACACTCCCCCTCGACTTAAGAAATAATGAAAGTTTATAAATTTTAGTCCGAGGAGTGTCAGAGAACCAGAAATGTGACCACCATTATTAAAGAAACAACCGGGATAAGAAAACATGCAAGTACAAGGTTTTATGAAACTGAAATATTTGTTTTCTCCCCCTCAACATTTGATCGAAAAATACTGAATTTTGAAAGATTAGAGTGTTGACGGAAGATTTGTACTTGCCATGTTAAAAGAAATATAGATAGAAGAATATTTTTGTTGTTTTAACTGATTTTATAATTTCGTATTTTGTTTTTGAAAAATATTTACAAAAGAGATTTTGATGTTTGACTGGTTTTTAAGAATGTTTTAAGAGTTCATCCAGTTCCTCTTGAGTCAAACACCGCATACCAATTCGGTGGACCAACTCACTAAACCTAGCAGGAGCTAAGGCTTTGGTGAGGAGATCTGCCAATTGGTATTATGTACCCATAAAGTATAATTCAACGACTGCTCCACATGGTCCTTGATGAAATGATATCAAGATCGATGTGCTTAGATTTTGAATGTTGAGCGAGTTGCACGAGATTGCAATAGCACTCCGATTGTCGCAAGACATCGGGATTTTGTCAAACACGTAACCATAGTCTTTGAGTTGTGTTCTTATCCAAATAACTTGCGCAACATGCCTACATGGCTACATATTCCGCTTCTATTGAGGAGAGCGATGTACAATCTCGCTTTCTTGATTGCCATGACACCGTTTATCACCAAGAAATTGTAGGGCTCTAAAGTACTTTTTCGTGAGTCTAAGCATCACATGTGATCGGCATCAAAAAGCTATTAGTTCAAAACCGAATCCTTCTGGATACCGGATCCCCAAGTTAATGGTTCCTTGATGTATCGAGGATTCTTTAGCCTCGAGAGGTGGGTTTCGATTGGTCTCGATCGATAACGGAGCAAAGATATCGGCAAACACAATATCGGGCCCGCTTGTTGTTAGATACATGAGAGACCCAATAATACTACGGATTTGGTAGGATCCACCAATTTCCCATGTAAATCGACATCTAGTTTCTTGGTATGAGCCATTGGTGTGGCATAGGTGTCACGATGTTGCATTCCAAATTTGTTTAACAATTCAAGGGCATATTTGGGTGACTCAAGAAAATACCACGGGTGATTGATGAACTTACATTCCTAGAAAGAATGTGAGTTCACCCATCATGACATTTCAAAATGTTTTGTTATTAATTTTGCAAAAGCATTTGAGTATTTTAAATGTGTTGACCCAAAAATGATGTCATCCATATAGATTTGAACGATTAAGATGTGAGCCCCATGATATTGTATGAAAAGTGTAGGATCGACTGAACCTTTGGTGAATTTATTGGCAATGAGGAAGGATGATAACTTATCGTACCACGCCCGAGGAGCTTGTTTGAGACCATACAGAGCTTTGTTCAGTTTGTAGACATGGTTCGGGAACTGGGATCAACGAATCCTTCGGTGGTGACATAAACCGTTTCTTTCAGTTGCCCATTCGGAAAAGCAATTTTGGCGTCCATTTGAAAGACCGTTATGTTCATATGAGCTGCGAACGAGAAAAATCCGAACGACCACAAGATGAGCAACCGGAGTGAATGATTCTTCAAAGTCAATACCCTCTTCACAGATATAACCCTTAGCCACCGACGTGACTTATTTACGATTACGTTCCCTTGACATCCAATTTGTTCTTCCAAATCCATTTGAGACCAATGACGTAGACTCGTTGGTCTTTCAACCGGTTCCCATACTTCAAGACGTTTGAATTGGTTGAGTTCTTCTTGCATGGATTTAATCCGGTTGTCTTTTGTCATTGCGTCTTTAATGTTTTTAGGTTCGATTGGCGAGACGGTGAGTGCATAAATGCAATGGTCACCATCTCGTATGAAGACGTTGTCTCGTGAACGACCGGTTGATTCGGGTTGCCAATAATATTCCCAAGAGGATGGTCTTTTGTCCAACGATGTGTAGAGGGTTGATGTTGATATACATTGTGCGATTTTGAGGATTCAAATGGTTTGTTGATGATTTAGCGATATCGGTGTAGCAGTTTCATTGGCAAGCGGGTTAAAAACATTTGGATCAAAATCGCATGGGGTACTTCATTAAGAACATCGCACTGGTTCGGTCGTTGGAAGCGCTTTGTTCAACTGTTGTTGTAGAGTCAATGGTGGTGCTTTCAACAATAGTTGTTGTAGCGAGTGTATCGGTATAAGAGTATGATTAGGTTGAGCAATGGAGCAATGGATACACACGAGCACGTTCATCAATGTTATCACTAAACAACGAGCAAATAGCGTTTCCATTTATTGACGAGTAAGTCTGGGGCTTGGTTCGGTGATGATGGGGTGTGAGGAAGTTTAAGCGGTTGTGACGAGTTCCAAGTGTTATGCTCGAAGCCATTTCAGTAAGTTCATCAAAATTAGCATGAATCGTTTCCATAACCTCGCTTTGTCTGACGATTCCGGATCCGAAACCCTTAGAATTTTCACAATATCCTATAAATACTCCAATGTCGACTTTGGCTTTGAGCTTACCAAAGTCATCACGATCATTATTCGGATAGCAAAGGATCCAAATACATGAAAGTTTTGAGATTCGGTTTATGGTTATGGATAAGCTCAAAGGTGTTTTGTTGTGGCGTTTAGTAATCATTGAACAATTTTGAGTATAGTCACACCCCAAATTACTGCTTTTGCGTGGAATGGAATTCTGAGGGATTGATGTCATAGCATCATAATCGCAGATTATATTGAGCGGCCTAAAGTGTCGTTTGGAAAATACATCGCTTGATTTAATAAAAACATTCGAGTTACAAAGATAGGTCCCAAATGAAAGTTACTATGTGCGGAAAGTAAGTTTGGTACAAGTCAAACGATGTTTTAAAGTGTATAAATCCCATGTGAGACAGCGTCGTCACCGCGACTCTATGATATGTCCACATGCATGCCATGATGTGAATGCCTTAGTTACACGAAAATACATTGCTAAAAGTGTCAACATAATGGTTGAGTGAGTTCATAGAGTTTATGTAAATGTTAATACGACTACCACAAGTATAAATTATGTATGACAATGTCGTCACAAAAAATGATACAATTGCTATAAGTCCATGACACGAAACTAGGCTGTTCATGATGTTAGCTAGCAGTGTTTGCCAAACAACTCAAATAATGTTATTAAATGAAATGCATCCGTATGACTAGTTGGGAGTCACCTCGATAGATCTATCCACTCACCCTCGCTTCTAGGAAATTAACGGTTCATGTAATAAAATGGGGACATTCAATTGGCATGTGGTAACTTAAGCAATGTAAATGAATTTGATATACTTGGTATCGTAATAAAATGATGTGCAATGTATTCTCCCCGTAGGTTTGAAATAAAGTAAAAGCTGGAATAAATCGGGGCTATGAAAACTCACTGTTGCAATGATTATGATGACAAAAGTGGATACCTTTGAAATGTAGCGTGAATCTCTAACCTTGACCTATTATGAATGTTATGATACGTAATGAGTTATGATGTAATGTTATGCATGCAATTCGTATGTTATTTATACCACTTGTGAGTTTTGAAAATAATACTCTTCGTCGAAAAATACTCTTTTGACGTCTTGACCATTCTTAAATTACTTTGCAAGTATTTACGTTAAAATGTCATCCTACAATAGTTTCTTTATGATTTATTGTGAAATTATAACTTTTAAGTAAGTAAAATAATGTCGTTGGAAATTTCATGAAAGTGACTAAAATGGCCTCGAAAAGCTAGTCGTAAAGTGGTGTACGTCGAGCGTTAGGAAACGAACTCAACGGTTTTGGAAAGCTTGTATCATAATCTCAAAATTTTAGCATTTAAGTTTTCATCCTAGAGGTCTAGTTCATAGAGAAAATATAGGTTAAGTATGGTGATTTTATCCAAAATATAGTTTAAATGTGGTTTCGGCAAAGTTTAAGCAACCGTAGTTAATTCATTACAACTCCGCTAAACAAACGGTTGGTCATTTTGGAAAATATGCTTGGTGAACTCGCTTTTATTAGAAGGCATCTCTTTACAAAAGTTCTCGTCAACGTTAAAATAGCCTTAAATATGGTCACTTGTTTACCGTAACACTTGTCTAATAGAAATAATATAGTTTTCTTAAATAATAAAGTTACGGCAATTTTGTGTAACGTGTATAGTTTAAGTTCTACAAATCCGTTTTCTCGTATTATCGTCCTTAGCTTCGTATCAAAGTATACTAATATATTTTTGGTAAGTCGAAATAATTTATAACGCTTAAGACTCGTTTTGACTCGTACAAGCTAGAATTAACATGCTGAAATTTCGGGATATATATATATTTAATCGTCAAACTTGAAAAATTCATATCTTCTTCGTTATAGCTCCGTTTTAATCCGTTCAAGCGGCCACGGTTTCGTTTTAAAGTATATTTTCTAAATATCTAGGCCAAAATTTATGTCTACTGTCGGATTTTCGGTTTACAAAATAAGAACAGACCCTTTTAAGACTTGTCGAAATGAGTTTTCTCGTGCTAAACCTTTTCCAATCCATTCAAAACAACTCGAAGCTATTCTAATCCTACCATACACCTTCTTAGGGTGTCATGGGTTCCTAAACATCATCAAGAGTGATATATAACAAGGATTAATTATAGGATGACTTATATATGTATAACTCTTAAAACAATGTAAAAATGGTATAAACATCCATAAGTCTTGCATGCTTTGCTCAAATATGATGAAATAACTATGAAATGATAATGAAAGATGAAAATGAATATGATATGCTTACTAGTTAACTTGATGAGGTTTAAAGAACAAGGGATTAAACTTAAACACCTAGGTTTTATTTCAAAACCTTGATTAAGAGTGTAACTAGATTGTATACAAACTTGATCTTGAAAAACTTTTGGTTTTCTTCTTCCTTGTGGCTTGGCGGTTTGAGAGAAAGAAAAGGAGAGAAGAAATATTTTGACTTGAACTATGAATTATTGTGAATGAAAGTGTGTGTAAGTGACTTTGTGTATAAATCTATACATGTAAGAAGATCTTTACCAACCCATTGACATCACCCCCCTTGGCGGTTTTGGGGAGGATATAATACAAATATTTTTTTTTTTTTATTTTAATTATTGTGTATATATAAGTGGAGTAAAGTAAAGTTAAAAAACATAAGTTGTAACTTGAGTATACATTTATGCATTTAAGGTAGTTTTAGCTAAAAATAAATTTTAATGGATCCAAGTAAAATGTATTGAGGTCATATAAATTGTAAAATACTTTTCTTGTAAAATTTGAGTGATATAGTAATTATCGTGTAGTTTTTAAGAAACCGTCGTAATAATATAAATTTAACAATTTATATACAAAATAAATTTAAAACACTGGTAAACTCAAAATATTATTTTACAAACTAAAAGTAAGTATAAAAATATGTCGGGATAATTTTGGAAGTATCGGATTAAATGTTCAAAATAATAACTTACGCGATAGCGTTTATTTAATATGAAATTTACGCGTTTAATGTGAAATGCAAATTCATGAATGAACTAACATGATGGAAATGATGTTAATGAAATGTAGACTAAACCTAGTCTATATGAAATATCCTTGATGAAATGTTCATGAATTCATGACTAAACCATTAAGGTTACGCGAATTTGATACTCGTAAATCTAGTTTACGATAAATGATGAAATAGTGAAACTTTTAAAGTTTGAAAAATGACCTGAAATTACGAGTTGTCACATTCGCCCAACCAAAAAGGAATTCAGTCCCTGAATTCAGTCCATGTTAGGTTCTACAGTGTTATCGGTGAAAGGTGAGGATATTCGGGTCGCATTGGGTCGTCCAATGTCTTTCTGAATCGTACCACGCCCTTCCAAGATGAGACTTTGAACATAATTCTGTTGCCAACTTGAGATTCTAATGGTTTGCGGCTTATGGGACATATTTCCAAAATTTGCATCGTATAACGATGTAGCTTATCTAGCTATATGTTGTTACTTGTAACTGATTCTTGATTTGTATGACTTCTTTGTTTGTTTCATGAATGAGTTATGGACTAATGAATTGGACTTTCCTGATTTTAACCCGTGAATAAGTGATTGATACCTCAACCTTAAAGTGCCTCAAATGGTGTAGTCAATATGTTCATGAGCTAACTATTGTTGTAAAGAAACTTGTCGATGAAGAATGAATTGCCTAACCATTTCTAGAAAGTCACACTTGCTTGAGCATATTATCTAATGTGGGAATTGTTCTCTCGCTCTAACCATTGAAATGAGGATAGTAGGCGTAATCATGTCCTAGTAGGTTCCATGGAAATCACGAAATGGTTGTCGGATCTAAGGTGAATCGAATAGCTTATAATAGGTACAAGCTGGAATTGATACCACGTGTCTCGTGTTAGATTTCAAAATGTTAAATCATCGGAAAGGATCTTATTGAAAAGAATAGATTATAGGTAACAGTTGTGATTCCTCGCGTCCCTAGTTCTAGCGAATGTCATTACTTGAGTCTTACCTTCCTAAGGTGCTTAGTCTCCATTACAAAAATGTTTATTGTTTGATGATGACTCTCTTAACTTCTCTTATCGAAATATTTCCACGCTCTATGTCGTAAAGTCACAAAACCTTAAATATTTAAGTGATGTGGTGTAGTGGTTGATTTTCAAGATTTGTTCCGATATTGTGTGCTTCTAAAAATAGTTCATCACTAATATTGTTATCATGCTAGCAAGAAAATAGATATCAGCTCATACTATGTCGAAGAATGTTTGTTCTAGTTTCACTTGTAGATGGGGAGTCATTGATTGTCCGACATGTTCAAACACAGGCATCTCTTGATATGGAAGCGAGGTTACTTGGAATTTCTAGAGAACACAATGCCTTAGGGGAAGTTTATATCGATAACCTTAATTTAATTAAATTTTCCTTTAAGGGAACTCATTGTAGGGAAGTTCACATATTTTTGAAGCCTTGTTTAATGAAATGTTCTGTAGTCTCAATTAGGAGGATTGGTTTATTTCTATAGTGTCGCTTAGTGTGTATTCGATTCGTACTAAATCTTGTGACTCGGTATAGTGGCACTTTTGAAATGATAGAATTTGGCTTCTAGTCCAAAGGTAGTGGTTGATTATCTCATGATGTCTTAAGCTTTATGTTGAGTTTGAATCATCCTAATACCTAGTTCTAGTCCTTGTGGGAAATTCAAAACCCTTTCATTGTTTTCTGCATCGAGAATCCTCCTCGTAAATGGTATAAAAGTCTTTCCTAAAAAAATCATTTGTCAAATCCTAACTTATCGGTTGAGTGAGAGATGAATGGCGTAAGCATCTATAGAGTGTTAACAAAAGGAATGTTTATGCACGATTTATCGATTATAAAACTTTGCTTTTGAATGAGGATTGTTTTAGGAGATTTGAAATGATGCTTGTTACTTTCATGACATAATTCTTCCTGAATTATACATAGGTGATCAGGCCATGTATAATCAAGGACAAATGATGTGATGCTTGGTTTTGTTGAAATGGTATTATGTTTCTCCGAAGTTTTAAATGATATTCAACGTTTTGTTTTGTAAGACAATGGCTCAAAATTTTCCAGAGTAACATGAAAATCGTTTCGCATGATGGTATTAAATAGTTGATAAAATGACTGAAAATCAATTGATAGGGTGGTAACGAAACAACTTGTTTTAAAACTTTAGGAAACAATGTTTCTAAGATAGTGTAGAATAGCTTGAAATAAAATTAAGTTAAAAAATGTTATGAAGTAGTAGTAAAGTATCTTGAAATATAATTTGTTGAATGGTTTGTAGGATACATGGGAGAACCTCATAGAATGGTAATAGTCTCCTAGTTAGACAAGAATAAAGTTGGCCTAACCCTAGTAAGATAGTGAGGTATTGTCGCGAAATGATTGATAATTGGGCAATTGGAATAGAGAATGAAATAAACAAAGGTTGTAATTATCGTGGAGATAATAAATGGTACAGATTACATTAGCTAGAAAGGTACTTATTATCTGTTCGTGTTGGTAGTCTAATCATGTCTCAAGTGTAGGAGTAGTAGGCTGTCTAGTAACAACAGCTTTGAAATTCTCACAGTCCTCAAGTCTATAAGATAGTGTAGTGTCCATAGTCTTAGTGATAGATGGTAATGGTGTGTTAAATCATACACGCTTCTCAAGCGGCAAATCAAATGTATGACTAATAGGTCCACTAGGACTAAGCTTATAAGTTCTACCAAATGGTATAATCTGTCCCAACAAAATGATAAAAATTGTCATAATCCTACGGTGAATCAAGAGTGATTGTGATGGTGTAGGTGCAACTTTGCCTCCTCAAAGGTTCGGTTTCATCAATGATGTTATCGGTGTTGAGTCAACGATGTTAAAATTGTGATAGGGAATGACAGGGCATTCTCCATGTCAAAGTATGATGCGAGTATGATGGGATGGGTATTTGAAGGCATCTATGTGACAATCGATTTGAAATGAAAGTAAATAACTTGTAAAATGCGCGTATAAAACCGCATGTATAGTGACTATGTATTTATGATGAAATGATGAGATGCTATGATGATGTAGTTATAGTCTAGGGTCAATGATGCAACCTAGTTCTCTATAACAAAGCTCGATGCCAATCATCACACCCCAAATTACATTTTTGCGTGGAATGGAATTCACGGGATTGGTATCATAGCATCACAATCGCAGATTATATTGAGCGGCCTAAAGTGTCGTTTGGAAAATACATCGCTTGATTTAATAAAAACATTCGAGTTACAAAGATAGGTCCCAAATGAAAGTTACTATGTGCGGAAAGTAAGTTTGGTACAAGTCAAACGATGTTTTAAAGTGTATAAATCCCATGTGAGGCAGCGTCGTCACCGCGACTCTATGATATGTCCACATGCATGCCATGATGTGAATGCCTTAGTTACCGAAAATACATTGCTAAAAGTGTCAACATAATGGTTGAGTGAGTTCATAGAGTTTATGTAAATGTTAATCGACTACCACAAGTATAAATTATGTATGACAATGTCGTCACAAAATGATACAATTGCTATAAGTCTATGACACGAAACTAGACTGTTCATGATGTTCGCCCAACAGTGTTTGCCAAACAACTCAAATAATGTTATTAAATGAAATGCATCCAGATGACTAGTTGGGATCCACCAACCCGGATGGAGGAGTCACCGATAGATCTATCCACTCACCCTCGCTTCTAGGAAATTAACGGTTCATGTAATAAAATGGGGACATTCAATTGGCATGTGGTAACTTAAGCAATGTAAATGAATTTGATATAATTGGTATCGTAATAAAATGATGTGCAATGTATTCTCCCGTAGGTTTGAAATAAAGTAAAAGCTGGAATAAATCGGGCTATGAAAACTCACTTGTTGCAATGATTATGATGACAAAAGTGGATACACCAAATGTAGCGTGAATCTCTAACCTTGACCTATTATGAATGTTATGATACGTAATGAGTTATGATGTAATGTTATGCATGCAATTAGTATGTTATTTATACCACTTGTGAGTTTTGAAAATAATACTCTTCGAAAAAATACTCTTTTGACGTCTTGACCATTCTTAAATTACTTTGCAAGTATTTACGTTAAAATGTCATCCTACAATAGTTTCTTTATGATTTATTGTGAAATTATAACTTTTAAATAGTAAAATAATGTCGTTGGAAATTTCATGAAAGTGACTAAAATGGCCTCGAAAAGCTAGTCGTAAAGTGGTGTCGTCGAGCGTTAGGAAGCGAACTCAACGGTTTTGGAAAGCTTGTATCATAATCTCAAAATTTTAGCATTTAAGTTTTCATCCTAGAGGTCTCGTTCATAGAGAAAATATAGGTTAAGTATGGTGATTTTATCCAAAATATAGTTTAAATGTGGTTTTCGGCAAAGTTTAAGCAACCGTAGTTAATTCATTACAACTCCGCTAAACAAACGGTTGGTCATTTTGGAAAATATGCTTGGTGAACTCGCTTTTATTAGAAGACATCTCTTTACAAAAGTTCTACGTCAACGTTAAAAATAGCCTTAAATATGGTCACTTGTTTACCGTAACACTTGTCTAATAGAAATAATATAGTTTTCTTAAATAATAAAGTTACGGCAATTTTGTGTAAACGTGTATAGTTTAAGTTCTACAAATCCGTTTTCTCGTATTATCGTCCTTAGCCGTATCAAAGTATACTAATATATTTTTGGTAAGTCGAAATAATTTATAACGCTTAAGACTCGTTTTGACTCGTACAAGCTAGAATTAACATGCTGAAATTTCGGGATATATATATATTTAAATCGTCAAACTTGAAAAATTCATATCTTCTTCGTTATAGCTCCGTTTTAATCCGTTCAAGCGGCCACGGTTTCGTTTTAAAGTATATTTTCTAAATATCTAGGCCAAAAATTTATGTCTCTTGTCGGATTTTCCAGTTACAAAATAAGAACAGACCCTTTTAAGACTTGTCGAAATGAGTTTTTCTCGTGCTAAACCTTTTCCAATCCATTCAAAACAACTCCGGCTATTCTAATCCTACCATACACCTTCTTAGGGTGTCATGGGTTCCTAAACATCATCAAGAGTGATATATAACAAGGATTAATTATAGGATGACTTATATATGTATAACTCTTAAAAACAATGTAAAAATGGTATAAACATCCATAAGTCTTGCATGCTTTGCTCAAATATGATGAAATAACTATGAAATGATAATGAAAGATGAAAAATGAAGATGATATGCTTACTAGTTAACTTGATGAGGTTTAAAGAACAAGGGATTAAACTTAAACACCCTAGGTTTTTATTTCAAACCTTGATTAAGAGTGTAACTAGATTGTATACAAACTTGATCTTGAAAAACTTTTGGTTTTCTTCTTCCTTGTGGCTTGGCGGTTTGAGAGAAAAAAAAGAGAGAAGAAATATTTTGACTTGAACTATGAATTATTGTGAATGAAAGTGTGTGTAAGTGACTTTGTGTATAAATCTATACATGTAAGAAGATCTTTACCAACCCATTGACTCACCCCCCCCCCCTTGGCGGTTTTGGGGAGGGATATAATACAAATATTTTTTTTTTTTTAATTTTAATTATTGTGTATATATAAGTGGAGTAAAGTAAAGTTAAAAAAACATAAGTTGTAACTTGAGTATACATTTATGCATTTAAGGTAGTTTTAGCTAAAAATAAATTTTAATGGATCCAAGTAAAATGTATTGAGGTCATATAAATTGTAAAATACTTTTCTTGTAAAATTTGAGTGATATAGTAATTATCGTGTAGTTTTTAAGAAACCGTCGTAATAATATAAATTTAACAATTTATATACAAAATAAATTTAAAACACTGGTAAACTCAAAATATTATTTTACAAACTAAAAGTAAGTATAAAAATATGTCGGGATAATTTTGGAAGTATCGGATTAAATGTTCAAAATAATAACTTACGCGATAGCGTTTATTTAATATGAAATTTACGCGTTTAATGTGAAATGCAAATTCATGAATGAACTAACATGATGGAAATGATGTTAATGAAATGTAGACTAAACCTAGTCTATATGAAATATCCTTGATGAAATGTTCATGAATTCGCAATTAAACCATTAAGGTTACGCGAATTTGATACTAAATAAATCTAGTTTACGATAAATGATGAAATAGTGAAACTTTTAAAGTTTGAAAATGACACGAAATTACGAGTTGTCACATTCGCCCAACCAAAGGAATTCGGTCCACGAATTGATCCATGTTAGGTTCTACTGATGTTATCGGTGAAAGGTGAGGATATTCGGTCGCATTGGGTCGTCCAATGTCTTTCGAATCGCACCACGCCCTTCCAAGATGAGACTTTGAACATAATTCATTGCCAACTTGAGATTCTAATGGTTTGCGCTTATGGGACATATTTCAAAATTTGCATCGATAACGATGTAGCTTATCTAGCTATATGTTGTTACTTGTAATCGATTCTTGATTTGTATGACTTCTTTGTTTGTTTCATGAATGAGTTATGGACTAATGAATTGGACTTTCCGATTTTAACCCGTGAATAAGTGATTGATACCTCAACCTTAAAGTGCCTCAAATGGTGTAGTCAATATGTTCATGAGCTAACTATTGTTGTAAAGAAACTTGTCGATGAAGAATGAATTGCCTAACCATTTCTAGAAAGTCACACTTGCTTGAGCATATTATCTAATGTGGAATTGTTCTCTCGCTCTAACCATTGAGTGAGGATAGTAGGCGTAATCATGTCCTAGTAGGTTCCATGGAAATCCACGAAATGGTCATCGTGATCTAAGGTGAATCGAATAGCTTATAATAGGTACAACTGGAATTGATACCACGTGTCTCGTGTTAGATTTCAAAATGTTAAATCATCGGAAAGGATCTTATTAAAAGAATAGATTATAGGTAACAGCCAGATTCCTCGCGTCCTAGTTCTAGCGAATGTCATTACTTGAGTCTTACACCTAAGGTGCTTAGTCTCCATTACAAAAATGTTTATTGTTTGATGATGACTCTCTTAACTTCTCTTATCGAAATATTTCCACGCCTATGTCGTAAAGTCACAAAACCTTAAATATTTAAGTGATGTGGTGTAGTGGTTGATTTTCAAGATTTGTTCCGATATTGTGTGCTTCTAAAATAGTTCATCACTAATATTGTTATCATGCTAGCAAGAAAATAGATATCGACTCATACTATGTCGAAGAATGTTTGTTCTAGTTTCACTTGTAGATGGGGAGTCATTGATTGTCCGACATGTTCAAACCTGTGGCATCTCTTGATATGGAAGCGAGGTTACTTGGAATTTCTAGAGAACACAATGCATTAGGGGAAGTTTATATATATATATATATTTTTTAATTGTTGTGTATATATAAGTGGAGTAAAGTAAAGTTAAATAAACATAAGTTGTAACTTGAGTATACATTTATGCATTTAAGGTAGTTTTAGCTAAAATAAATTTTAATGGATCCAAGTAAAATGTATTGAGGTCATATAAATTGTAAAAATACTTTTCTTGTAAAATTTGAGTGATATAGTAATTATCGTGTAGTTTTTAAGAAAATCGTAATAATATAAATTTAACAATTTATATACAAAATAAATTTAAAACACTGGGTAAACTCAAAATATTATTTTTACAAACTAAAAGTAAGTATAAAAATATGTCGGGATAATTTTTGGAAGTATCGGATTAAATGTTCAAAATAATAACTTACGCGATAGCGTTTATTTAATATGAAATTTACGCGTTTAATGTGAAATGCAAATTCATGAATGAACTAACATGATGGAAATGATGTTAATGAAATGTAGACTAAACCTAGTCTATATGAAATATCCTTGATGAAATGTTCATGAATTCGCAGCTAAACCATTAAGGTTACGCGAATTTGATACTTGTAAATCTAGTTTACGATAAATGATGAAATAGTGAAACTTTTAAAGTTTGAAAAATGACCTGAAATTACGAGTTGTCACAATAGCATGCAGTTGATACAGCTTCTGCCCACAAGTAATCTGGAAGATTAGCATTGATTAACATTGTTCTTACAGCTTCCACTAACGTTCGGTTTCGTCTTTCAACAACTCCGTTTTGTTCTGGTGTACATGTAATAGGTGTCTGATGCTCAAATTCCACTTTCTCATAAAATTCTCGAAGAGTTTGGTTCACAAATTCGTTCCTTTGTCTTACGATTTGGCGGACGGTGTTCGAGCCGAACTTGAATTTTCGTGAGAAAGGTGATGATCATCTGGAGATTGATCTTTACTTGAAGAAAGTAGACCCAAGTCCATCGTGAGTAGTCATCGACAATTACCAAGATGTAGCATTTGCCATTAATCGTTTGCACGCGCGCATCGGGCCACACAAATCCATGTGAAGAAGATGAAGCACATGTTGAGAGTTGTGTTCCACCTTTGAAGGAAAATGAGCACGAGTGCTTTTCCTTGTTCACAAGTCGAGCATAGGTGATCTTTGGAATATCGGAATCTCGGGAGACCTTCAAAAGTTTGTGTCGAGCAAGGTTGGTGATGGTTTGAAAGTTTAAATGTGAGAGACGATGGTGCCATAGCCGGGATTTTGTTGATGTTGCCTTTGAAAGTGAGATGGGAGATGAAGCAACCATGTCTTGCATTGAGATTGTTTATAGACTAGAATTACGAGAGCGGACATTAGATCGTTTCCTTGTAGATCACGAATGAAACAAGTTTTCTCCCAAAGCAACTTCCAAATCTCCATCACGTAATTGACCGACCGAAAAGAGATTGTGACCGAGGCCTTCCACATAGTAAACCACCGCTAATTTCGATATTGCCATTGATATAATCTCCGTAGCCCATGATAGTCGTGAGTGATCATTCCCGAATCTGACAGTGCCAATAAACTTTGCAATAAAGTTTGATACCGTTTAAGATTGCTTGTCATGTGTCGGGAACATCCGCTATCAACAATCCAAAGGATGATCTGTATCACCCGCATTACACAAAGACGACACGGATAGAATAGAAGTAGATGTGGAACCCGAAGTGTTAGAGGTTCAAGCGATTATAGTAGAAATACACACATCAATGACTTTAGGCATCCATTTAAATCCTAGTGTATTATGTATCCATTTCTGCCATCTCCAACTAGTCTTAGCTTTAATCTTAGTGAATAGACTAGGTGGTACTACATTCTTTGGAGGTGATACTGGAACTACAGGGACACCAATGCATGTCATAGAATCTAAGGAGGACGGTTTACCAAGCACAGACTTAGAAGAATTAGTGGGCCTAGAGGCATTCTGATTCATGGGATTCCTTAAACGAGACAAGATAGCTTTAGCAACACATTTGTCATGACAATCAGAAAGCATACTTTTACGACAAATAACACAAGAAGCATCAGACTGAATATCAAAAGTACTTAAAGGTTTAGCATTCGTTACAACACTTTTTTCATTACATTTGTCAGACACAATATCTAAAGTGGGTGCAACTTGAGTCTTATTCAAAGTCCTAGGGTGTTTTTCACTTTAACATTCTTTATTGATCTTTTCTTAGGTCGCAACTTCCTATTCTTCCTTGTATTGCTCCTAGGTCGTGAAGTGCGGACGTTTGGAAAAGAGGCAACTATTCCTATTTCGGTGAGGGAAGCACATTCGTATCTTGTGTATTGTCGGTAGGCAATCTGGGTTCACGTTGCTAAGTGTTACGGTGCAATTTTCTTAATGATGCTAGGTGAACTTGTTCATACTTTCCTAACATTTCCTTAACTGAATGATAGTGCACCAAATCTTGATTTTCATAACGAAGATTTCCAGAAAAATTCATGACTTCTTTAGTATGTGCAAGATAATGATCAAGTTCGTTTGATGCTTCATTTCGAGTCTGTTTGAGTAAATCAAATATGACACCATATTCATTTTTAACTTTTGCAAGTTCTTGTTCATATTTTGAGATTTGACATTTTAAAGACACGTTTTGATCATCCAGTTGCTCAATTTTAGGATTAAACGTTTTTGATTTCAACTGGTGGATTTTGTTTTGCAAAGCAAGTTCATGATTTTGACAATCTTTTTGACACCATTGAAGACGATGTTTTGAATTTGAAAGTTCGTTTAACAATCATTCATTTTCAACTTTTAAAGATTCGATCTGATGCACAATATCAGTATTTTCAACAGTATCAACAGAATCATGAGAATCGGCAAAGATATGATCGATGCATATGTAGCAGTTGTAATAAAACAAGATTATTGATATCAAGATAGATAACATCTTCCAAGAGTCGATCAACATCTTTTCTCAACAATTTCTTTTTACGTTTAGTATTTGAAATCGATGTTTCGCTTTCTCAAACTGTTTCATGAGACCGAGTTCCTTGTGAAAATCCTTTCCCAATATAGTGCACAAGTTTTAAATTTTGACATGGGGTAAAAGTCGTTCTTGAAGAATATCTCTTTGTTCTCGCGCCATTGGCGATTGAAAATGTTCAACTTTTATTTCGAATGAAATTCAATCTCACGTTATAAAATTTTGAGGTCAGATAAGAAAGTGTCAAATATTTTATAACGCGACAACTTTCGGCTTTTGTTTTAACTTCACTAAGTGAAGGTAAAGGACCATTAATTTGTGCACCATTGTGTTTGGGACTAACTTCAGAAACTAGTGTGATAACAAAAGGTTTGTTAGAAGTAGCTTGTTGTTTGACAAAAGTAACGGATTTTGAATAGTTAAATGGTTTGTTATAAACGACATTTTCCATTTTGACCGACTCTCGTCATCGCATCTAATTCCTCCATACGATTATATTCAACAACGATCGTAATTGAATCATCAATTCTATGTTCTCGCACTATAAACTTGAGTTTGGTTTGAATGCTCTGTTTGAAAACTTAGGTTTGTAATCGGCAAGAATTGGTCCATATCCATTTGGATTTGGTTTAAAAGTAAACTTTTGAATAGTTGTGATTGACTCACCATGTTTATAAACAACATTTGAAACTCTTTGATTTTGTGTTGTAAGTCGACAATTTCTTCAAGATAGTTATCTATTCGTTTCATAGAATCTTGTTTGTACTCGAGAACTGTTTTTGACAAGTTAACAACTCACCTTGGCTTTTGAGTTTCCAAAGTAAGAGCGTTAAGTTGTTGTTTATGTTCATGTTTCAGTTGTTCTATTTGAGACAACAAAGCATTCTTGGAAACGGCTAGATCACGTATCTGTCGTTCTAATGATTTTTCGTTTTGATGAGATTTAGCAAAAGCGACTTCAAAACCTTCTTCACGTTTTTCTTGAGTTTTGAAAAATTGATTTGTCGAATTAAGCATTCATTATCCCTAATTAACAGTGCATTTTCTCTTTTAATTTCGTGCAAATTTCCAAGCGAGAGTGTTGGTATTTAATTAAGGTCGAGCTTAATTTCTCTATTAGACAAAAGCTCATTTTGTTCAACGGAGTCTCAACATGATCATTATTTAGATCCTCAAATATAATCACGAGTCAACTTGATTATCAATATTAACCAAAAGTTATCTTGATCGTCAAATATAACTACGGGATCTATTTAATAATCATCGAATGAGATGTGGATGGCTCATGTTGAACACTCGATCCTTGTCGGATGGAGAAATTGGCGAAGATATCGATCGAGATGAGTATATTTTGTTATGGTACCGAGACAAGCCATCGGTGTCATACACCGGGCTGTGTCACTCATGTGTAGAGCTTGCATTTGTGCCATCAACATCACTTCTTGCATTAGCTCCAAGTCCTCCATATCATCATCGAAATCGCATCGCCATAAAGCTCGTTCCTTGTTGGTAAGAGTTCCACCACTTCATCCTTAAGAGCCAAGAGCAACGCCTCTTTGTGATAAGCACCGCCTCTTGTCCTCGGCTTAGGACATGCATTAGCAGGTGACCCTTCTCATTGCGGTTATAACAATGAAGACCATTAACCCCATTCGAGCATTCCCTGTTCAACCACTTCACCCCTTTGTTGTTGCGGAGCACCCGTGTTATTCCTTCCAATAGCATTAAACCCTTGACCACCGCCCATCCGACGACCATAACCACGGTTCGAACTTCAACACGTCCATTGTTGACAACACTTGATTCCTTGTGTTGGATGAGGAACGAATCGATTGTTGGATTTGTTTGTATCTTGACCGACGACTTTAGCAATCATAACAAATCCTTGTTGCAATTCATCGAAAGCGGCAGAGTCCTCATGAGCTTCACCGTAAAGTGCTTGAGCATTGTTGTTGTTGTATGGAACCAATTGAGTTTGTTGAGGTTGTTGTTGTGACCGATCATATGGTGTAATGGTTGCGATTGGTTGAGGAGCCGGTTCTTTGAAATGTTTGAGGAGGAAGATTAGTTTGAGCCCACAAAGCAAGTTGTTGATTATCGTGAATTGATTGTGAAGTCGGGAGTCCACGGATAGTCCTTTCTTTGTCAACTTCTTTTGGTGAGGCTTCAAATAGTCATACAACAATCCGTATGTAGCATGATGAAGGTTCTTAGCTTGACGGAGAAAATGACATACTTCTCCCATTCGGACCAAGACTACTTAGGAACTTAGTGTTGTGACAATTGAGGTATGATGATGTTGTGTTTGTCCAAATCATTAATGATGTCTGAAAACGATGATGATATGACTCTAATGTCTCTCCCGGTTCAATCATGAAGTGTTCATAAGCCAAGTAGATTTTGGATTCCATGTCTTCTGATTGAGTGTTGTGCCTTCCATTAGAAGATGAATATGTTCCCACATTGCTTTGGTCGTCTTTTGAGCATCAACACTTGAAGGATCGGATTGGGTAGTCCCAAAGGATGTATTGCGTTGCTAGTTCATCGGCTTCAAAGTGTAGAAGTTCATCACCGGAGGTCGGAGATAGTTGCAATGTTGGTGACAGATCTCTTGGTGGATTGGCATCGGATCTGGGGTGTGATAACAGAGGCATCCGAAATGGACCTTCCATAATGACCTTCTTTAAAACTTTCCATGTGGCTTCTTTAGATCACAAAACCTAAAGAACCTTATCACCCATTGATCATAATTTTCGGGAGTGAGCATTGGAGGTCTATCAAGTGAGCCACTTCATGAATTGATTGTTGGCTACTTAAGGCTTCACACATCTTGCCAAACCATGTCGGTTCCTTCATAGTATTCCTGGATGGATGTTGAACCATTTGTGGTGGTGGAATTGCTCCAAGTTGTGGAGTATGTTGTTGATTAAATTGTTGTTGATTAAATTGTTGTTGATGATCAAATTGTTGATGTTGTGGACTTAGTTGTTGTTGTTGATGATAAGTGTAAGGAAAATAGTTAGAGTATGGTGGTTGTGACATGTTGAAAACTTGTGTTGTTTAATGGATCTTTGTAGTCGAATGAACCGTTGTTGATGAAGTATCCTTAGGCGTAGAAATCACAGAAAAGCAAGGTACCACTTATGCGTAAAAACACCAAAGATACGCGTAACAATAATAGTTACGCGTAGGATTAGCTTACGCGTAAGAAATGAGAAAACACTAAAGTTATGCGTAAACATAAAGTTAAGAGTAGAAGACTTAGGCGTAGGATAACCTTATGCGTAAGACAGAGCTTAGGCGTAAGAAGAATCTTATGCGTAATGAGTTCTACGCGTAAGCTTAAGCTTATGCGTAATTTTAGAGTTTTACCCAAAAAAGATCTTTTACACTATCACAGTGCAAGAGATATCCAAATTCGAAGTGTTTTCAGGCTTATCCAAGCAAGAAAAACACTGAGTAATCCACAAAACTGAAGATCAAACCAAGGAAAAGTTATGCGTAAGATTAGGGTTTTACTTACGCGTAGAAAATAGCCAAAAGTGATTTCTGCCAACTGATGTTACCAAACCAGATTTTTGTGATGAAATAGCTTCAATATCACCAAAATAACACAAAACTGTGAAGCTTGATGATCCAAAGCTTGAAAACACGTTATGCGTAGAACACCTCCCACGTACAAAACCAAGCTTAAAAACAATGATCCACACATAAAGTTTAAAACTTTTTGCCAAAAACAGATATTTTAACACCTTAAAACGTTGAAAGTACAATAATCTTGGATTGAAAAGTGTAAAAAATAAGTTTTTAAGCGTGACAAAGTGAGAAACTCTTTTACGCGTAAGACCACAAAGTTAACTTCAAAAACAAAAGATTTTCGCCCAACTATTTGGCGAATGATACCACTGTTAGGTCACCATATTAGTAACATAAGCATCAATATGAAGAAGTAGAGAAGAAGAGAAGGCGGATGAACACACACACACTTACGCATAGGACTATGTGAAAGATTATGCTTAAGAGTAAATGTAAATGTGAACAATCAACCTTCAATAGAAGGTTTACAAGACTATTTATAGGAGGGAACTAGGGCAACACTCCAAGTTCCCATCCTTTTCCTTATTGGGCTTGGCCTAGGCTTATGGGCCTTCTACATAAGCCTATGCTTAATAACAAACATAAAGGCCAATTAAGCTAACTATTACATATGAATCACTAACACTTGAATAAGGTTTAGGAGTGATTCAACAAGTACTTTGAAACCTCCAAGCAGTACTTTGAACTTAGAGCAGTACTTTAAGCAGTACTTTCGTCAAGAGCAGTACTTTCGAACTCAGAGCAGTACTTTCAAGTCATGTAGCAGTGGTAATATGCAAGCATTCTTGAATCTGCTATAATACCAAATCCCTTCAACAAAGCGTCTGACACACGCCACCATCCAATTAAAAATACTTGCAGCAGTACATAATCCCATATAATTACTTGTACCAACCATGACTAACAAACAAATTGAAACCAATACTAAATCCCATTCGAGTGAAAATTAGTCCAAAGTAAACATGATATAGACCCACGTGATGCAACCGAATCTTGAATATCAATTCGTTAAGTATACGCTTCATTAAATGAGAATTAATCAAATACGATTTGTTATTGCATATACTCAACCGAGTGGGACTAGTGGAAAATTAACATCAAACCCACGTGATCTCATTTGATCAATCAGTATCAGGAGACCAGCTTTAAGAACTTGTACCACACAACCAAACGAATCACTTGATATATATATTATACCACTACCAATTCACAATAAATATGAGAATGATCATTAACGCAGTACGAGATTATTATTGTAGTATCAGCCAATCCAATTAATGACATAGTACCACATGTATAATACGACAGATCAAGAATAGAATATCCGCAAAATACAATCCCATAACCAATTCTTGTACGAGATAATAATTAATACCGATAACCCCACTTGCAATATTCAATTCACGACACAATTTATTACTCAGTACAAGATTACCTTTTTGAAGCAACGAATCAGGTAGAACTGTAGCAAGTAGCAATCGATTAAACACTAAAACCCTTTATCACGTCATCGCCAAAACCTTTTACAAAACTGCTTCTTAAAAATCGACTTTCAAAAACTCCTTCAGCAGCCATATTAGACAGCCTATATTTTTCACATAAAAGCTCATATCGACGATCCCTCCGGTGGAAAGTTAGATGGCTATATAAAGAACGTCCACCCAAAATTTTGTCCCAATCCAACGGTTAACGAAAAAGTTATGATCGTTTCAAAACAGTGCTGTAGTAACCTTACGGAAATTTTCTGAATTCGAATTTTGTGATCTTTTTCTTCGAAAAACCTTGTAGATCCCTATATCAAGAGCTCCCAGCTCTGATATCAATTGATAAGATCATTTATAAGCTCATCTAGGGATAACAATAACAAAGATTATACGCAGCGGAACATAGAATAAAACATTAATTGTTATTGACACAAGGTTTCAATCACTATTAACTCCAATTATATTAATAACGAGGTTAACTAACACTAACTAACCCTAGACGTTTATAGGAACACGTCTAGATAACTAAATTAATAACCTAGGCATTTACAATAAACTACACGCCCTAGGTTACACACACATACCTTTACTAGACGTCTACATATTGGAAGACTTGTATTAAAACCTACGCCCCATGTTCTCTTTATATACTAGAGGATTAGGGTTTACAAATCTCTACGAAGGACTAATAAATAAAACTTCTTTTGCAAGCAAGCCCTTCCATCTTTTTGTAGGTTTCCTTCTTGTCGTATTAAGTCCCTCTTGTTTCATTATTTTTGTCTTATCAACTCAAACGTATAATTCCCAACAAGGCGAGACTCTATTGTTCCTTGTATTGCTCCTAGGCTTTAGTCTGCTGCTCTTAGAGGTGCTTTCTAGTCCTGTAGAAGGTAAGCCACACGCATTAGGATTCACATTTTTATCAAGAGAAGTGGTTTCAGAGTTCGTAGTCTCTTTAGAATGCTTGTTTAAACTCATTTCATTTGTTCCTGATACGTGGGTTCGGGGTCGAAAGACTTCCTTTTCCGCGAGCAAGCTTTACAAACCACTAGGTAGTGTGCCTAATCGTTGCAGTGTAGTATGGGCTAGCCGAAGGGGTTAATCGTTCTCTAGGGGAATAGAGATGCTAGTCGAGATGTTTGACGAAAAGGCAAGGGTGAGGGTGATTCTTTCTAGTCTTTTATGTTAGGATTTAGAAAATCCATGTAGAAGTGTCGGTCACCCCAACAATTGTTTAGCATATTACAGCTCATAGACATAACGGTATATTAGTTAGTTTACTAGTAGTATAAGTAACACCATGGAAGAAGGACGGGTCTTTACCCACTGTATGCCTGATCCACAGCCCGAAAGAGGGCGTAGTCATTTGTATAAATAGCCCTCTCCCCACAAGGGAGAGGGTTGGATGTTCACTTGCAAATCTAACCTTTCATTTGGATTTTATCTTTCTAGAACATCTCATCTTTCCCTCTCTAAAACATATTCCATTCGACCCATATTGTGTTAGTTTGTGTGATTGTGAAAACCAATATGTTACAATTAGTATCAAGAGCAATGGTTTGATCATATATCTTTCATGTTCTTGGATTTCTAGTGGTTTTCATAGGTTTTTGGGTTTGAATGAGTTTTGAGTAGTTCTCATCATTTGGATCACTTTTGATGTTTAAGTTTGAATTTTGATCGTACTTTTGTGTTTAGAATCATCATAAGTGTTTAGGTTTTGAATTAGAAGGCCTCAATCATCTTGGTTGTTGTGTTTTGGAGAGAGAAAGTTTGGTTTTTTATGATGTGCTATGATGCGATTTGTCCCTCGAATGGTTTTTCCTTGAAGCGGTTTGACAGTCAAATCAAGCGGTTTGTCTCAATTTTTAAGTGGTTTGTCTCATTTCTCTGAAGCGGTTTGTCAAAGAAGCGGTTTGTCTATTGAGACAAATCGACAAGAAAAGACAAAGTAGTGGAAGTAGTGGGTGTACTTGTGTTCCCCTGCGGTTTGAGTATTAAGCAGTTTGTGTGTTATGCGATTTGTCTGTTAAGTGTTTTGTTAACTAAGTGAGTTGACACTTAAGCGATTTGACACTTAAGCGATTTGACACTTAAGCGATTTGAGTAGGAAGCGTTTTGACAGAAGCGGTTTGTCAACTGCGCGATTTGTCAGAAGCGGTTTGTCAAAAGGGGCTGTCAAAAGCGGTTTGTATGAAGAGGCTTGACAGAAGCTGTTTGTGTTTAATGGTTTGCTATTTTTGTTAAAAATTAAGACTTGACATCTGATATTAACACAACCCATCATGTCTTACACTACTGATCCTGTAATTTCAAATGTGCTCAAATTATATGATGTTGTGGACAACAAAGAAAGTATTAGTTACTCTGAAAGATCAAACATGATTGAATCAATCAATGATGATTTGAGATCTTCATGCTCAGAGTTCGATGAGAGAGAATTGCACCTGTTCAAGCTACAGAATGCCATGCAAAAGGAATGCTGCATTGTACCCTATCAGCAACTTCACTCTCACCTCATGCTACTTCTACCAATAAGAATGGAACGAACATGTAGTGCCCTATTCCGTCAAGACTTATCCACATTAACGGGAACGTTGTTGTTAAACTTAGAAGAATTGGAACAACACCTTGACAAAGAGAAGGTTCAAAAGGATAGTTCCAGTGCTGCACTTCAAGTGATCGACAAACAATTTCAGTCATTCATCAGTGGGGAATATTCGTCAGATTATGATCAACACATGACTGAAATGTCTTTCAAAAGACACACTGGAATGGAAATCAATGAGTTCATTGAGACACTTATCCATATTATGGACAATGTGAAGAAGTACATTAAGGAAGCTACCCAGAATAGTGATAACATGAATGAATGTTGGGTGCAGTCAATAGAGAGTTGTGATGAGTTGGGTAACTTATTAGTTGAATCATCGGGTATTGCTGAAGTCAGAATGACAGACACATCAAAAATGGATGCAACAAGATGTTCAGAAACGCTTGTCTCACAAAAGGTGGATGCCGAGTGCAGAATGGTAAATGAACAAGCATCGGGTGCAGAACCTTTGGTAACTATTAGTAAGGATGCATCTGTGATTACTTCTGTGCAAACTAATGACTTTACAGAACAGAATTTTGATAAATGTTCTGTAACTGAGGCTGAGTCAAAGATAAAGCATATCATGACTAACAATGTGGTTGATAAGAAATTTTTTGACGAACTTTCAAACAAATACTCAATTCTTGAAAAACACTACATTTCTCTGGAAATTGCGATACAAAGAAAAGAAGAAAGTTTTCAAGCTACAAAACCATGCATAAATCCGGAATTCCCTGAATTTCGTGAATTTTTTGAAATCAACCAGTTAAAAACTCGGCTTCAGGACAAAGACTCAACCATATGTAATTTGAAAAAACACATCTCTGACATGTATAAGGAAAGTAATTTGGGTGTGAACAATCTTGATATAGAGGTGAGTGATGCCATTAAAGCTAGGAAAGATGAATTAGCATTATGTGTGGCCAAATTATTAAAGGAGAATGAGTCTCTGAGAAAGATTCACATAGAAAAATATGTCCCTGCTAAAGAAGATAGAACTAAGTCTTTAGATCAAACAAGCTCTTTGTTAGCAGACATTGAAGTTCTCAAAGCTCAACTTCAAGATAGGAGTTTTGCAATAGTTGCCCTAAAAAATGAGCTTAGGAAAACTATAGGGAAGAGTGTGAACACTAAGTTTGCAAAACCATCAACCTTGGGGAAGCCAGTTTCTAATATCACTAAAGAACGTTCTGTAGTTAGGCAGCCTAATGCATTTATGTCAGAAAGATCTAAACCTTCAAAATTAAGGATTGCCTCCCAAGTTCATAAGAACATAGTTTTGTCAAAACCAGTCACTTCACTACCTCCTTCCGATAAAATGAATGATAATACTTAGATTAAAATTCAAACTTCTAAGACCAGGGATGTAAGATCATCTAGTGCACTTAAGAAGTCTCAAAAGGTTGACCACTCCCCTAAGAAACCAGTTAACAGCAAAACATCTAAAATTAGAAATAGGGAAATGGTTACATTTTCTACTATAACTAAGAGATCCAACACTCCTAGTTCTTGTCTTAAGTGGATGCCTACTGGTAGACTTTTTAAGAACATTGAATCCAAATAGAATAACACTCCTAGCTCTTGCCTTAAGTAGATGCATACAGGAAAAATCTTTAAGAACGTTGGATTCAAATGGATTCCCATCGAATCATGGCCACTAATGACATCACAAAGGTCGATCAGAATCATCCAAAGGACAGGATACTACGCTACTAACCCATCCGAATACAATTCTACATGTGCTATTAGTGCAGATACTCCTCATTCTTTTACAGGTACAATGCTCAATTCAATCATGAACATCATGACTTGGTTTCCAACGAAATGAAGCCTCTTCATTCGGAGCTTCACTGTCAAGATTGATATGCCGTACTAAGACTCCTCGATCACCTCACCAGACTCGTACATCATCACTTGATGGTTAATCCAATCTTGATACATTCTTAAAAAAAAAAAAAAAAAAAAAAAAAAAACTTTCTTTAAAAAATTTGTATACATATACAAGATATTTCATTAAAATTATTTAAAATCCATAAAAATTTGAAAAACCAGAAAATTGTAAAAATATATTCAAAGGCATGTCTTCTGGTATCGATAACATCTACGGTCCTAGAAATGTCATTTAATAATGACACGAGTCTTTAGATGAAGTTCGAACATAAGTTCAACTGCTTTTAAAATATGTCTATTGTTCATCTACACTTACGTACCTACGAAACTTTGGGTTCATAAATGGGTTTACTTCAATCGATGATCACTCATGTCTATTCGTGTCACTGATTGAGGGGGAGAATTAATTTCACACTGCTATTCATGTATGTCAATTTGTCTCTGCATGATTTGCTCTATATGATTTCTTGTGATATGCATGTGTTTCATAGTAACTAATTGGTGCAAAGATATTCGTTCAATACATGTCATCATGCTTCCGGTATTATATGTATTGTTTGACTTGGCTTGTGTATCTCTTATATTCATTCATCATGAGTGATATGTCCTATTAGGATTTTTTATGGTCTTAGAAAAGTTGTTGGTTGTTGCATGTTACTTAGAGGGATAAAATCTGCCAAATAATGTTCAGATAGGTGTTGTGTGTATGAGGTTTGTCTAAATCAATATGTGGTATGCGGTTTGTCAAGTCCAAGTGTAGCATGCGACTTGTCTAAATCAATATGTTGTATGCGGTTTGTCAAGTCCAAGTGTTACATGAGATTTATCAATCGCAATGACTAAATGTGTCACAATTGAAAACTTATTCTTTGGTATAAAAGATGCGTTTTGTCTTCCTTGGTCAAACCTATCCAAATCCTAGTCAAACGAAGCGTTTTTTCTCTCTAAACATTCATAGAAGCGATTTGACATTCTTGTGCTCTCGTGGTAGCTTAAATAACTAAGATCTACATATATTTTCTAATAACCTATCACGAATTACACATCTAATTATCATTTCTTTGCAGATTCTCACTTTCTAATTCCACTCAAAACTCCTCACGTAGGTTTGTTCTCGTTATTGTGTCTAATTTATGGGTTTTGATTGTATATTGTAGAGGTATTATTGTTATATATAGGATTAGTTTGTTTGTGATGGTTCCCCTTAAGATCTTGTGCTTCTCGTAATGAATTGATTTAGTTGGAGGGTAGTGGTTTGGATGATGTTTATGCTAATTGTGTGCATTTAATAAATATGTCTATGATGCATATTGAAGTTTTTGTATGCCTGATGAGTGTGTTTGATAAAATCTGTTCGTAGAAATTGTTTCACAAGTTGTATGCTTGAAAGCGGTTTGAGAGTTATGCATGTAAGCGATTTGTCATTTCAAATTCTTGAAAGCGGTTTGTCTGTTTATAAATCTAATGCATTTTGTCATATGCGGTTTGTTGAATGCGTTTTGATCTATATTAATTGATAAATGTGATTTGGTATATGCGACTTGTCCATAGCGTTTTGACCTATACGATTTGATATACGCGGTTTGACCCATGCGATTTGATGTGTGCGGTTTGACCCATGCGACTTGACCATAGCATTTTGTCCTATGCGATTTGACATATGCGATTTGACCTAAACCTTGACCAATGCGGTTTGATGCATGCGGTTTGACCCATGCGACTTGTCTGCTTTAACTATGCGGTTTGACCCATGC
This sequence comes from Chrysanthemum lavandulifolium, assembly GCA_022545495.1. NCBI lineage: Eukaryota > Viridiplantae > Streptophyta > Magnoliopsida > Asterales > Asteraceae > Chrysanthemum > Chrysanthemum lavandulifolium. The sequence goes on along the minus strand of CM040245.1, from coordinate 192,697,839 downwards.
GGTTTGATTGCCATGTGACTTGTCCCTATGCGGTTTGATCCTAAGCGGTTTGTCCATATATAGGTTGATCTCATGCGATTTGTGTTATATGCTGATTGCTATGTGACTTATCCATCATTATATTTCTTTGGTCATGTGTGTTGTTCGTATACTTGCTATATCTTTGTGCACTTAACATGATCATCATTTACTGTCAATACTCTGTGGGGTTTATGAGATTCCATTACTTGATGTGCCTTTGCCTCATTGATATCATGTTCACTACTATGTGTATGCTATGTTATAAACATTAATTAATAATTTAGTGGACTAAGATACTTTGTTGCAAATGAGGTTATTCTGTTGTCCTTGTCTAACACAACAAATTTCCAAATATTGTTGTTGAATGCATATGTGCTCTACATAAATACAATGGCATGCACCACATCTTCTGAGAATCAAGCTACTGCTGCACCACCCACTGTACTTACTGATGAGGAAATTCTTCCTTTTGAGGAATGGGTTAATATTGCTAGAAGCAATTGCTTTGTGGACATAGAAATAAATAAACCAAATCCCATCTACAGAATGGCAATCGGTCTTCTGAAGAACACCAACTTCTTTGGTGCCTTAACTATGCGGTGTACAATTCCTCAATATACCGCAACAATTCGGAATACAATAACATGGGACAAGATCACACCAGATACACTTGTCAACTGGAAGACAAGTGGTATGATATAACCATGAGATACTCTGGGGAGGCTCTCCAAACCACTCCAAATGACCCCGCAAATCCATTCATCACTCCACCTACAGCTGAAGAGCTAATGGAATTTGTTGAAGAATTGGGGTACCCAGGCAAGATCACAAAGATCTCGCGAATCATCACCAATGAAATCTATCAACCCTGGAGAGCAATTATCACTATACTCAACATTTGCTTAACTGGTAGGACTTCTGGGTTTGAGAGAGTGAGGGATCCAATGCTACAAATTCTGTGGGGAGTAGTGAAAAGGCTAAACATTGACTTTGCGAACGCATTTGGGAAGAATTCTCCTTAGCTATGGACACCTTCATTACCGATAAACAAAACTTTCTGAATTAAGTCAAGGGAAAGAAATCCAAAGACAAAAGGGTGATTCCCAGCATAAGGTTCTCAAAGTTCATTGTCCAGCACCTGCAGCAAAAACATCAATTTACTCCAAGAAGCGAGTATGCTCTCCATGAAGCCGATGATGAATTTCTTCTTGGAAGTTTGAAGTTTGTAGCCAAAGGATCGAACAAAGAGATCTTTGGAATGCCGATCCCTGAAACACTGATAGAATCAAGAAAGCCGACTACTTCAAGAAATATATGAAAAAGGCTTCAGGCATAACTGTTGATGAAACACCCAATCCTATTCCCACACCATCCAAATCAACAAAATCATCCTCAAAGTCATCTTATGCCAACCTCCCTAAGAAAAGACAAGAAAGGTCAAAATCTGCTGACTCACCCTCACAGAGGCAGAAGAAGATAAGGAGTGACACTGGGAAGGGGAAAGGTAAAGGGTCCAAGGAACCTGAGAAAGAGATGACCTTGATGGATGAAGACGATGTTGCGCTCCAACAAGGCATTCAAGAAAGCTTGCAGAGTCTAGAAGTGTCTTATAGACAGCCAAGGAAGGGGGTTACAATACATGAACCAGAATCTGTATCACATGAAACCCCTCCGGTTGCTCAAGGAAAAGGTAAGGGGAAAGCTGGTGAAGAAGTAGAGCAAGCTGCTCAGATGTTGTTAACTATCTCCACTCCAACTCCAAAGACTACAAACCATTTCGAGCTAAAGAAAAGAAACGTTGAATCATCTTCTGCACAAGAGCAAATTGGAGCGGAAGGAGAAGAATCTGCTATACAGAAGGACACTCTTGACTCCAGTGATACCCAGTCAGAGAGTCACGAATCAGAGCTTCTGACAACGGTGTAGACAGAGACTATTATGGGAACTATACCTGAACCGGAACCGGAAACTGAACAAACTGATGCCAATAGACAAGGCACAGAGTTAGGCGGGAATGAACTGTTGCAAGAAACACATTCAAATCTTCAAGGTGCTCTAAAACCAAAATCTGAAGAACAAGTGCGTCTTGAAGAAGCAAACGTGTCAACAGGATCCCTATCGTCTCTGAAGAACCTTGATACGGACATTACCTATGGTGACCAATTCCTCAAGGATAGACCCTCAGATGATGAGTCAGACAAATAGAATGATGAAGAAGAAAAGGTTGAATCCATGTTTTTAGTCACTATTCAGCAGGATACATCAACCATTCCTCCTATGTCTGCACCAATAGTCTCTGTGTCAACAACAGCTCCAGCAACCACACTTCCACCACCAATACCCCTCTTATTAACCGCACTTCCACCTCCCATTATCGCTCCAACGATCATCACTGTCAATGACCCTGCTACACCACCAACATCACCATCCCCCAGCAAGACACCGGAGCAACTACTTGATGAGTCATTAAAGTGAATCGATTCTCTCGAGAAACACCGCCTGCCCGAATCAGTCAAACATCTGGGACGTCGTCTATCTAAGTTGGAGGGTTTCGATTTTGGTACTGAAGTGATCAATGCAATTAAAGCAGAGGTTAAAGACGCAGACGAATGGGCGATGAAAGCCCCCCTACGCAAGAGATTCAAAGACTTGCCCACTACAGACATGAGATCAATCCTCCATGATAGAATGTTTGAAACTGATGAGCATAAGGAGGACGAAGTTCAAACGAAGTTGTATGAAACTCTCCAGAACTCAATTGATTATGATAATCACATGCGGCACTTAATAGACATTCGTGAAAGGGAGGGAAAGAAGAAAAAGAGGGTTGTTATGCTTGATTCTAAGTCTGGAGTTCCTAAGCCACCACCTTCTCCTCCTCCAACTGGTAGAGCTGGTTCGTCTGGGATAGGTGGATCATCAGGTACAGCGGAAACTTAAAAGGAGAATCTACCTACTCCACCTCCAAAGCCTTCAAACCAACCTGGTTCCTCAGCAGGGCAAGGGTCTCAAAAGACATCAAAAACCTTATCCTATGCAGAATGGACAATGATTGACTCCCGGTTTACACCCATGTTAGTGCAAATATTACGATATTTAATCTATACATTCTCATTTGTTTTGTTGATGACAAACATGTAACTTGTAATACATAACGTAAAATGTATAAGTTACTTGTAATTATATTTTGTCTCAACATACTCTCAACACCTCTCGATGACTCAAGTCCTTGTATGCTACAACACAGGTTTGTACATGTTTGTTATGTTGTGTTATGATCAAACCCATAACAAACCATTAAATATGCTTAGTTAAACACTTTATAAAATACATAAACATAAGTAAATGTGTTGGGTAAAACCCATGACCCAAGACCCATACCCAATGTCTAGATACATTGTACCTTGGTGGCACTCAAACCATGACCCATAGCCCATGGTTTTAACCCATAAACTATGGGTAAAGAGGAGCGTGCACGGATCACTCAAATGTCCCACGGATCCTTTGAATTACAAGGGCGGATCCCTCCGGGAGGATCCTTGGGCGAAACATGGTTTTGGCCTTTTGCCTATAAATAGCAAGCCACTTCTTACCATTTCTTCACACCTTCACACATAGTTTCTCCCACCATTTCTAAGATATTTAGATCATTAGGAAACATAAAACCACCCTCATCTCATATCATCATAATGCTTCTAACTTTTATTTGTTGTAAGCATACTCCGTGATCCTCCAAAGCAAGCTTAGAGATCTTGCATCTTTACCTCAAAGTGATCACCCATCACAAGCATACAAGCACATGAAGATCTTCTAAAAAGCTTGGGAAACTTGTCATCTTCATTCATAGAAGAATAACTACATCATGCTTTGTGTTCTTGATGTTTAGTTTAGGACTTCATATCCATTAGACACATTGTCTCGGATATTGTCTAGTATCATATTCTTGTATCTATGACTAGACTAGATGGTTTATGTGTTTGTGCCATAAAACACAAGGTTTGTTATGTTGGGCCACAAAACATAACGGGTATCATGGATGTGTCGTACATCTATGACTAGACTAGATGGTTTATGTGTTTGTGCCGTAAAACACAAGATTTGTTATGTTGGGCCACAAAACATAACGGGTGCCTAGAAGTCAAGTCACAAGGCATTAGTGAAGGGTGTCTAGAGATCGAGTCAAAGGCATTAGTGAAAGGTTCCTAAGGTGTACATTCGATATGGTGTGATTCGATGTACAAGATAGATTAGAATTGGGTCACAAGGATATTGATCCTTGTTGATATTGTCATAAGGAGTAGATCTCCTTTGGGGTTAGTTGTTGGTGTAGTGTTGGGTAGTAGTTCCTCCTTTGTAATGGAACTTCGTATCTAGCCTCGCATCGGATAAAGGGTAGGCGACGTTGTGATAGGTTTGGTTCTACCGTGGAAGAACTCGGTGTTTAGCTTAGTACCGGAAAAGTGTAAGCGACGTTGTGAAGGCTTCTCTGCCATAAGAAGTTGGTGTCGTGTAGTGAAGCAAATATCGAGTAGGTGACTCGGGGAGTGGAGTAGGGCAAGGAAGGTGTCCTTGTAGCCGAACCACTATAAATCCTCGTGTTGGTTTGTCTATCCTTTTACTTATCGCTTTACTTAATTCTTGCATTACATTGTTTATTTTCTATGTGGTTGATGTCTATGTTTGGGATACACTTGGTCTTTCATATAGTCATAAACTATATTTAACACTTTACATATTATGACACGCTTGATCAAGAAAAAGCAACCGGACTAATAATGGTGAAACTTGATTTATAATGAATCATTAATCTTGCTGAATCTTATGTGATATTAAGGGGTTGGCCTTATATGCCGTAATGAATTAAATGCATCCTCGTGTCGAGACTAGCAAATGCAATGGTTTATACTATATTTGATACAAAAGTTTTAAGTTTGAAACGGAAACGTATTCACCCCCCCTACGTTTTCACAATTGGTATCAGAGAGGGTTGGCCCTAGTTTTTAAAACAAATGGTTTTCAAAACGATTAAGGTCCTTGTATCAAATTTTTGGTGAAGTCAAGCATAATATGAAAAGTGTTTTGTTAATTTTATTTTCATTGAAGTTTTGTTGTTAGATATCTTGTTAATCAAGCTTGAATAAAGGTAAAAATGGATAATATAACTTCACTAAAAAGTCTACAAAGGTTAAACCTTTTCGTCGGGTCAAAACATGCATTTTTGTAATTATGTGTCAGATCCGCGGATCCTCAGAGTTAGACCGGACGGATCCCTCAAGCAAGGGATCCGTGGTACAGAAGACAGTTTTTGTCTGAATTTCAAACATTCATAACTAATTAACCGTAAGTTGTTAGAAGTCGTGCCACCTATCATTTTAAAGGTATTTGAGTCTACTTTAATTTAAAAATAATTTCATAAACTGATTCAAAACAAAATATTACAGAATCATTGATTTATAATAGAAAGTCATTTTTTGGTCATAACTTTTGCACAAACGTTTGATCTAATTGGAGATGGATGTTTTCGTCTTTGAATAACAATGTGTCCTCTTTTGAAATTAAGGTTTTGATCATATTTATAAAAGAAAATAATCAAGCTTGGTATACGTGTTTAACACAAAGCGATGAAAAGAACTTTCGTATGCTATGCTAAATGATAAATTGTCTTCCTTGCATTACTTGATTATTTGCTTATCTCAAATATCTTTTGTGCTTGTTTGATTGAATAACATATGTGGTTTCCCTTACCTTGCTATTCATTCTCTTGCTTGTCGAGTTAGTAATTTTCTACTAATCAATGTGCTACTTGAAGGAGTGTTTGGGATAACATCTAGTTGTGTCAAAAATGTTAGTTGAAAAATGTTTAAAACATATAACACACTAAATGGCTTTTTGATTGAGTTTGTCATGTGTGCAACATAAATTTTTTATGTGCTTATATGATTTCTTGATTTCATATTTTCTTGAATCATTTTCTAAAAACAACAAGAATATACATCGGATGATAACCTACACTTGTGTTGATGATGTACTCTCCCGTTTTCCTTTTCATGATCGCTCTCTAAGCTTCATAGTAGGATTGACAACTTGATTATTTCATCCGATATACTCAAGTAAATTATTTTGCAACGCAAATATAATTGTTCATATCCGAAAGCCCAAACTCGAGCTTTCCAACAACATATGTTGAACTAACTCATCCAACCATCTTTTTGTTCACCATATGGACAACTTTTAGTTTTTTGACACCTTCGTCACCTTAGTTGTTTCAAGTATAATATTAATAAAAACGAAGCAAAGTATCCTCATTGTTACACTTTGATAGGACATTGTAGGAATATAATTTTTCCTAACTTGAGAATGAATACTTGAGAACTTATTACACTAGAAACTCAATTTAACCCAACGGTTGAATTGCTTCCTTGATAGAAGTTGGGTATGTGGAATCGCCCGTAAAAATGGCCGTGTTTAGCCGTAATTGAGCACCGCTAGTAATAGTCTCATATTCATTCTCTCACTTGAGAAATTTATACTCCTATGTCTTCCTAAAGTAAGTTTACAATGGAAATACTTTGCATTGTCTTAGGATTACTAATCAAACAAGTTGTAAAATTAATTTTTCTTTTAGTTAATCACAACCACTTGCCTCATCAAGCAATTATCTTTGTGGAAAACTAGAAGGGGAGGGGTTGAATAGTTTTGCTGATTTTAAGTTAGTTTCAAAAACTTTAGATTCAATATTATGTGAAATTGTATGGATGTAGAGAAAGTATAGATCTAATGATAAACCAAGTAAATAAAGTAAAGCAAGGGATAGAAATGACACAACCGATTTATAGTGGTTCGACTACAAGGACACCTTCCTTTCCCTACTCCACTCCCCGAGTTACCTACTCGAGAGTTCAAGCACTATGTCAACAAACTCCTTCAACTTGGCGGAGAAGCCTTTACAACGTTGCTTACACCTTTTTCTGGTACAAAGCTAAATACCGAGTCCGTAACACGGTGGACCAAACCAACACGACTATTACACAACAAATATGTGAAATATCAAATACAAGATCTTTGCTACAAAAATCTTGCGGAGGAACAAATCAATCAAGGACCCCTTGCTTGGATGACTTGTAGAATGCTCGTGATCTTGCCTTAGAGAAGGACCTATATGAGAATCACTAAAGAAAGAAATAAAGAGGTACTCTCTAGATCAAGTGATCTTTTGTTAGAAGAGAATGAGAGTATATGAGAGAATTAGTAAGAAGAGGCGTGAGTTAGAATGAAGAAATGGCTCTCATTTATAGGCAAACTTGCCATGCTCCCGAATCCGGGGATCCCTCCCACGGGATCCGTCTAGTGTAATCCTAGGGATCCGTGGGACGCTCCTCTTTGCTCATGGGTTTTTTGGTTAGGGGTCATGGGTTGATCCATGGGTATTCTTTTAGATACAATGTATCTAATGAGTACAATGTATCTAGTCAAGTGGGTATGGGTCAATACCATGGATTATGGATATGATCCATGGATTGTGATTTTTACCCATCCTAATAAACTATTACAACAAATGATTTATTACAACAATTTGTATTTAAATGGCTATATGTAAATGATTTACAAAAATAACATGTATCCTTATAATTGTACTTAAGATAACATTATATTTGTTATCAACAAAACACAAAGAGATCGCAAAATATTAATAAACGTTTTTACAGTTTATTTGTATTAACAATCTCCCGCTTTTTGTTGATGACAAAACATAATGTTATGATGAGTAAAACTTATGTTGGACCGTAAATACATGTGATTTATGTGGTTTTGGGAGGTCTAGGTTGGTGGAAGAAGATGAATATCTTCGTTCTTTAGAGAGAGAAAGTAGAGAGAGGGAGGAGAAATACAAAGATGAGTTTTATTAAAAGAGAAACAAATACACACCTAATGATTTACCTCACCCCTCATGGAGAGTCATGAGGGGTATTTATAGGCTCAACAAACCAATACTTTGCCACTTAAACAATACTAGTCCCTATGGACAAAGTATTCTACGCATCTAGTCTAATTCACGTAAGTGACATTATCTTTATAAAAAAGCGAGGCTAACAATCTCCCTCCAAGATATCGTCACAAGTGAATGGTTACAATGAGACCTATAAATACAAAACAAAGTAAATTACAATAGTAATGAACAATGTTGACTTTGTTGAAGCGCAGAGTCTCGTAGTCTAGATCTTGAGGCAAACTTGAAGTTCTCCTTCCGACGATCTCGGCATTTGATCTTTGGCGACGGCTACAAATCCTTGTAGCTCTAAACTTCAATCGTAATGGTCTAGTTAGGTTATTACTCCTCCTAACTAGTGAGCCTTTATTCTTTCTTTTGCTCCCTTATGAATCGACAACTCTCTTCCAACACGCAACGGAGAAAATAGACTCTTGATTGTAGCACAATGGTTGTCGTTCTGGGAACATCATAACAACATAACTCACTTAGTATTGCATCCAAGTTGGTAAAAAGCCCCGATGTACACACATTACTTCTCCTTCTTCGGTCTTAAGCACAAATCCCTTCGTAATCTAATCACGGAAGACGAAATACCAACTTCTCCATTATGATGGTTTCGAGCTATCGGAATCATCATAATGTTGCGTACATGCCGTATACCTTTTTTCTTGATGCAATATTAAAACCTTAGCTTGATCAAAATTTCGTGAGAATATGTCGCAAAAATACTCTCAATATACTTCTCTCAAACCAACCTGAAAACGAACCTCCTTTGAATTCACCGGCTAATAGTAATGACCACATATGGAGAAAACCTGATACGACTGACTTAAAAAGGAAGTAAACATCCCAACTTTGCGTCTTACTGCTTGTTTTAAATTTTTGAACAATCCACAACGCCTTGTGACACTGAGCACTACAATGTAACTCCTTAAAGTGATAGTTATACACTGTGAGCACTACAACGTAACTCCTTACATCAGTTATAACCAGATTGTCAATTCATAATCACTTACAGTGACAGTAATACCCCAACAAGTTATCTTGAGACATGCAACCAACCAACCAACGTCTCAACGATAAAGAAGTTCACCCGTGAAATGTCGCTTCAATTTCTCGTCAATAATACCGTACAAAAACCCCGTAGTCATTTTTTCAGATCTTCGCTCAAGCCGTGAATATTGTATCCCTCCGTGAAAATATACCATACCAAAAAATACCAACAGTACCACTCATTGTAAAAAAAATTGTATCCAATATTTTAGAGAAAATTTGGATAACAATTTTAATTCCTTAAACCCATTTGAATGAATCGGATATTCGAATATAACAACAAATCTCAGTCCACTTCATCCTTTGTAGCCCAACGAGATTTAAAAAAATGCTAAAGCCCAATTCCGAATGAGAAGCCTACAATCCAGTAAGCATCACCCGATCCAAAAGCCAAGTAGTATCTGGTTTTAAGAATAAAACGTCTCACTTTTTGTATCACTTAAACCTAAACACTACTCTACCCTAAACCTACTAGTGATAAAAAAAATGCCTACCACTAATTAGTTTTCCTCTCAACACAGATCTGAAGAACACATCGTGTCTCCCATCATCAATCTTAAAATCATCTCCCACGAGACACATCTCATCTCCATCAAAACACCTTTCACTTCATCTTATAGACGAATCATACAAAACATGAATACATCCTAACCCAACCTTTGTCTTCATGAGATATTTATTCCGAAACAAGAAATCAACGAAAGAGACTTCAAGATCTTATAAAAGGTCTCGGGTAGGTGTTTTTACTTTTGTTTTGAGTTCAGGTTTCATAACGAATTAAAAGAGGGATTATAACAATATTGTTATCAATCGTTCTTTAAATATTCGAATATTAAATGAAGCAAGCCTTCAATAGGGTCTATGATGATACAAGGTTCAATTGAAACAATCTTTAAAAGATTTCAAAAAAATTGAATATGAATATGAGATCCTTTTACTTTTTCTCCTTTTTGGGTCAATTGATAAGGTTAGAGATGTGATAGAATAGAAAAGGGATTTGTTGAAGAGGTTGGTTTTGGTTTTGATTCGGATCAGATGATAAGGCATCATAAGTTCTTGATTTCATTTCTTTGGTGTTGGTACTGAGGTCATCGTGTATTTGGTATTGATGTGGTCGAGTCATGTTGTGGTCATTTGTTCAGTCGTCTACGCATAAGGTTTTTTCAATTCTTGCACGTAAAAAAAAATTCTTGCCTAACTTCTTCTTGTATCACTTCTTGCTTATGCGTAACTAGTTACTCTTAACTTTTTTCTTTTTCCTTATGCGTAAGCCTAATTGCTTATGCATAAAAACCTTATGCGTAACATTTTTCTTATGCGTAGAACATGTTTCTTATGCGTAAACATTGTCTTAAGCGTAAGTTCATACGCGTAAACCATTCTTATGGGTAGGTTTTGCTTACTCGTAAGTACTTACGCGTATTCCATACGCGTAAGCATGTCCTTAGGCGTAGAAAACTAGGGTTTTAACCCGGTTGACTTTTTTTCCGGCGAGATTCCGACCATAATATCCGTTCAGCTTCATACAAAACCCAGAAAAAGCATAAGAAATGCATCTTTGACTCATTTGACCACGGTTTGACCACAATTTTTCACAGCTTTTGGTACCAAGAAATGTCCTAAAAGATGAGATATGCTGATTGTACCAAAAGAGACACAAAGACAGATATCTAGATATTGACCAATAGACTTCTTTGACCAAAAGAGTATACTTAAAACTTTGTTGAAACTGTTAACAATAATATATACGAAAAAAAATTTCCGACTATAAAAAATGCTATGAAAACAGCTTCAACAACCACACAAATCAACAAACAATGTAACCATGGCTCTGATACCACTTGTTAGGACCGAAAAGCATATAGATTTATGTGGTTTTGGGAGGCCTTGGTTGGTGGAAGAAGATGAAGAGATTCATCTTCTAGAGAGAGAAAGTAGAGAGAGGGAGGAGAAAACACAAGATGAGTTTATTGATAAAACACACAATACACTTAACCAAATGCTTAACCTCACCCCTCATGGAGAGTCATGAGGAGTATTTATAGGCTCAACAAACCAATACTTTGCCACTTAAATAATACTAGTCCCTATGGGCAAAGTATTCTACGCATCTAGTCCAATTCACGTAAGTGACGTTATCTTTATAAAAAAGCGAGGCTAACAACTTAAGAATAGATGTATGTTTTGAAAGCCCCTAAGTTTTACTTCTTCTCCATCTTTTGGTCGAAACAAAAAGTTAACCCATCGAAGAAATAAAAGTGTGGAAAAAATTCCACGTATCGCTTACTCCCCCTTGACGGTAGCTCCCCCTAGTTTGGGGCGTCAAGTGAAGAAAAAAAATCCTACAAAGAGAAAGTTTAGTAACATGCTTAAATAATCTTGTGATTGACGAGAATCGAGCCAAGGTATGTAAACAAGGCCTTGTAATAAAACAACAAAGTGTAGTGGTATTTTTGCCACCTACTAGCATGTAAAAATAAGAACAAGACTTGTTCTTGAATATGACTCAAAAGAAGAGTACTAAAAATAGAAAATAGTAATAATGATTCCGTCCATGCTTGCATAAGGTTATGGATGGAGGTTTTGATGAGTAATGATATTGATGCAATCAAGAATGAGGTTGAGTATGAATCGCATTTCTTCCCTAACTTCTATTGCAATTTCCCTATTGGATTGGCAATGTTCACAATGTAAGTGATGTGGGTAATGAGTGCGGAAGTTTTCTGGGTTGTTTTGATTTGTGAGTTGTGGAAGATGTGGTGGAAAAATAGGAATATACGGATCAAAGTCCGGAATGTTTGGAAGTGGTGGTGGAATAGAACCTAGATGTTTTTGTAGTTTAATGGGAGCTAAGGGTGGTGATGTTTCAAGATCATTGAATATTGTGTTTGGAGAAGTGGGAGGTGTCAAAAAGGCTATTTCTTTTTGTTTTGGTTGTTGAGATATTGTTAGAGTCGTAAGGAGTTCCAAAAGAGTGACTTTAGGTGATGAAGTTGGTGTACTTGTTGGTGATGAAGGAGGTGCTATAATGGAAGCATCTTGTGGTGAGTTATTTGATGGTGATGAGCCATTTGATGATGGTTTTGCTAAGCAACAAGACCGGATGCTAATCCGTGCGGATATCCTAGAGTTTGATTGTGGTATTTTGGAAGGTAAAGTACAAAGGTTTGGGTTTCATGAAGATGATTTTTTGTACTAGGTGATTCATCTAAGTTTTAAAATCTTATGGATGACATGGTGTTGTTTGTTTGTGAAGATGAGATGAATATGCAAGCATTTTGGGAGTCCTATATATAGAAAAACAATGCATTGTAACGAATGCTTGACCCAAAATGTGGACTAAAATCTAATGATTAGATATGAATTTAAGGCATGTGATCATGAGAACACACGCATTAAAGAACATACTCCAAAAAAATGATAAAATGTTGAATTTTTCAACCAAAGTGAGAAAAATAGAAGGTAAAAACAACTTCTGTCTCACGGATCCCACGGATCCTTCCCTTGAGGGATCCGTCCGGCGTATTAAGGCTGGGATCCGTGGGTCTGGTGATTCGAGCAACACAAAATTTTCCTTTGGAAACATTTTGCCTAGTGTGTGCCTATATGCAAACTATTTGGAGGTGCGGTTATCTCGACTCCTAAAAAAGGAAAAGAAAAATAAACTAGAAGTGAAAAAAAGCATACTATTATGTGAGATAACCCGAGTGCTCCTAATTCATTGTTGCTTAAATGAACGTACCCGAAAACACATATTAGTTATGTGTTCTCTTTAGCATTCAAAAGACATGAGATGTAATGAAAAAGGGTTTTTACTTTGTATTAATAATGAAAAAGCGATTTGTCCTAGACGTGAGAGATTGCTTTTGTGAAATTGATACGGAAAGAGGTATCATTTTTAGAAAACGTTTCAAAAAGAGGTTTCTATGTGTGAATAAAAATCATTTTATCCTTTGAAAAGAAGATGTGTATGTAATTATGTGTTTGCAACTTGTACTTATTTTTGAAAGAAAATAAGAAAACTATGAGTTAGAAGTGAAAAACTTATCTTGGGTTTTGAAAATTCCCATATTGTTTGTGAGTTGTGCGTGAAATAGAGATCCTAGACTCAGAAAGAAGAAGGCTAGTGTTTACATACCTTGTAGAGTAAAAGGAAATAAATTACGACGTTTGTTCCAAGAGACCAAGACCAAGACGAAGTAGGTTGAATTGTTCCCGCTTCAACGGTTTGGTGAGGACGTCGGCTATGTTGTCTTTGGACGCTACCTTCTCAATAGAGATGTTCCCCTTTTGAACATTGTCTCTTAAGAAGTGATGACGAATCTCTATATGCTTTGTGCGAGAATGTAATACCGGATTCTTGCTTAGATCTATGGCACCCTTGTTGTCACATAGAATGGCTATGTCACTTAGATGAATGTCGTAGTCAACTAACGCTTGTTTCATCCATAGTGCTTGTTGGTGTCACACCCCAATTTACTGCTTTTGCGTGAATGAATGGAATTCACAGGGATTGATTGTCATAGCACCACAATCACAGTTATATTGAGCGACCTAAAGTGTCGTTTAAAAAAAAAACATCGTTTGATATTTAACAAAAGCGTTCGAGTTACAACATAGGTCCCAAAGTTTACAAAGTTTGCGAAAACATAATTATATTACAAGTCCAAACGATGGTTTGAAATAAAGTGCCATAATGTACAATGATATAAGTCGGCCATGACTCAAAAGGTGGTTCATTAACCATGTCATGATGATAATGCCTTAGTTACACGAAAATACATTGCTAAAGCGGGTCAACAATAATGTTGGTGAGAAATCATAGGTTTATGTAAATGTTTTATACAACTACATAAGTATAGATCGAGCATGACAATCATGTCACGTAAAATGTTACAATTGCAATAAGCCCATGACACGAAACTAGGCTGTTCATAATGTATGCCCCAACAGAGTGTTTGCGGACAACTCAATAATGTTATTAAATGAAATGCATCCGTATGACTAGTTGGGATTCACCAACCCGGATGGGCGTCACCTCGATAGATCTATCCACTCACCCTCGCTTCTATGATTAACGGTTCATGTTCGTAATGGGGACTTTCAATTGGCAAATGTGGTAACTTAAGCAATGTAAATGAATTTAACATACTTGGTATCGTAATAAAATGTTGTGCAATGTATTCTCCCGTAGGTTTGAAAATAATTAAAAGCATGATCGACGGGCTATGAAAACTCACTTGGTAAACGGAGTGATGACAAGAGTGAGTACACCGAGGTATATCGGGATGCTTTAATCGGGACCTATTACGAATGATATGATATGTAATGAGTTATGATGTTATGATATGCATGAATGTTCTATTGAGTCGATGTGAATTCTCAATACCTGTCATATTACTGGTTCTAAACCCATTTTGTGAACATTTAATTGGTTTTAAAAGCAGTTTAAATTAACAAATTTGTATAAAAAATGTCGATTAAAAGGTTTAAATTAAAATAGCAAGTTTAAAAGTTAAAATGGTATTAATAGTAAAGATTGGTTGATTAAATGCCTAGACAATGATATGTTGTAATGAAATGTTTTAAAATTCATTAATTTGGCCAAAAGGTTTGAAAATTTTAACGGTAAAATATGTATTAAACATCAGTAATTTACAAAGATTACCCATGACATCAAGTTAAATTATCCAATTCATTTCATGAACAACTAAGTTTAATTATGAAATGCATTCCGAAACTAGTGAATGTTGTAAACGGATGACTACGATAGAATTACACTTGTCTATATTATCGTTCATGTTCTAATGGACTTCAATAAAGTTAATTAAGGAATGTAAATGAATTACATTTGAGTATGAAAAATTTGCAAATTGGATCATAATGTAGTATTAAAATAAATTATAAGATATAAGATATCGAGTTTGATAAATTATTGTAATACATGTATGAAAGTAATAATTATTATACATTTTAAGACCATTACAAATACTTTAATATCAATATATATCGTACATTCAATGATTTTATGAATATTTATTTGTAAATAATAATATATGCGTAAATATCTTATGTCAAACCATCCGATAACTACCGTAAAATGTCTACTCGAAGATTGTAATGTCAATTAAGTTTTAGATAGTTTTAGCGAATTTAATCTGAAATAAATGTCGCAAACGTTGAAAGAAAATGCTAATTAAAGCGTTCGAAAATTGAATCTAGTTAGTAAAGCCACTTGACGATTTGAAGTTTTATAAATCTAGAAGTCAGTCTCATGAGTTTACGTGAAGTTTCTGAAATACAGAAATAAGGGTAAAATTGGTTGAATTTTGTATAGTATTACAATATGAGAACTATTAATTTCTAATCAATCGAAGCAACTTATTGTTTAATAATATCTTCTGATCGTCAGTTTACTAAACATTATCATTGAAAATTTACTATCATAGTACATCACAGTTTTGATACATTTAAATATGTTCTTAAAATGCTCTAATTATAATAGTCGTAATTAAAACTATTCGATAATGTTACTAATTCAGAACTATAATTCAAGTCAGTGAATAGTAAGATTGACTCGTTCGATTGTAAACTAAGTTACAAATTTACGTAAAATTTCAAAATATATTATGTAAACTTTAAAGATAACATTAGTATAACGTCAATTTAATCATACTCAAGAATTTTTTAAAATCTAAATTCAAGCCAATTTCTATTTGAATTTTCAAATAAAACGGACAGACCTTTTACTTTCAAAGTTTACTCGATAGACTATCTAATCCTTAAATAACAAGGTAATCTAGAACCTTAATTTATAATGTAAATGTTCTAATACAAATGATGCAATCATACACAATAAAGTCTAGTGAGTTGTTCCATGGAATAAGTCTCTAATTGGTATGAAATGGGCTGATTTGGTAAGGCGATCAACAATTACCCAAATAGCGTCGTAACCTCCGATGTCTTAGGAAGTTTCGTAACAAAGTCCATCGTAATGCGTTCCCATTTCCATTGAGGAATTTCGGTTGTTGGAGTAATCACGAAGGCTTCGATATTCGACTTTTACCTTAGAGCGGTAAGGCATTTGCTAACGTCGTGGCAATCTCCGCTTTCATGTTCGCCACCAATAAAGTTTCTTAAGATCTTGATACATCTTATCCGATCCTGGGTGAATAGAATACTTTGACTTATCGACTCATGCATAATCAATTCTCGTATTCCGCCATACAATGGAACCCACATTCTATCCTTGAAACATAATACTCCATCTCGCTCTCTTTACAAAACCATTTGCGTTTCGGGCATACCATAAAGCTTTTCACTTGGTCGGTTTTCCTCCTTAAGTGCTTGATCGTGCTTCATGGATTTTCGATGGTAAAGGTGAATTAATCGTCATTCCCAATGATCGAACTCTTAAAGGTTTGGGCCTCTCTTTCCGGCTAAGAGCATCGGCCACAACATTGGCTTTTCCGGGTGATACTTGATTTCACAATCATAGTCATTGAGTAACTCCAACCAACGACGTTGCCTCATATTAAGTTCCTTTTGATCAAGAATATATTGCAAACTCTTGTGGTCGTAAACCTTTGTGCACTTTGTACCGTAGAGGTAGTGTCTCCAAATCTTGAGTGCAAAACTACGGCTCCTAACTCGAGATCATGAGTGGTGTAATTCTTCTCATGAGTCTTAAGTTGTCGAGAAGCATCGCTATCACCTTCTCATTTTGCATTAAAACAGCCCCAAGTCCTTTATGCGAGCGTCGCAATATACAACAAAGTTCTCAATTCCTTGGGTAGTGCCAAAATTGGCGCCTTTACAAAGCTTTGCTTCAACAAGCTGAAAAGCACTTCTTGTTTCTTTCCCCACTCGTACTTCTTGTTTTTCTGTGTCAACTTGGTCAAAGGTCTAGCTATCTTTGAAAAACCTTGATGAACCTTCGGTAATACCGGCTAGTCCTAGAAATTGTCGAATTTACGTAGGATTTGTTGGAGTAGCCCAATCTTTCACGGCTTCAATCTTTGCGGGATCAACTTGTAGTCCTTGACTATCAATGGCGTGACCAAGAAATTGCACTTTGTGATTCCAAAATCACACTTGAAAATTTGGCATACAACTTCTCATTCTTGAGTAGCCTTAAAATCGTCCTTAAATGCTCTTCGTGCTCTTCTTTGCTCTTTGAGTAAATCAATATGTCGTCGATGAACACTATCACAAACTTGTCCAAATCGGTTTACAAACTCTATTCATGAGATCCATGAATACCGCAGTGCATTAGTCAATCCGAATGGCATCACTTGAAACTCGTAATGACCGTAACGTGTTCTAAACGCTGTTTTGGAATATCCTCTTCCCGAACTCTAAGTTGATGATAACCCGACCGGAGATCAATCTTGGAGTAGATACTAGAACCTTGCAACCGATCGAACAAGTCATCAATTACGGGGTGGGTAGCGATTCTTCACCGTTAACTTGTTCAACTCTCTATAATCTATGCACATTCGGAAGGATCCATCTTTCTTCTTCACAAACAAGACCGGTGCTCCCCAGGCGAGGAACTCGGCCTAATGAATCCTTTGTCTAGAAGTTCTTGCAATTGATTAGACAACTCTTGCATTTCGGATGGTGCTAGGCGGTAAGGTGCTCGCGCAATTGGTGCGACTCAGGGAACTAAGTCAATATGAAATTCTACTTGACGTGCGGTGGAAGTCCCGTAAGTCTTGGGAAAGACTTGAGAAAATTCTCGGACAATTGGTACATCTTCAAGTCGCTTCTCCTCCGACTTCTTCTCGGTTATATGGGCTAAGAAAGCAAAACAACCTTTCTTTATGTACTTCTCCGTTTTGA
This sequence comes from Chrysanthemum lavandulifolium, assembly GCA_022545495.1. Classification (NCBI taxonomy): domain Eukaryota; kingdom Viridiplantae; phylum Streptophyta; class Magnoliopsida; order Asterales; family Asteraceae; genus Chrysanthemum; species Chrysanthemum lavandulifolium. Next base: position 192,679,931 of record CM040245.1, on the reverse strand, counting down.
TGCGATATGATACTAAGTCTAGTTCCACTTCGTTCCCCACGAATAATCAAAGTTTCGCCGTTATAAGGAAGATGAACAACTTTTCATCACAAATGATCTTTGCGATGTTTGGATAGCCAATCCATGCCGATGACGACGTCAAAACTACCAAGTTCTACGGGCATGAGGTCTATGTTGAAGGGATGATTAAGAAAATTGAATGTGCAACCGCGGACAATGGTGTTGGTGCTAACTAAGTTACCATTAGCTAATTCGACAATGTATGATGTGTCTAAGGTGGTTGGTTTAATGTTGAGCAAAGGTGCAAATGCGGTGGACACAAAACTTTTATCGGCACCGAATCAAATAAAAGCGAGCGTAACGATTATTGAGAAGGAGCGTGCCGTGATAACGTTCGGGTCCTCCCTATCTTCTCCGCCTCCTATAACGTAAACCCTTCCTTGTGCCGTGCCTCCTTGATTCGGATTTCCTTGGTTCCTTCCCTTTTACATTCATACTTGTAGTGTCCACGTTCCCATAACCAAAACATGTAACTTGTGGCGACTTGCAATCCCTAGTTCGGTGACCAACTTTCTTACAATTTTCACATGGATCAGGACATCGACCCGGGTTGTGATGACTCGAACACTTACCACATTTCGGCAAAACCCCCGAATACCCTTTTCCTTCCTTCGGACCCGCAGCATAAGCCTTTACAACCTCTTGCCTTTTGGGTGGTTGTTGGGTAGCATTTCTACCTCTAGTGTTGTCCCACTTCCGTTTGTTGTTGTTGCTATTATTGTTGTTGTAGTTGGATCGGTTATTGTTGTAGTTGAAGCGGTTGTTGGGGTTGTTGTTGTTGTTTCGGTTGGTGTTGGTGTACTTACCTCTCTTCACCACTTGTGCCATCAACTTCTGAGTCACTCGAATAGCTTCCTCAATTGTTTGTGGATCAAACGAAGTCACATCTCCTTGAATCACCTCGGGAAGTCCCCCGATGAAAGCCTCTAGCAACTTCTCGTTATCAGAAACCATGGACGGGCATAACGCGCCAATTCTTGGAATCTCCGAATGTAAGTGTCAATATCATACCCAATAGTTACTAGTTCATAGAATTACATCTCCAACTTTTTCACTTCCGTGCGAGGACAAAACTTCTTAGTCACCAAACCCTTAAATTGCTCCCAAGTAAGCTTGAAAGCATTCTCCATTCCAATCGGTTGAGCATATGAATTCCACCACGACAATGCTCCATCAAGTAATGTACTTGTAGCAAACTTGACCTTACTATCATCCGGACAATTACAAAAAAACACGGACTCTAATTTTTCAAACCATCGCACCATGGTCGTGGCTCCTTGATCCCTCTAAACTTGGTGGGTTCACCACTTTTGAAATCCTTGTACGAACATTTCTTAACTCCGGATCCTCCGGCATTTCCGATGTGATAGCTAGCCTAGCGGCTTCGACCAGTGACCTCATGACCTCGGCGGCAGCAACAACCATTTTCCTTTCAACTCTTAAAGCATCGGCTATGCTATCATTCACCAACTTTTGAATAGCCGCTTGGGTCATTTCAACTGTGGCTTTCTTGATGCCATAACTCTTCAAAATCACAAGATGAAACAATCATGAGAACTCGTAGTAGAAACAACCATCATACAAATATATCCACAACCACAACATGCATAAAGTAAATGGAATCACAACGGAACAATAACGAAATATCACAAATATAATCACAACACACGTGGATAATATACATGAAAATTTCGGCCTACATGGACCGATATCATACATAATAAAAACCATTCCTACATAGTAGAGTCAATACTTGATACATTTGTTTGTACAACAATCAAAAGACAACAAGTTCTTTAAACTACGTCACACACCTCGTGACTAGGATAATAATGGTCAAAACTATACATGACAAAAGTCTACATAAGGCACCTCATGGTGCTCATGCGCTCGATCACGAAGATCACGAACACGAGTAGTCAAGCTAGCAACCAAACTCCTCAACTCTCCAATCGACCACCGCAAAGTAGCAATACTCTCCTCGTCCTCTAGCGCCTCTATGCATATACTACGATGTGACAAATCAATAGAAACCACCTAACACTAGGCCTCGACCTCCTCCGCAATGGTCTCAACCCTATCTACCGCAGTTCCTCCAACTGCCGCGACAACCTATCTATCTGAATCTGCGACTATCAATACGGGCTCCTAACGCCTCGGTAGAAGGTCATCGGCATTGCGACCTTAGAGCTCTCGCCTAACTCGAACCTAACGGTGGCTCGGGTTCGTAGATGGTGGTGTAGGGATGTCAAAGCGAGCACGCTTTTGGGCGGCAAGTCTGATGTAGGCAAAGGATCCCTAAGAAAATACGATGAGGATGGTGATGATGGTGCTAGTAGTGGTGATGGTGGGTGTATCGGATCGTGAACAGGGCTAACATGTGGAGTGGGTGCGACCTCGCCCTCCTCAAAGGGTTCAGTCTCCGTGTCAGTCATAATAGGTGGAAAGGCTGGAGTAGAGCCAATAGAAGATAAGATCTCAGTGGAGTGTGATGAAACATCATCCATGATAGGGTCGGCTGGGACATCTTCCGTGTTAGTGTCCGATGATATGGTGATGGGATGTGAATCTGAAGACATCTCTGTGACAACCGATGTGAAATAAAAGTAAATAACTCGAATAAAGTGTAAGTGAATCCGCATGAAAAGTGAATATGCACTATGATGAAATGATGAGATGCTATGATAATGTAGCTATAGTCTAGGGTCAATGATGCAACCTAGTTCTCTATAACTGTAGCTCTGGTACCAATCATCACACCCCAATTTACATTTTGCGTGAATGGAATTCTGGGGGATTGATTGTCATAGCACCACAATCACAGTTATATTGAGCGACCTAAAGTGTCGTTTAAAAACACATCGTTTGATATTTAATAAAAGCATTCGAGTTACAACATAGGTCCCAAAAGTTTACAAAGTTTGCGGAAATACAAATATATTACAAGTCCAAACGATGGTTTTGAAATAAAGTGCCATAATGTACAATAATGTAAGTCGGCCTTGCGACTCAAAAGGTAGGTCCCTAAACCATGTCATGATGATAATGCCTCGTTACACGAAAATACATTGCTAAAGCGGGTCAACAATAATGTTGGTGAGAAATCATAGGTTTATGTAAATGTTTTATACGACTACATAAGTATAGATCGAGCATGACAATCATGTCACGTAAAAATGTTACAATTGCAATAAGTCCATGACACGAAACTAGACAATTCATAATGTATGCCCCAATAGAGTGTTTGCGGACAACTCAATAATGTTATTAAATGAAATGCATCCGTATGACTAGTTGGGATTCACCAACCCGGATGGAGCGTCACCTCGATAGATCTATCCACTCACCTCGCTTCTATGATTAACGGTTCATGTTCAGGTAATGGGGACTTTCAATTGGCATGTGGTAACTTAAGCAATGTAAATGAATTTAACATACTTGGTATCGTAATAAAATGTTGTGCAATGTATTCTCCCCCGTAGGTTTGAAAATAATTAAAAGCGTATACGACGGGGCTATGAAAACTCACTTGGTAAACTGGTGTGATGACAAGAGTGAGTACACTGAGGTATAGCGTGATGCTTTAATCGGGACCTATTACGAATGATATGATATGTAATGAGTTGCAATGTAATGTTATGCATGCATTTCGTATGTTATTTATACCATTTGCGAGTTTTGAAAATATGACTTATCGTCGAAAAATACTCTTTTGACGTCTTGACCCTTCAAAAATGATTTTACAAGTTTTCACGTCAAAATGTCATCCTACAATGGTTTATTAATGATTTATTGTGAAATTTTCACTTTTAGTAAGTAAAACAATGTCGTCGGAAATTTCATGAAAGTGACAAAAATGGCTTGAAAAACTAGTCGTAAAATGGTGTGCGTCGATCGTTAGGAAACGAACTCGACGGTTTTGGAAAGTTTGTATCGAAATCTAGAAGTTTCGAGTTCAGGAGTTTTCGACATAAAGGTCTCGAACATAAAGATAATAAGGGTTAAAGATGGTGATTTTGTCTAATTGTTGTGTAAAAAGTGAGTTTCGCCAAGTTTGAGCAACCGTAATTAATTTATTAAAACTCCGCTATACAAGCGGTTGATTGTTTTGAAAAATATGCTCGGTGATCTTGATTTTATTAGAAGACATTTCGTTCCAAAAGTTCCACATCATGGTTAAAACAGCCCTCAAACATGGTCGTTTTAGTTACCGTAACACTTGTCTCGTAAAAATAATATAGTTTTTCGAAAAATAATAGTTACGGCAATTTTATGAAAACGTGCATATCTTTGTCGTTTCAAATCCGTTTTCTCGTATAATATGTCCTTAGCTTCGTATCAAAGTATACTAATATATTTTTGATAAGTCGAAATAATTTGTAAAGCTTAAGGCTCGTTTTGACTCGAATAAAGTAAAAATAGTATCTTGAAATTTACGAAAATATATATTTAAATCGTCAAACTTTAAAAATTCATAACTTCTTCGTTATAACTCCGTTTTATCCGTTCAAGCGACCACGGATTCGTTTTAAAGTATATTTTCTAAATATCAAGGCCAAAATTTCGTGCCTACTGTCGGATTTTCCAGAAAATCAAAACAAGGACAGAACACTTTTTATACTTATCGAAAATAGTTTTCTCGTACCAAACCTATTCTAATCCCTTCAAATCAACTCCAAAGCTAATCTAATCCTACCATACACCTTCTTAGGGTGTCATGGGTTCCTAAACATCATCAAGACCAAAGTATACCAAGGGGATAATTATAGGATGACCTTATATATATATATTTCTAAAAATCATGTAAAATGGTATAAACAACACAAATCATGCATGCTTGCTCCAAAATGAAGAGATACTTATGAAATGAAAAGGAAATATGAAAATATAAATGATATGCTTACAAGTTAATATGATGAGGTGCAAGGAACAAGGTTAAACCTAAACACTCTTGGTTTTATTTCAAAACCTTATAAAGAGTGTTATCTAGATTGTTAAAACTTGAACTTGAAAAATTTTGATGATCCTTGAAAACCTTGATGGCGGTTATGATGGAGAAAACAAAAGAGAGAAAAACTTTCTACTAACTTGAAAATGATTTGAAGTGAATGAGTGAAAAATAATTAAGTAAGACTTTTATGTATGAGTAAAATTTAACAATCAAAGACCATGCATTATTTATTACTACCCTCCCTTGGTCGGCCAAGGGAGGATGGTAAGATATTTTTTTTTTTTTTTTTATAAAATGTATAAGTATAATTTGTAATAATTGTAAGAAAAATGTAAGTAAAATGTAGTTAAATGTAACTTGTAAAGTAAATGGTAATTTTAGGTACAAGTAAATTTTAATAGATCAAAATAGAGTGTAATGATATTATAAAAATTGTAAAAATACATTCCTTGTGAAATTTGAGTGATAAAATAATTATCGAGTAGTTTTTAAGAAAAAGCGTCGTAATAATATAACTTTAACGATTTATATACAAAATAAATTTAAAACACTAGGTAAACTCAAAATATAGTTTTATAAACTAAATGTAAGTATAAAAATATATCGGGATCATTTTTGAAAGTAACGGATTAAATATTCAAAATAATAACTCACGCGATAACGTTTATTTAATATAAAAATTACGCGTTAAATGTGAAATGCAATGTCATGAATGAACTAACGTGATGCAAATGATGTTAATGAAATGTAGACTAAACTTAGTCCATATGAAATGTTCGTGATGATATGATCATGAATTAGCGCTAAACCATAAAGGTTCGCAATTTGGAACACGTAAACCTAGTTTACGATAAATGTTGAAATAGTGAGGCATAAATTGTTTGAGAAATGACACGAAAGTACGGGTTGTCACATTCGCCCATCCAAAAGGAATTCATCCACGAATTCAATCGTTATTAGGTCTAACGGTGTCGGTGAAAAGATGAGGATACTTGTGGCGCATTTGGTCTTCCGTTCCCAAGTAAACTCGGGACCTCTTCGAGAATTCCAACGAACTTTCACGATAGGAATACGACTCTGTTTCAACCGCTTGACCTCGCGGTCCATGATTTCTCTGAGTTCCTCCACAAAGTTGAGTTTGTCGTCGAGTTGAACTTCGTCCAATGGAATAACGAGTGATTCGTCCGAAAGACATTTCTTGAGTTTGAAGCGTGAAGCGTGTTGTGCACATGACTAAGTTCGGCGGAAGATCAAGTCGATAAGCTACGGGACCAACTCGCTCAAAATCTTGAATGGTCCAATGTACCTCGGGTTCAACTTCCACGCTTTCCAAATCGTACCACGCCTTTCCAAGGCGATACTTTCAACATAACTTTGTCGCCCACTTGAAATTCCAATGCTTTGCGTCTAACATCCGCGTAACTTTTACGCGGCTCTGGCGATTACGAGTCTATCACGAATTTGAACTATCTTTTCCGTTGTTTCCGTACCATTTACGGACCCGATGAGTTGTCGCGTCTCCTACCTCGGCCCAACAAGCGGTGATCGGCACTTTCGACCATAGAGTGCCTCGAATGGTGCCATCTTTATCTTGGTGTGATAACTATTGTTGTCGAGAATTCTATCAATGGCAAATGGTTAGCCCAACCATTTCCAAAATCAATTACACATGCCCTCGGCATATCTTCTAACGTTTGAATTGTCCTTTCACTTTGACCGTCGGTTTGTGGGTGATATCTTGTGCTCATCTCTAATCTGGTTCGAATGAATCTTGCAATGATTTCCGAAGTTTGAAGTGAATCGACTATCTCTGCCGGAAATGATAGAAATTGGTGCACCGTGCCTCGAGACTATTTCCTTGACATAAAGTCTAGTGAGTTGTTCCATGGAATAAGTCTCTAATTGGTATGAAATGGGCTGATTTGGTAAGGCGATCAACAATTACCCAAATAGCGTCGTAACCTCCCGATGTCTTAGGAAGTTTCGTAACAAAGTCCATCGTAATCGTTCCCATTTCCATTGAGGAATTTCGGTTGTTGGAGTAATCACGAAGGCTTCGATATTCGACTTTTACCTTAGAGCGGTAAGGCATTTGCTAACGTGCGTGGCAATCTCCGCTTTCATGTTCGGCCACCAATAAAGTTTCTTAAGATCTTGATACATCTTATCCGATCCTGGGTGAATAGAATACTTTGACTTATGCGACTCATGCATAATCAATTCTCGTATTCCGCCATACAATGGAACCCACATTCTATCCTTGAAACATAATACTCCATCTGCTCTCTTTACAAAACCATTTGCGCTTTCGGGCATACCATAAAGCTTTTCACTTGGTCGGTTTTCCTCCTTAAGTGCTTCGATCTGTGCTTCATGGATTTTCGATGGTAAAGGTGAATTAATCGTCATTCCCAATGATCGAACTCTTAAAGGTTTGGGCCTCTCTTTCCGGCTAAGAGCATCGGCCACAACATTGGCTTTTCCCGGGTGATACTTGATTTCACAATCATAGTCGCTGAGTAACTCCAACCAACGACGTTGCCTCATATTAAGCTCCTTTTGATCAAGAATATATTGCAAACTCTTGTGGTCGAGAAACACTGTGCACTTTGTACCGTAGAGGTAGTGTCTCCAAATCTTGAGTGCAAAACTACGGCTCTAACTCGAGATCATGAGTGGTGTAATTCTTCTCATGAGTCTTAAGTTGTCGAGAAGCATCGCTATCACCTTCTCATTTTGCATTAAAACAGCCCCAAGTCCTTTATGCGAAGCGTCGCAATATACAACAAAGTTCTCAATTCCTTGGGTAGTGCCAAAATTGGCGCCTTTACAAAGCTTTGCTTCAACAAGCTGAAAACTTCTTGTTTCTTTCCCCACTCGTACTTCTTGTTTTTCTGTGTCAACTTGGTCAAAGGTCTAGCTATCTTTGAAAAACCTTCGATGAACCTTCGGTAATACTCGGCAAGTCCTAGAAATTGTCGAATTTCTGTAGGATTTGTTGGAGTAGCCCAATCTTTCACGGCTTCAATCTTTGCGGGATCAACTTGTAGTCCTTGACTATCAATGACGTGACCAAGAAATTGCACTTTGTGGTTCCAAAAATCACACTTCGAAAATTTGGCATACAACTTCTCATTCTTGAGTAGCCTTAAAATCGTCCTTAAATGCTCTTCGTGCTCTTCTTTGCTCTTGGAGTAAATCAATATGTCGTCGATGAACACTATCACAAACTTGTCCAAATCGGTTTACAAACTCTATTCATGAGATCCATGAATACCGCAGTGCATTAGTCAATCGAGCGGCATCACTTGAAACTCGTAATGACCGTAACGTGTTCTAAACGCTGTTTTGAATATCCTCCTCCGAACTCTAAGTTGATGATAACCCGACCGGAGATCAATCTTGGAGTAGATACTAGAACCTTGCAACTGATCGAACAAATCGTCAATTCTGGGGAGTGGGTAACGATTCTTCACCGTTAACTTGTTCAACTCTCTATAATCTATGCACATTCGGAAGGATCCATCTTTCTTCTTCACAAACAAGACCGGTGCTCCCCAAGGCGAGGAACTCGGCCTAATGAATCCTTTGTCTAGAAGTTCTTGCAATTGATTAGACAACTCTTGCATTTCGGATGGTGCTAGACGGTAAGGTGCTCGCGCAATTGGTGCGACTCGGGAACTAAGTCAATATGAAATTCTACTTGGCGTGCGGTGGAAGTCTGGTAAGTCTTGGGAAAGACTTCAGAAAATTCTCGGACAATAGGTACATCTTCAAGTCGCTTCTCCTCCGACTTTTTCTCAGTTATATGGGCTAAGAAAGCAAAACAACCTTTCTTTATGTACTTCTCCGTTTTGATGCATGATATGATACTAAGTCTAGTTCCACTTCGTTCCCCACGAATAATCAAAGTTTCGCCGTTATAAGGAAGATGAACAACTTTTTCATCACAAATGATCTTTGCACGATGTTTGGATAGCCAATCCATGCCGATGACGACGTCAAAACTACCAAGTTCTACGGGCATGAGGTCTATGTTGAAGGGATGATTAAGAAAATTGAATGTGCAACCGCGGACAATGGTGTTGGTGCTAACTAAGTTACCATTAGCTAATTCGACAATGTATGATATGTCTAAGGTGGTTGGTTTAATGTTGAGCAAAGGTGCAAATGCAGTGGACACAAAACTTTTATCAGCACCCGAATCAAATAAAAGCGAAGCGTAACGATTATTGAGAAGGAGCGTGCCGTAATAACATTCGGGTCCTCCCTATCTTCTCCGCCTCCTATAACGTAAACCCTTCCTTGTGCCGTGCCTCCTTGATTCGATTTCCTTGGTTCCTTCCTTTTTACATTCATACTTGTAGTGTCCACGTTCCCATAACCAAAACATGTAACTTGTGGCGACTTGCAATCCCTAGTTCGGTGACCAACTTTCTTACAATTTTCACATGGATCGGGACATCGACCGGGTTGTGATGACTCGAACACTTACCACATTTCGGCAAAACCCCGAATACCCTTTTCCTTCCTTTTGACCCGTACATAAGCCTTAGCAACCTCTTGCCTTTTGGGTGGTTGTTGGGTAGCATTTCTACCTCTAGTGTTGTCCCACTTCCGTTTGTTGTTGTTGCTATTATTGTTGTTGTAGTTGGATCGGTTATTGTTGTTATTGAAGCGGTTGTTGGGGTTGTTGTTGTTGTTTCGGTTGGTGTTGGTGTACTTACCTCTCTTCACCACTTGTGCCATCAACTTCTGAGTCACTCGAATAGCTTCCTCAATTGTTTGTGGATCAAACGAAGTCACATCTCCTTGAACAACCTCGGGAAGTCCCCCGATGAAAGCCTCTAGCAACTTCTCGTTATCAGAAACCATGGACGGGCATAACGCGGCCAATTCTTGGAATCTCCGAATGTAAGTGTCAATATCATACCCAATAGTTACTAGTTCATAGAATTCTGTCTCCAACTTTTTCACTTCCGTACGAGGACAAAACTTCTTAGTCACCAAACCCTTAAATTGCTCCCAAGTAAGCTTGAAAGCATTCTCCATTCCAATCGGTTGAGCATATGAATTCCACCACGACAATGCTCCATCGAGTAATGTACTCGTAGCAAACTTGACCTTACTATCATCCGGACAATTACACAGCAAAAACACGGACTCCAATTTTTCAAACCATCGCACCATGGCTGTGGCTCCTTCAGTCCCTCTAAACTTGGTGGGTTCACCACTTTTGAAATCCTTGTACGAACATTTCTTAACTCCGGATCCTCCGGCATTTCCGATGCGGCAGCTAGCCTAAGCGGCTTCGGCGACCAGCGACCTCGGCGGCGACAGCAGCCCATTGTTTCCTTTCAACTCTTAAAGCATCGGCTATGCTATCATTCACCAACTTTTGAATAGCCGCTTGGGTCATTTCAACTGTTGCTTTCTTCGGTGCCATAACTCTTCAAAATCACAAGATGAAACAATCATGAGAACTCGTAAGTAGAAACAACCATCATACAAATATATCCACAACCACAACATGCATAATGTAAATGGAATCACAACGGAACAATAACGAAATATCACAAATATAATCACAACACACGTGGATAATATACATGAAAATTTCGCCCTACATGGACCGATATCATACATAATAAAACCATTCCTACATAGTAGAGTCAATACTTGATATATTTGTTTGTACAACAATCAAAAGACAACAAGTTCTTTAAACTACGTCACACACCTCGTGACTAGGATAATAATGGTCAAAACTATACATGACAAAAGTCTACATAAGGCACCTCATGGTGCTCATGGCTCGATCACGAAGATCACGAACACGAGTAGTCAAGCTAGCAATCAAACTCCTCAACTCTCCAATCGACCACCGCAAAGTAGCAATACTCTCCATGTCCTCTAACGCCTATTCAGCATACTCGATGTGACAAATCAATAGAAACCACCTAACACTAGGCCCTCGACCTCCTCCGCAATGGTCTCAACCCTATCTACAAGCGGTTCCTCCAACTGCCGCGACAACCTATCTATCTGAATCTGCGACTATCAATACGGGCTCCTAACGCCTCGGTAGAAGGTCATCGGCATTGCGACCTTAGAGCTCTCGCCTAACTCGAACCTAACGGTGGCTCGGGTTCGATAGATGGTGGTGTAGGGATGTCAAAAGCGAGCACGCTTTTGGGCGGCAAGTCGATGAAGGCAAAGGATCCCTAAGAAAATACGATGAGGATGGTGATGATGGGTGCTAGTAGTGGTGATGGTGGGTGTATCGGATCGTGAGCAGGGCTAACATGTGGAGTGGGTGCGACCTCGCCTCCTCGAAGGGTTCGGTCTCGTGTCGGTCATGATAGGTGGAAAGGCGGAGTAGAGCCAATGGAAGATAAGATCTCGGTGGAGTGTGATGAAACATCATCCATGATAGGGTCAACGGGACATCTTCCGTGTTAGTGTCCGATGATATGGTGATGGGATGTGAATCAAGACATGTCTGTGACAACCGATGTGAAATAAAAGTAAATAACTCGAATAAAGTGTAAGTGAATCCGCATGAAAAGTGAATATGCACTATGATGAAATGATGAGATGCTATGATAATGTAGCTATAGTCTAGGGTCAATGATGCAACCTAGTTCTCTATAAGCGTAGCTCGGTACCAATCATCACACCCCAATTTACATTTTGCGTGGAATGGAATTCACAGGGGATTGATGTCATAGCACCACAATCACAGTTATATTGAGCGACCTAAAGTGTCGTTTAAAAACACATCGTTTGATATTTAATAAAAGCATTCGAGTTACAACATAGGTCCCAAAAGTTACAAAGTTTGCGGAAATACAAATATATTACAAGTCCAAACGATGGTTTTGAAATAAAGTGCCATAATGTACAATAATGTAAGTCGGCCTTGCGACTCAAAAGGTAGGTCCCTAAACCATGTCATGATGATAATGCCTCGTTACACGAAAATACATTGCTAAAGCGGGTCAACAATAATGTTGGTGAGAAATCATAGGTTTATGTAAATGTTTTATACGACTACATAAGTATAGATCGAGCATGACAATCATGTCACGTAAAATGTTACAATTGCAATAAGTCCATGACACGAAACTAGACAATTCATAATGTATGCCCCAATAGAGTGTTTGCGGACAACTCAATAATGTTATTAAATGAAATGCATCCGTATGACTAGTTGGGATTCACCAACCCGGATGGGCGTCACCCTCGATAGATCTATCCACTCACCCTCGCTTCAATGATTAACGGTTCATGTTCGGGTAATGGGGACTTTCAATTGGCAAATGTGGTAACTTAAGCAATGTAAATGAATTTAACATACTTGGTATCGTAATAAAAATGTTGTGCAATGTATTCTCCCGTAGGTTTGAAAATAATTAAAAGCATGATCTGACGGGGCTATGAAAACTCACTTGGTAAACGGGTGTGATGACAAGAGTGAGTACACCGAGGTATAGCGTGATGCTTTAATCGGGACCTATTACGAATGATATGATATGTAATGAGTTGCAATGTAATGTTATGCATGCATTTACGTATGTTATTTATACCATTTGCGAGTTTTGAAAATAATATTACTTATCGTCGAAAAATACTCTTTTGACGTCTTGACCATTCAAAAATCACTTTACAAGTATTTACGTCAAAATGTCATCCTACAATGGTTTCGTAATGATTTATAGTGAAATTTTCACTTTTAGTAAGTAAAACAATGTCGTCGGAAATTTCATGAAAGTGACAAAATGGCTTGAAAAACTAGTCGTAAAATGGTGTCGTCGATCGTTAGGAAACGAACTCGACGGTTTTGGAAAGTTTGTATCGAAATCTAGAAGTTTCGAGTTCAGGAGTTTTCGACATAAAGGTCTCGAACATAAAGATAATAAGGGTTAAAGATGGTGATTTTGTCTAATTGTTGTGTAAAAGTGAGTTTCGCCAAGTTTGAGCAACCGTAATTAATTTATTAAAACTCCGCTATACAAGCGGTTGATTGTTTTGAAAAATATGCTCGGTGATCTTGATTTTATTAGAAGACATTTCGTTCCAAAAGTTCCACATCATAGTTAAAACAGCCTCAAACATGGTCGTTTTAGTTACCGTAACACTTGTCTCGTAAAAATAATATAGTTTTCGGAAAATAATAGTTACGGCAATTTTATGAAAACGTGCATATCTTTGTCGTTTCAAATCCGTTTTCTCGTATAATATGTCCTTAGCTTCGTATCAAAGTATACTAATATATTTTGATAAGTCGAAATAATTTGTAAAGCTTAAGGCTCGTTTTGACTCGAACAAAGTAAAAATAGTATTGAAATTTCGAAAATTATATATTTAAATCGTCAAACTTTAAAAATTCATAACTTCTTCGTTATAACTCCGTTTTATCCGTTCAAGCGACCACGGATTCGTTTTAAAGTATATTTTCTAAATATCAAGGCCAAAATTTCGTGCCTACTGTCGGATTTTCCAGAAAATCAAAACAAGGACAGAACACTATTTTATACTTATCGAAAATAGTTTTCTCGTACCAAACCTATTCTAATCCTTCAAATCAACTCCAAAGCTAATCTAATCCTACCATACACCTTCTTAGGGTGTCATGGGTTCCTAAACATCATCAAGACCAAAGTATACCAAGGGATAATTATAGGATGACCTATATATATATATATTTCTAAAAATCATGTAAAATGGTATAAACAACACAAATCATGCATGCTTGCTCCAAAATGAAGAGATACTTATGAAATGAAAAGGAGATATGAAAATATAAATGATATGCTTACAAGTTAATATGATGAGGTGCAAGGAACAAGGTTAAACCTAAACACTCTTGGTTTTATTTCAAAACCTTATAAAGAGTGTTATCTAGATTGTTATAACTTGAACTTGAGAAAATTTTGATGATCCTTTGGAAAACCCTTGATGGGCGGTTTTGATGGAGAAACAAAGAGAGAAAAAAAATTTTACTAACACTTGAAAAATGAATGACATGAATGAGAAAATAGTAAGACTTTTATGTATGAGTAAGATTTATAAACAATCAAAGACCATGCATATTTATTACCACCCTCCCCTTGGTCGGCCAGGGGAGGATTAGTAAAATATTTTTTTTTTTTTTTATAAATTGTATAATAATTTGTATAAATATGTAAGAAAAATGTAAGTAAATATAGTTAAATATTAACTTGTAAAGTAAATGGTAATTTTAGGTACAAGTAAATTTTAATAGATCAAAATAGAGTGTAATGATATTATAAAATTGTAAAATACATTCCTTGTGAAATTTGAGTGATAAAATAATTATCGAGTAGTTTTTAAGAAAAACGTCGTAATAATATAACTTTAACGATTTATATACAAAATAAATTTAAAACACTAGGTAAACTCAAAATATAGTTTTATAAACTAAATGTAAGTATAAAAATATATCGGGATCATTTTTAGAAAGTAACGGATTAAATATTCAAAATAATAACTCACGCGATAACGTTTATTTAATATAAAATTTACGCGTTAAATGTGAAATGCAATGTCATGAATGAACTAACGTGATGCAAATGATGTTAATGAAATGTAGACTAAACTTAGTCCATATGAAATGTTCGTGATGATATGATCATGAATTAGCCGCTAAACCATAAAGGTTACGCAATTTGGAACACGTAAACCTAGTTTACGATAAATGTTGAAATAGTGAGGCATAAATTGTTTGAGAAATGACACGAAAGTACGGGTTGTCACAATTCGCCGTCTTCATCTTTGTGAGTTTGGTTTTGGATGACATTGGTGTCCTAATTGGTTTTGACTCTTCTAGACCGAATTTCTTTAACATCTCTTTTATGTATTTAGATTGATTAAAGAAGATACCATCTTCTTCTTGTTTGATTTGTAGACCAAGAAAGAAACTAAGTTCTCCCGTCATACTCATCTCGAACTCGTCATGCATGATTTTAGAGAAATCATCACACATGTCTTGACAAGTGGATCCGAATATAATATCATCTACATATATTTGAACTATGATTATATGTGACTCTCTTTTCTTAGTAAAAAGTGTGTTGTCAACAAACCCCATGGTATAGTTGTGTTTGATTAAGAATGACTTGAGTCTATCATACCAAGCTTTTGGAGCTTGTTTAAGACCGTAAAGGGCTTTCTTTAACTTATACACATGTTTAGGTTTTTCAAAATCGATGAAGCCCGGAGGTTGTGCTACATATACTTCTTCATTAATAAAACCATTTAGAAAATCACTTTTGACATCCATTTGATAAAGCTTTATATCATTAGCACAAGCATACGCAAGAAGTATTCTTATAGACTCTAATCTAGCCACGGGGGCATAGGTCTCATCAAAGTCTATTCCTTCTTGTTGGTTATACCCTTGGGCAACGAGTCTAGCCTTGTCTCTAGACACTACTCCGTTTGCATCTAACTTGTTTTTATAAACCCATTTGGTTCCTATTATGGTTTGATTACTAGGTGGAGGGACAAGTGTCCAAACATCATTAGAAACAAATTGATTTAATTCTACTTGCATAGCCATTACCCAACTTTCATCTTTTATGGCTTCTTGTGTATTCTATGGTTGAAAGAAAACAAAATAAGCTACTTTGGTTTTGAACTTGAGACCTTAATGTTCTTTCGTTTAACTTTCCTATGACCTTATCTTACGGGGTGATCTTTGGACTCTTTAATATTTATGACTTCATCATTTAAAGGTTCTTCTTCTTCATTTATCTTTTTCTTTATTACTATAGCTTCACTTTCTATAATCTCGTCATCGACAAGAGGTGGAGAGGGTTTGGGTGTCCTTTCATCAAATTTTACATTTAATGACTCTTCTACCTTCATTGTTTCTTTATTTAATATGACGTAAGCTTTGCTATTTGAAGAGTAACCTAGAAAGATACCTTCGGTTGATTTAGGATCAAATTTTGTAAGGTAATCTTTAGTGTTAAGAAGAAAACATTTGCTACCAAATACTCTAAAGTGATCTAACATAGGCTTTTTGCCTCGGAGTAACTCGTATGGAGTTTTACCTAAGATTGGTGTAATTAAGACTCGATTGAGTATGTACGTTGAAGTATCAACGGCATTGCACCAAAAATTTTGAGGTATGGATTGCTCATTAAGCATGGTGCGACTCATTTCTTGTAGGGTTCTATTCTTTCTTTCAACTACCCCATTCGATAGTGGAGTGCGCGGAGCCGAGAAGTTGTGAGTAATACCATTAGCGTCAAAAAAGGCTCCAAATTACACTTCATTATCGAATTCCCTACCATGATCCGTTCTAATAGACACTATAGGACTTCCTAGTTGTCTTTGGATTTTCTTGCGTAATATTTCAAAATAATTAAACGTTTCCATTTTGCTCTTTAAGAATTTTGTCCATGTGTACCTAGAGTAATCATCCACTATGACCAAAGTGTAGTAGTTGCCTCCATAACTTTGGATAGCGGATGGACCAAATAAATCCATGTGTAGTAATTCTAGACACTTAGTTGTAGACACCATGTTTTTAGCTTTATGACTAGAATGAACTTGTTTTACTACATTACAAGCATCACAAAAGTGATGTTCATATTTTAACTTAGGTAGATCTCTTACTAGATCTTTGGATGATAGCGATTGAAGAAGTCACATATTGGCATGACCCAATCTTGATGCCATAAGGTCAAGTATCATCCATAGAGGTAAGACACAGTTTGTCTTTAGGTTCATTACCGATTTTAATGACATAGACTCCATGTTTCCTAATTCCTCTTCCTATGGTTATGCCATTTTTAATATCTTACTACGGTTTTGGTAAAAGTACATTGCACTTTTATCACAAATTTGTCCTATACTTAAGAGATTAAAATTTAGGTTTTCTACGTGACACACATCGTTAATGGTTAGAGATTTGTTAGAAATCGTACCTTTACCGATGATTTTACTTTTGCTATTTCCAAGCACCACATTACCTCCATTGAAGGATTCATCTTTATTGCCGGTCATGTGCCTCGTGCACCCGCTATCCTTGACTTATTCATCCGGGTCTAGGTCGACCTTTAAGCACACCTAAGAAAACAATTAACTCAAAAGTTTGGTCCCCATTTGTTCTTGGGTCCATTAGTGTTAAACATTCCATTCATGTTAGACATGTATGGATAAGGTGAATATGCATTCAATGGTGCAAAGTTTTGAAAAGGAAATCCATTTTTTCCATCCCATTTGATGGTTACTTATCGGGTAAACATTATTGGGTCTCTTAGATGGGTTAGGTTTTGAAAAAGATGGAGCCTTGTTTCTTGCAAAAATGGGATTATATTTTGGAGGTGGTTGTCTAGTGGTAAAATGAGTTGGTTTCTTCTTATTAACGATAACAAAATCAGTTCTAGATGAAGAATCTATGTTATTACCACTTTGTTTGCTACAATGACCCACGGATCCCTGGTGAACACTAGCGGTTCCCTTTTATGGGATCCATGGGATCCACCACAACATGGTGGTTTTTCTAGTGCTTTAACAAATTGTGTTTCTTTGTTTTCACTAGTTGATGGATCAAGTTGTTGAATACCTAAACCTTTTTGGTTGTTTCCGGTTTTAACACTATCTAATATCATATCTAAAGTATTTGTACTCATTCTAGCAATTTTAGAATCTAGTTGATCAACTAGTGTTTGAAGTTGAATGCAAAGTTCACATTCACCACTTGCTATTTTACCCTTTTCTAGACGTTTCAATTTTGCTTTTAATTCTATGACTTGTTTATCTAAACGTTGGTTTTGACTTTTTAAAAGCTTGTTTTTGTTAATTAGTTTTAAGCTAATATTGCAAAGTTTGTCATATTCATTATGCAATGAGTCGTCATCTAGTGATGAGCTACTATAGTATTCGTGACATACCTCGTCATTTGCCATGAGACAAATTTCTTCGTCCTCCTCATCGCTCATTCCCCACGTGCCGCTCACGAACGCCTTTTGATCATCCCGTTTGGGACACTTACTAATAAAGTGGTTTGGGTCCCTACATTTAAAGCAAGCACGATCATCCCTTGGCTTCTCGTCCTCTTTGCTTTTCTGGAATCCTTTCTTGTCGTCATACGGTTGTTTGACGTATCTTCCCTTCCTTCTAAAGAACCTTTTAAAGTCCCTTACCGCCATAGCATACTCCTCATCGTCACTATCCGAAGAGGAGTTCTCTTCATCACTTGAAGCCTTTTTGGCTTTAAGGGCAAGAGATTTGTGTTTCTCTTTCACCTTTGAGGCTTCGGAATCTTTAGCAAGGACAAGCTCGTAGACTTTTAAGTTGCCTATGAGTTCATCAAGGGTGAGGATTGTCAAATCTTTTGACTCTTCGATCGCCGACACCTTGGATCTCCACTTGGATGGAAGTGCCCTTAGATATCTCCTAACATGGTTACGATTAGAAAAAGACTCATCAAGTGCTTGTAAAGATGTAATAATAGTATTAAAATTAGCAAATGAATGATCTATAGTTTCCTCATCCGATATTGAAAATTGTTCATATTGTTGAACAAATAAATCAATTTTATTATTTTTAACTTTTTGATTACCTTGATGAGCTACAACTAAAGAATTCCAAATTTCTTTAGAGGTTTTAAGCATAGAAATTCTTCCGAATTCCTTTTTAGGTAAAGCATTATACAAAGCCATTTTAGCTTCACTATTTTTAGAAAGCTTTTTCTTCATTTTATCATTTAGTGTATCATGAGGTATGTTAACTAAATTTCTTTTATCATCTTTTGAGGTAGCCTCAAAATCGCCTTCAACAATAATGTACCAAAGATCAATATCTTTAGACTTTACATACGTTTCGAATCTATTTTTCCAATATATAAAACCATTAGTTTCAAGTAGTCGTGGTCGTTGCATAGATTGCCCTTCCTTGTAATTTTCAGAACCCATAGTGATCGAAAAGTTTTTAAAATACTGGTTTACTTTAAAACTTTTATAAACTTAGCTCTTGATGCCAATTGTGGAAAACTAGAAGGGGGTTGAATAGTTTTGCCGATTTTAAGTTAGTTTCAAAAACTTTAGATTCGATATTATGTGAAATCGTATGGATGTAGAAAGTATAGATCTAATGATAAAGCAAGTAAATAAAGTAAAGCAAGGGATAGAAATGACACAACCGATTTATAGTGGTTCACTACAAAGACACCTTCCTTGCCTACTCCACTCCCGAGTCACCTACTAGAGAGTTCAAGCACTATGTCAACAAACTCCTTCAACTTGGCGGAGAAGCCTTCACAACGTTGCTTACACCTTTTCCCGTACAAAGCTAAATACCGAGTCCGTAACACGGTGGACCAAACCAACACGACTATTACACAACAAATATGTGAAATATCAAATACAAGATCTTTGCTACAGAAATCTTGTGGAGGAACAAATCAATCAAGGACCCCTTGCTTGGATGACTTGTAGAATGCTCGTGATCTCACCTTAGAGAAGGACCTTTATGAGAATCACTAAAGAAAGAAAGAAAGAGGTACTCTCTAGATCAAGTGATCTTTTGTTAGAATAGAATGAGAGTATATGAGAGAATTAGTAAGAAGAGAGGTGAGTTAGAATGAAGAAATGGCTCTCTATTTATAGGCAAAACTTGCCACTTTTCCCCGGATCCCACGGATCCCTCCCACAAGGGATCCGTCTAGTGTAATCCTAGGGATCCGTGGGACGCTCCTCTTTGCCCATGGGTTTTTTGGTTATGGGTCATGGGTTGGTCCATGGGTATTCTTTTAGATACAATGTATCTAATAAGTACAATGTATCTAGTCAAGTGGGTATAGGTCAATACCATGGGTTATGGATATGATCCATGGGTTGTGATTTTTACCCATCCTAATAAACTATTACAACAAATGATTTATTACAACAATTTGTATTTAAATGGCTATATGTAAATGCTTTACAAAAATAACATGTATCCTTATAATTGTACTTAAGATAACATTATATTTGCTATCAACAAAACACAGAGAGATCGCAAAATATTAATAAACGTTTTTACGGTTTATTTGTATTAACAATCTTGCTTTGATCGAGAAGAGCTACATGACTTCATGGACGAAGCTCATTGTATGCTAATCACAATCCGTAATGACTAGATTGTCCTAAACTAGCACCTAACAACTCTTTTGTCTTGAACACCATCATGTGCTCTTTTCTTTCTAGACACATACCTTTCATGTCATTGTTAGTGTAAATGATTTACTAATCTAGGCGTAAATGCTTTTGGGCTTCTTGAATAGTGCTTGTTAAGTTTGCTAAACCTTTGTGTTATTTGTGAGCTCGATCTCATTTGATTGCTTATATGTGATCTCTACATGCTCTCCTTGCTTTGCTTAACGTGTATACATGTATGCTTCTTGTAGAAACAATTTGTTTCATAATTGAAACATAGAGCAAAATTACGCAACTATTTTGTTAAGAAAATCATGTCTTAGACGCGGATCCTTAGATGTAACTAGGCGGATCCTCAAGTGAAGGATCCGTGGGATCCGGTGAACAAGTTCCTTTTTAGCCTTCTTGCATCAATACAACATTCTAGACCTTATTGGACTAGTTAAACATGCTACATTAGGATCACTTAAACTTTCCTTAGGCTCATCAATCTCACATTCACTCATGGATGAGTTAGGATCACATTCAAGTATTTTGATTTATCATTACTTCAAAACTCAACATCTTTCCGCTCCAATGTTTACACATTGTTCCTATCATCTCAAAACACCTAGTTTGATATTTCTCTCAATTTTAGCAAATTGATTTTAGTCATCCTTACTTCAAAATAGGCCAAAAACTAGGTTTTAATTTCTTATGATTTATAAGGAATTTTCCAAATCTATCTTAAGTCATCATCTGATCTATGGGATTATTTAACATCACTTAACACTCTCAAATTTCTTAGTGTCATCTTTAATCATCCACTAGTGTTCACAAAGCCCCATTTCCTTCCATAAAAGGAAATCATTAGCTACCATCAATCATTTTCCCTTGATCATTTAAGTACTCTTTCATTTAAGACACTTAGGAAGACTGAAATACTCAAGGAGGTATAGGCTTTAGACCTTACAAACATCATTTTTATCCTTTCCTAATTGCTGAGAGCCAGATCCCTAGGATTAGCCTAGACTGATCCCTCATTGGAGGGAACCGTGGGATCCGGGTGACAAATTCATCTCAACTCTACCTAAAACGAGCATTTAAGTCCATCTTCATGTAAGACACTTAATAGACTGGGTAACTTAGGATATGTAGGTGCTAGACCTTGTTAGAACCCAATCACCTCTTTTTTACCTTATCATTAGGCGGATCCCTAGACTTAAGCTAGCCGGATCCTCTAGTGAGGGGAACCGTGGAACAAGTGGAACAGTGAGGTACTTTATCTCTTTAGATAATCATTTCAAATTTCCTTTTTCCCACACATGCACTTGTTCAACACTCGGGATTATCATTTTCTTATATGTCTATAAATGAGTTGCATTTATATGATTCTTTATGTGTTCTTTCTTTTCGCTTCATGAATTTATGTGAACAATTTATCCATTTGTATAAATGTTTTCCTTTTGTACTAACTCTTTTGGATTCTTATAGGATGACAATGGTCGATTTCATCATCAAGTCAAGTTGTGCTCATTAGCACATTTTTTTTTATTCCTAATCTTGCATTATCCTAACCATCTTACTTCACTTTTATCACTACTCACAAAGTCATCATGTTTACCAGCTCTATTGAGTCATCAACCAAGTCAAAGATTCACCTTGATACCTTTCATCATCGTGTCCAAGGTCTAGTTCATGAACTACGTGATGAAGTATGTTTCATGTTATACCACATCCTACTTGTGTCAACCACAAGCTACTTGTGTCAACCACATCCTACAAGTGTCTCACTACCACTACAATTCATGGTCACTCAACCATCCTCTAAAAACATCTATGTTGTCAAAAGCCAAGTGAATTTCGTAATGAAATGCGTCTCATCCCTAAGCACATTTTTTTTCTTACCTTGAACAAACCTTACAACCTCTAAACCAACCATGATGATGCAAGTAGTAGGATTATTCTCTTTTGACACTAATCCTTTCTTTGTAGGTTCATATATACACTTTGATGTGTATGGGATTCTCGTCTATTTATGGACGAAATTTTACACTAATTTTTTTGTAGGTTCTTCTTGGCCCCCTCGAGCTAGGGGAGCTTCAGTCGAGCATTTATAAAGTGCATCATATGACTTACTCGTCAGGGCGAATATAATTTTGCACTAACTTTTGTTTTGTAGATTTTAAAACACACTAAGAGAACTTGGAGCTCTCAATAAAGGGGAGTTTTTCGTCAAAACAAAAACATTGCAAATTTTGCAATAATTTCATCTTAGCCTTCCTAAAATACTTGACGCCTTAACAAGGGGAGAAACCGTCACATGAAGTTGTATGAAGCTCTCGAACTCAATTGATTATGATAATCACATGCGGCACTTAATAGACATTCGTGAAAGGGAGGGAAAGAAGAAAAGGAGAGTTGTTATGCTTGAATCTAAGTCTAGAGTTCCTAAACCACCACCTCCTCCTCCTCCAACTGGTGGAGCTGGTTCGTAATAGGTGGATCATCAGGTACAGCGGAAACTCAAAAGGCGAATCTACCTACTCCACCTCCAAAGCCTTCAAACCAACCTGGTTCCTCAGCAGGGTAAGGGTCTCAGAAGACATCAAAAACCTTATCCTATGCAGCATGGACCATGATTGACTCCCGGTTTACACCCATGTTAGTGCAAATATTACGATATTTAATCTATACATTCTCATTTGTTTTGTTGATGACAAACATGTAACTTGTAATACATAACGTAAAATGTATAAGTTACTTGTAATTATATTTTGTCTCAACATACTCTCAACACCTCTCGACGACTCAAGTCCTTGTATGCTAAAACACAGGTTCGTACATGTTTGTTATGTTGCGTTATGATCAAACCCCTAACAAACCATTAAACATGCTTAGTTAAACACTTTATAAAATACATAAACATAAGTAAATGTGTTGGGTAAAACCCATGACCCATGACCTGTGACAACTCGCAATTTCAGGTCATTTCTCAAGTTTCATTATTTATCATTTATCGTAAACTAGGTTTACGAGTATCAAATTCACGTAACCGTAATGGTTTAGCTGTGAATTCATGATCATATCATCGAGGTCATTTCATATAGACTAAGTTTAGGCTACATTTCATCTCATCATTGTCATCATATTAGTTCATGCATGGTTTTGCATTTTACATTAAACGTATAATTTTTATATTAAATAAACGTTATCGCGTAATTTATTATTTGAAACAATTGATCCATTAATTCCAAAAATTATCCCGATATATTTTTATACTCATATTAAGTTTATAAAAATAATATTATGAGTTTACCCAGTGTTTTAAATTTATTTTGTATATAAATTGTTATATTTATATAATTACGACGGTTTTCTTAAATTCTACACGATTATTATTATTTCACTCAAATTTTGCAAGAAATGTATTTTTACAATTTTTATGACCTAAATATATTTTATCTTGACCCGTGAAAATTTATTTTTATCTAACGCTACCTTAAATATTCAAATGGGTACACAAGTTACCACTTAACTTCAAATATCTTACAAGTAATCCTACTTAAACATTTAAAAAATATATATATAAGTAATGATTAACACCCCTTGTCGACAAGGGGTGAGTCATGGATATTTACAAAATATCTTACTAAGTAAATGTGTTATACTCTTAAAACTTCACACATACACTTCATTATTCAAGTAAGATCAAAATCTTTTTTTTTTTTGCTCTCTTCTCTCTTGCTAAAATTCGCACCATAAGACCAAAGGAAAGATCATCTCAAATTTTTCAAGACAAGGTTTTATAAACTCTAGTATCACTTGTTGTAAAGGTTTTGCAATAAAAACCTAAAGTGATTAGGAAAAACCCATTGTCCTTAAACCTCATCATATTTCTTGTAAGCATTCATATTCATGTTGTTATTTCACATTCATTGTTATGGTCATATCATTTTTATTTGAGAAACATGCAAGTTATGTGATGTTTATACTACTTTTTAAGGTTTTAAGTGTTAAATATATATAATCCATCCTATAATTGCTCCTTGTTATATATTAGTTTTGATGATGTCTAGGAAACCATGACACCCTAAGAAGGTGTATGGTAGGATTAGAATAGCCGGAGTTGTTTTGAATTGGTTAGAATAGGTTTGGCGAGAAAAACTCATTTCGACAAGTTTGCAAAAGGTCTGTCCTTATTTTCAAAATCTGGAAAATCCGACAGTAGGTAAAAATTTTTGGCCTAGATATTTAGAAAATATACTTTAAAACGAAACCGTGGCCGCTTGAACGGATTAAACGAGCTATAACGAAGAAGTTATGAATTTTCAAGTTGGCGACGAAAAATATAAATTCTGGAAATTTCAGCAAGCAATATTTATTTTGTACGAGTCAAAAATGAAGCTTAGGCGTTGTAAATTATGTCGACTTGTCAAAAATATGTTAGTATACTTTGATACAAAGTTAAGGACCTTTAAAGCGTAGAAAAGCGGTTTGTAACGATTAAATTATACACGTTTACAAAAGTTGCCGTAACTTTTATCATATAAGAAAAACTATCTTGATTTCTATTAGGCAAGTTTTGCGGCAAAAACTAGTTAACAAGTTGAAGGTAGTTTTTAACATTGATGTAGAACTTTTTATAAAGTGATGTCTTCTAATAAAAGTAAGATCGCCAAGCATATTTTCCAAAATGTCCGACCGTTTGTTTAGCGGAGTTGTAACGAATGAAATATAGTCACTTAAACTTTGCCGAAAACCATCTTTAAACTATACTTTAGACTAAAGTACCATACTTAACTTATATTTTCCTTTGTGATCGAGACCTTTGGAAGGGAAACTTAAACACTAAAACTTTGAGATCATGATACGAGCTTTCCAAAAACCGTTGAGTTTGTTTCCTAACGCTCGACGTGCACCATTTTTACGACTAGCTTTTAGAGGCCGTTTTAGTCACTTTCATGGATATTTTCAACGACATTATTTTACGACGAAAAGTTATATTCTCTTAATAAATCACTAAATGATTATCTTCGGATATCATTTCTACGTAAATACTTACAAAGTAATTTAAGAATGGTCAAGCCGTCAAAAGATTATTTTTCGACGAAAAGCATTATTTTCAAAATTTCATAAGTGGTATAAATATCATCCGAATTGCATGCATAATATTACATCGTAACTTATTATGTATCATATCATTCATAATAGGTCAAGTTTAGTGATTCACGCTACATTTCGGTGTACTCACTTTTGCCATCGCATCATTGTCCAAGTGAGTTCCATAGCCCCACTTTTCTTGTTTTAATACTTTTATTAAACTCTTTGGGGGAGATACATGCTCAACAACTTTTATGGAAAACATGATTATTTGCAAACTATATGTTTATCTGAACTGAATGTTAGTCATACGAAGTAACAATATTGCCATACTTAGAATTTCTATATCATGAATCATTGAGCTAACTGACTTGGTATGATCACGATCTAACGGACTTGGATAATGTTGAACTAACGGACTTGGTATAGTCATGAACTAACGGACTTGGTATAGTCATGTACTAACGGACTTGGTACAATCATGGTCTAATGGTCTTGGTACAATCTGAACTAATGGTCATGGAACAATTTGAAACCGTCTTAATTATGTGTTATATTAAGTAACTATGGATACATTAATTTATGCACTATTTTGTGAATTCATTTGACATCATGTGCTTGAACATAAACTATACACATTTTGGGTGGGTTGTGAACACACAGTCGCAAGTTTTGTATGGGCGGAACTTGGGCTGGGTGGATTTACAATGCCTTTCTTGCATAAACGATTTAGAAAGGCTTTACATTTCGACACAAACTCTATAAACTCACTCAACCTTTGTGTTGACACTTTTAGCATGTTTTATCTCGGTATCTAAGGCATTCACTTCATGGCATGCATGTGGACATATCATAGAGTCGCGGTGACGGCGTCTCACATGGGATTTATATACTTTAAAAACATCGTTTGACTTGTATCAAATTTATTTCCGTACATAGTGACTTTCATTTAGGACCTATACTTTGTAACTCTGATTATTTTATTAAATCAAACGATGTATTTTCCAAACGACACTTTAGGTCGTTCAATATAACTGTGATTGTGATGCTATGACAGTCAATCCCCAGGAATTCCATTCCGCTGCAAAACAGGTAATTTGGGGGTATGACATGACCCAAGACCCATACCCAATGTCTAGATAGATTGTACCTTGGTGGACACTCAAAACCATGACCCATAGCCCATGGTTTTAACCCGTAAACTATGGGTAAAGAGGAGCGTGCACGGATCCCTCAAATTTTCCACGGATCCCTTGGAATTACAAGGGTCGGATCCCTCCAGAAGGGATCCTTGGGGCAGAACATGGTTTTGGCCTTTTTGCCTATAAATAGCAAGCCACTTCTTACCATTTCTTCACACCTTCACACATAGTTTCTCTCCACCATTTCTAGGATATTTAGATAATTAGGAAACATGTAAACCACCCTCATCTCATATGATCATAATGCTTCTAACTTTCATTTGTTGTAAGCATACTCCCAAGTGATCCTCAAAGCAAGCTTAGAGATCTTGCATCTTTACCTCTTCAAGTGATCACCCATCACAAGCATACAAGCACATGAAGATCTTCTACAACAAGCTTGTAAAACTTGTCATCGTCATTCATAGAAGACTAACTACATCATGCTTTGTGTTCTTGATGTTTAGTTTAGGACTTCATATCCATTAGACACATTGTCTTGGATATTGTCTAGTATCATATTCTTGTATCTATGACTAGACTAGATGGTTTATGTGTTTGTGCCATAAAACACAAGGTTTGTTATGTTGGGCCACAAAACATAACGGGTATCATGGATGTGTCGTACATCTATGACTAGACTAGATGGTTTATGTGTTTGTGCCATAAAACACAAGGTTTGTTATGTTGGGCCACAAAACATAACGGTGCCTAGAAGTCAAGTCATAAGGCATTAGTGAAGGGTGCCTAGAGATCGAGTCAAAGGCATTAGTGAAAGGTGCCTAAGGTGTACATTCGATATGGTGTGATTCGATGTACAAGATAGATTAGTATTGGGTCACAAGGATATTGTCATCCTTGTTGATATTGTCATAAGGAGTAGATCTCCTTTGGGGTTAGTTGTTGGTGTAGTGTTGGGCAGAGTTCCTCCTTTGTAATGGAACTCGGTATCTAGCCTAGCACCGGATAAAGGGTAGGCGACGTTGTGATAGGTTTGGTTCTACCGTGGAAGAACTCGGTGTTTAGCTTAGTACCGGAAAAAGCATAAGCGGCGTTGTGAAGGCTTCTCCGCCATAAGGAGTTGGTGTCGTGTGGTGAAGCAACTCTCGAGTAGGTGACTCGGGAGTGGAGTAGGGCAAGGAAGGTGTCCTTGTGGCGAACCACTATAAATCCTCGTGTTGGTTTGTCTATCCTTTTACTTATCGCTTTACTTTATTCTTGCATTACATTGTTTATTTTCTATGTGGTTGATGTCTATGTTTGTGATACATACTTGGTCTTTCATATAGTCATAAACTATATTTAACACTTTACATATTATGACACGCTTGATCAAGAAAAACAATTGGACTAATAATGGTGAAACTTGATTTATAATGAACCATTAATCTTGTGGAATCTTATGTGATATTAAGGGTTGGCCTTACATGCCGTAATCGTTAAATGCATCCTCGCGTCGAGATTAGCAAATGCAATGGTTTATACTATATTTGATACAAAAGTTTTAAGTTTGAAACGGAAACGTATTCACCCCCCCCCCCTCTACGTTTTCACAGTTGGTATTAGAGAGGGTTGGCTCTAGTTTTTAAAACAAATGGTTTTCAAAACGAGTAAGGTCCTTGCATCAAATGTTTGGTGAAGTCAAGCATAATATGAAAAGTGTTTTGTTGACTTTATTTTCTTTGAAGTTTTGTTGTTAGATATCTTGTTAATCAAGCTTGAATAAAGGTAAAAATGGATAATATAACATCACTAAAAAGTCTACAAAGGTTAAACCTTTTCGTCGGGTCAAAACATGCATTTTTACCTGCATATTACTGGTGACATGGGAAGCTTTATTAAATGGTACTGTGAAAAGTAGGGAATCTCATCAATCACTCCAAAGGATCTTGAAGGCCCAGCTTATGAAATTGTCAAAGTCTTCCATTCTGATGCCACTCATCTACAATACCAAATCGAAGAATGCCACAAGCTATTGACAGATCAAGTAGATGAGAATATCAGTCAATTCAACGTCAATAGCCCTCTTCCTCTTGGTGGTGAACCCGGACAGAAGACTATTTAGTCAGATTTCTTCTTCAACAGGGATCTGGATTATCTACGTGCTACTACTCAAGGAAGAAGACCAGCCTTATCTATTTCTAAGATGAAGGCTGCAACTTATTCAGATCCAGGTCTTGAGCAGATGGTACCAGATCAATTGTGGATAGACAAGGAATACGTGTATGACATTGCTGCCTCATACGGTATCTCTCATTGGTGGTTCAAAAAGAAGAAATTCTACATTGAAAGACATGGTGCAGAAAAGAAGCGCAGAGTTGTTCGTTCCAAACTGCGTATTCTAAGTGTGGTCAGCGTGGAAATATTTCCAATTTATGGGTACGATTATTTGAAGAAGATCATCCTCAGAAGAGCTGATTTGAAAGACCATGTAATTGAAGAAAACGACTTCAAACAACTGTTTCCAAGTGATTTTGAAGATATGTACTTATTTAACCTCCAAGGCCACCTTGATCACCTGCCAACTCACGAAAAGAAGTCCCTTGCTGCAGTAGTCAATCTATGGATAAGAGGGTTAGTGATACGACAAAGAGAGGGTAACTTTCAGCTTGGTACGGAAAGCTATCAGACTCAAGTCAATCTCACCAAACCTCAATGGGAAGCCACAGGGTATGAATTCAATCACGACTACTCAGTGATTGACACTCCAAGAGCAGTTGTCTTTATAGACAAATATGGATCAAGGATGCTACTGAGACTGTGTGAGCTATACAAGTTTAGTGATGGTACGCTAAAAGTTGTTGAAGAAGAATTGGATTCAAGGGTCAAGGAGTTTAAGCTCGAAATGAGACCGGGGAACAATACAAGGTTTTGGACGGAACATGACGTAAAAAGGTGTGAAGATTTCATTGCTGCTCTCGAACGAAGACTCAAGACTAGAAAGATATTATGTAGCCTTGAAAGTTTTGTAGGAGGAAGAGTTCGTGAAGGTCATTACAAGCTACTACAGAGAACTGAATGATGATATCCTCTCATAGTAGTTACTTTTGTTTAACTCTCATGTGTGATGTGGTGATTGTAATCTGAACAATAATAACTATAATGTATATAGTAGTGATAGGTTTATGGCTTGTAGCTTCCCTATTTACCTTAAGAGGGAACATTGTAGTGTTTCTTTTCAGATCAAATAAAACAGGACACATTTTTCTCCAAAAGGTTTTATACATATTTAAATCACTTGAGATCCAAAATCTCAAAGGATTTGAAATTTTTGATCAGGGGAGAAAATGTGATATAAATATGCAATCTGATAAAATGTGATCTTCAAGTCTCAATAAATAGGCATCTCTCCCCATATGTGCTAAACTGTTTTTGTATATCGAAGCACATATTGAGGGGGAGCATTTCAAAAATTTATTTAAAACTATCAAGGTACTAAAGCATCATTTTTTAAGGTACCTTGATTGAAAATTTAAATTGTTTCCTTGGCTACTGTGATCGTGTAAATTGCTTCAAATCACCCCTCGTGTGCACTAAACAATCTTCAAAACTCTTTCAAATATCGATGCACATATTGAGGGGGAGCAATCAAAAGAAAACCTCATCCTTTCCCAAGATATTTTATCCAAAGTATTTAAAATACTAGATTTGATTCGGAAAGTGATGATGATAATTTTAGAAAATGATAAACAAAAATTGAATCTTTCATTCTTAATCTAAGATTTCAAAGTCCTCTTGCCTCCATGTGCTAAAATGATTTCTAATACTTGAAGCACATGTTGAGGGGGAGCATTTCTAAAATATCAAAAACAATTAAGGTACAAAATTCTTTGATTTTATATCACAAGTACCTTGATTGATTTTCAAATGGTTTTCAATTGGTTTCAAAGGCGGAAGAACAATACCAAAAGACCGACCAATTTACGTTATGCATGGTGATATAAGGATGGTCAGGTTAGGTATTCGTTCCCACGATCCCGCCAGAGCTGGAGGGATCTACCCAGGGACAATCCACTAGATAGTGTAGAAGTCCTTAGGTATGATGAAAAAAGGAGAATAATGAGAAATGGGAAGAGTGCGGACTGAGACATAGCTAGTTCTAGAACAAACCCAACAAGGTTCTAGTAATGAAGTCTCGGTAAGCACTCAAGGGGTTGAAGAATGAAAAGAAATGAATGAGAAAAGGGTGAAAAGAATTAGCCCTCCATTAATTCAACCTTAGGGCAGAAACCGGGTTCAATACATATGCTACTGGTGGTTACTAAGGTAACGTCGGTATTGAAGACAAGACGTCATGGACCCAGTGACGCACTGCACTAAACTTCCCAAGCTACTCAAGTTCCTATTAAAAGGGCTTATTTCATTCTCACGGGTAACCTACATACGCTATCGACTTTCTCCTAAAGATTGGTGATATTGAAGAAGGAGACCCTCTCCCTAGTCTTCGGCATAGGAAACCAAATTGCACTATTGAGTCTAGAGCCAAGAGATCATCAATAAATCTCATTAGGACACAATTAATGAAGACTCACAGTTTCACACAATGTGGAATGTGAGAATATATTTTAAGAGTCCTACGCATTATCCTTGTGCTATTGCCAGAAAATCCGAGTGATATGTAAAAATATTCACAATGAAGATGGAAAGCCTTCAAGAGCCAACATCAAACAAGCTCTTGGTGGGTGGCATGTGAGATCTATCCAATAGATCAATCATGTGACAACTGGACAGAAACAATGGGGCGATTCACACTTGAATCAATCCTGGTTCAGGAATTGGATTGACGGATATCTTTGAAAAACTGGTCGTTGTACTAAAAAAACAAAAACTTTTTCTATAGCACATCGACTGTGTATTATATTTTCAAAATTAAAAGAGTATTTATGATTGAAAATTGATTTCTATTATAAAACCTTCGTCGTATTGCAAAACTCTTTCTTTAGGCAATACGTGACTATTTTCAAATCATTTTTAATCAATCAGTAAATCTCAATTAGCTAGTTCACTCACTCCGTGTTGTCTTCTTTGAGACGTTTCGGTTTGAGAATGGCTAGAGCAGCTGCGAAACCCTGTCAAGGAAATTCTTCGGAATTATACCTGATCACAGGCCGTACTTGTACTGATTAACGGGGAACCATGGTTCTTGCAACCTATTCAAAAAAGGTGATCAAAGATACTTTTCGTGCGCTCTATTGCTAACTGTTGTTTGCAGGGACACCCGACGGTTGCAGCTGTTCAGAATTGAGGAGTCAATCCATAGACGCATGCTCACATAACACGTTCATTTTCAAAGAAATCATGATAAGTGCATATCTTCATCAAGTGGCTCTGATATTTTCACTCCATGCTTCTGCTACGCCGCTGCGAATATCATGAATCAACAAAAGCTTCTGTAACTCTGATAAGAAGATATCATGATCCAGAATGTGAGCATGTCGGTCCAAAAGTCACAACTTTACATGTTGGGAATTCTACAACGGATGATCTGTAGATTATGTGTTGCCAGTGATCTCAATGAAAGCTCCTTATCACTTATCGAAGAAACACTCAAAGCCAAAGAATCACTACTACAATACAAAGTTAAAGTTTAAGAAGCTTCAAAGTCTACGAGCTCGAGCATTAAAGATTATAGATAAAGTGCTAGGACTTTCAATGTAACTCTTGGGGTGACCTCTCTTAGGGGGAGATTGTTAGGATTTAGAAAATCCATGTAGAAGTGTCGGTCACCTCAACAATTGTTTAGCATATTACAGCTCGTAGACATAACGGTATACTAGTTATTTTACTAGTAGTATAAGTAACACCGTGGAAGAAGGACGTGTCTTTACCCACTGTATGCCTGATCCACGGCCCGAAGGAGGGCGTAGTCATTTGTATAA
The DNA here is from genome assembly GCA_022545495.1 of Chrysanthemum lavandulifolium. Lineage (NCBI taxonomy): Eukaryota > Viridiplantae > Streptophyta > Magnoliopsida > Asterales > Asteraceae > Chrysanthemum > Chrysanthemum lavandulifolium. The sequence continues at coordinate 192,647,605 of CM040245.1, read as the reverse complement.
ATAGCCCTCTCCCCACAAGGGAGAGGGTTGGATGTTCACTTGCTAATCTAACCTTTCATTTGGATTTTATCTCTCTAGAACATCTCATATTTCTCTCTCTAAAACATATTCCATTCGACCCATATTGTGTAAGTTTGTGTGATTGTGAAAATCAATATGTTACATTTTATATTTAATAGAAAACAATAAAAATATCAGGTTGAAGGAGTGGGGGTTTTAACTAATTAAACTACTACTAAACTAAATGCAACGAAAGTAAATTAAGATTCTATAAGGTAAGGGAAGTGTATCTACTTATGATGTATTACTCCTTGCTAGCTATCCAATTCTACCTACTTAATTATCACATCCTTGCCTAATTGATGTGTTGTATTCCATGTTCTAGTCATAGGGTGGTGCATAATTCCCCAATTCTATGAATTGTAACTCTCTCTAGAACACCTGGGATCGCCAAGTACCGAGGTATCTCCCTCAAATATTATTCTCCTTAAGCTACAACTCATGCAATAAAAAAAATGAGAGCCTATAGTGCACTCTAATGCTTTATACTATTTAGGACGTTCAAGCTCGCGACAGTTAAAGAAGAAGCCAGTTTTCCTTAATCTAACGTCTACCAATTAGGACAAGAGACAGTAGGATGCACGAATTATAAACTAAATCAATTAGAATCATTGAATTTGTCACAACTTAATGATGAAGATAGATACAAGCATCAATAAGAAAACAATAAGATCTAATTAATTATATACAAGTTTCATACAATCATAAGCAAACACTAGGTGAATTAGCCAAGCATAATCAATGAATAATAAGCAACAATAATTATAATTGAAGACAAGAATTAAGATAGAATCAACAAACCATAACAAGATGTTTATGGAGTGATTAAAACCCTCTAAGTTGCTGGAAAAACACCTACCTAAACCCTAGAATCGGACTTAGGGTTTAGGGCTTACAAAAAGTGAAGTAATGAGGTTATATTTATAGACAAATTTTCTGTTAGCAAAGAGTGATAGTATCAGCTCCAAATATTTACGGCGTCATGAAGCTTTTTTCACCAAATCATATATTTTTTGGTCCTGATCGTTTCCTTTTTTGAATCGCCTAAATCCGAGTTCGTATGCAAAAGATATGGCCAAAATAGTATCAGTTACTTCGTGCGCATGTTGGGATAGTCTTGATCAGCTTGTGACGGCGTCACTTTGTAGTTGTAACGTCGTCTGGGTTGCATTTGATGCCATCATGAAAAACCTCTGAAGCATCTGGTGTAGAAAGATAGAGTGACGGCCATGTTGAGATACATGTGACGCCTTCACTTGTTAAGACCAAAATATGTTTTAAGTCGGTAAGCTGAGAGTTTTGGGCATACAGGGCGACGGCGTCGCCCTTGGAGTTGGGATGCCGTTAGGCTAATGAAAATGCCTTGTTTTCTTTACTTTGTCATTTTCTTCATGTTTTCGCTCCTTTTCGTTCAAATATGCTTCATTCCAGGATTTTGCTTCGAAAAGACCTAAAATGTGAAAAGGATTAATTTTAAGTAGCAATGGGTATAAAATGTAATGATTTAAGGCTTAACTGACCCCCTAAAAATGTATGTGTTAAATCCTTATCAGTTCCATAAGGTTTATATGTGGAGGCAAATGCATTATTGGTACTCATCTTAAAAAGGCAGGTGTTAAAACTTTTGGTTTCTCGATAACCGCTTTTTCTTTTCCAAAAATCTTTTCATTTTTCTTGGTCAAGGCAAGTGGAGTGAGTGGTCTTGTCAAATCACTTTTCGCATTGACTTTTGGAGGAAACTGATAAATAGACATTTTTAGTTTGGAAAGCGGACATTTGTTTTTTCCTCAGTCAATAGTTTTGCAATTTTAGTATCCACCACCTTTCCTTTTTGACATTCCAGCTGAGCTCTCAAAAGATCATTTTGCTCTTTCATGTTCTTGTAGGCACGCTCATACGACAGTTTGTCATACTTGCACTCCTCATTATTTCGATCAAGTTGTTTAAAATAGGATACATTTTCTTTTTCAAGTTTTTCAATAGCTTTTTCATATTTTGAAATAATTGCGAAGGTCTCAGACTAGAGTCTTTCATGATCTTTAACAGAATATGTTTCTAAGATAATGTACATAATATCGGTAGTCATAACATCTTCGAAGAGAGAATCATTTAAAGTTTCCAAAACCTTGATGTTTTCAAAAAAATTCATTAGCTTTCTTTACCAGGGATTTATGGTCCTTGACAAAGTCACCTATTTCTTTCAAAAATGCTTGTTCAAAATGAATTACCCTCGCACTGATGTTATTTAGTGGACTGGCAATTTCAGTTTCAAAAACTTTTTTCATTTCATCGTGAAAACTTGAAAACCAGTTGTTAATATTAACATTTTTTTTAGATTTAAAAACCTCTTGAAGTTGCCCAATTCTATTTTTAATATCATCTAAAAATCTTTTTGCATCACTTGTGTTAAAGGAATTGTTTGAAGATATTTGTTCCATGTTCGAAAATGATTTTGAGACAACTATTGGTTTTGAAACTGTTTTTGACTCTTTTTTTGAAACACTGGACGTGATGGAACACATTGACTTTTCTTTTTGAGGAACAAAAGAGACTCCAGATAGTTTGTTAAGTTTGTTGTAATCAGTTGGTTTTATTTTTGGGTTCTTTTTTTTCATTTTTGATCTACTCTCTTCAATAAGTTCTAACGTTTCTTGAGAATCACGAACATTGATGGGTTCATGCTTATCTAACAAAGCTTTTTCATTGTACAAAACATTCTATTCTTTTTTAGCTTTCTTGAGTGCACAGAGAGTTTTGTTACCAAGAGCCATTTTTTGTGTTGTATGATAAAACGGATTTGTTAGATTAGTTATCATATTGATTGTTTGAGCTCAATGACCCGTTGTAACAAGCAAATTTTCCAATTTATTGATTTTTTCATTTTTCTCAAAAATTTCTTCAAAAAGAGAATATTATCATTTTTAAAAATCAGCTTTCAACTGTTTCTTCTCTTTTTCAAGATTAGAGCAAGTTGTTTTTTGTTTAGAAAGTTGGTTTTCTAAGATCAAAAATTTTCTCGTTTAAAGATTTTATTTTCAAGCTCAAAATAACATCAAGTGTGTTATACTTGATTTGCAATTGTCTTTCTTTTAAAATGGAATTTCCTAACCAATTTCTAATTATGACTCTTTGTTTTTGTGAAATTCAAAAGCTTTTTCATTTTCCTTGTACCTCTCAAGCTCAGCGGTCAATTTATCATTCGCGACCTTAACATCGCGATTGACCTTTTTAACTTTCTCAATTTCAATGCCACAATTATTAGTTAATGTTTCGAATAAGGCACGTGTTTCCTCATCAGTCTCATTATTTTGTGCAACTAAGCCTCCACTAGGATCCACATCTGGAGTTTCAGAGTTAATATTGCTACTACTCGGATCGTCGAGGTATGTATCATAAGTGGGTGTTGGAGACACAAAATGTTGTTCCTCATGAATAAACACATCAAATATGACATTTTTATAACATGGATCAATGATTGGTAACTCAGAGACTGCATTGGTGTGTTAGAATCAGTGTAGTACGTAGCCTCCTGAAGATTTGCCATGAAGATGCAGTTCGCATTGATATCCTCTTTTTCTTCCATTTCAACCATAATAGCTATAAAGTCATGTTCCTCAGCATTTAATTGAATCCCTGCTTCTTCCTTTTGTACCAACAGCAATGCTTTCTGAAGATACGTTGAATCCTTCTTTTCCAGCTTAGTAGGGCAATTCCTTACAAAATGACCCACTCCATGACAGTTGTAACACCTAACCTGATTAGCCTGATTCACATTTCCATAATTCCCAACAATTGGAGCTGCAACATTCCCATTCGGATTACACACTGTTCTATTCCTAACATTCTGACCCATCTGATTTCCAGCATTCTGACCCATCTGATTACCATGATACGAAACCGTCGTATTTCCTGCATATTGACCTGTATTCTGCGTATTCTGATTACCCATGCGAAATCCAGTAGCATATCCTTGACGATTCCCAATAACTCTAACCATTTGTCCTCCTTGACCCATATTCAACCCCGGCTGTGCAATTTTCCTGTTGCGAGTGTTTGAAGAAATCCGTTGGTTGTTGTTAGTTGGTGTGGAATAGCTATACTTTAGTAAAATAAGCAAAAGCATTAGACAAAGCCTCTATTTGTTCAGCTTCAAGGTCAGTGATTCCTGGTATTGTGGATACTGTTGTTGTTGATTGACTTGTTGTGTTGGTGGATAGATTTTTTGTTGAGGGATAACAGTTTGTGGTTGTGAAATGTATTGTTGTATGTTGTTGTTAGTGGATTATGAAGGTTGTTGTGTGTGGTCACTGGAGTTTGTCTGTGCAATTAATGCCAAGGGATCATGATTCTTTGCCAATCTTTCTTTCCTGACTTCATTAGCTTCTGCTTGGTTTTGTTTTAGAAAATCGTAGAGTTTATAAAAATTCACCTGATGTAAGTCCTTTGTTTGGTTGACAACAGTGACATAGTGTCCCCATTCTTCTTGAAGATTGTTGATGAGTTTGATGTTACTCACAATAGTGCGGGGTGTCAACTTGTTTCTGATTAGCTCATTCATCAAAGTGCAAAACCTTCCATAGTAGGATTCAATGGATTCTCCAATAGTTGATTTAAACCTTTCCCATTCAGTTAGCAGCTTGTTCTCCATATCTTGCCATCCAATTTATGTTCCATAACATAGCCTTATAACACGTTCCCACATATCATAAGCATTTTCACAGCTATCTACTTCAGCAAAGATGTCTCTTGGTAATCCCAGTTGGACGATGTGTATTGCCATTTCATCGTCTTCGATCTTCTTATTATCATCTTCATTGTATTATGTTTCATATTGATCACGAAAATATGGTTGAATAGAAGGTGTTGCATTAGGATCTCCAGGGTCTTGGATTTGTCGTGGCTTGAAGGGTCCATACTTAATGGATTGAATCATGAGTTTTCCATTAGTTTTGGTTTTGATGTAGCAGAGCATACGACTTTTCCATTGAAGATATCCACCTTTTTCCAGCATAGGAGGACGGTTTCCAGCACCGGCTGCACGAATGACTTGTTGAGTTGCCATTGATGAAGGTATTTGTATAAAAGTTGATGTAGGATCGATTCAACGATAAACGAGTTGTGTTTGATGAAGATTAAGCTCGGTTGTTGTAGTGAAAGTTTGGTCTGAAATCTTAAAAACCTTAATAACTTATGTTTGGAGTGATTTTGGGTCTCGAACGTTGACCTAAATGGACTTTAGTCGATTCAGTATGTCGTTCTTCTCGTTCTCACAGTCGTTTTGATAGGTAGATCACTGAAAACGGAGTTACAGTTCAAAAGTTATGTTCGTTTGAAGTTTTGCTGAAAATCTTGCTGTTGGGATCGCTCCTAACACGTAAATGGAACGATATTTACGGGATTACATTTTCTATCTTATTTAGCCAAAACACATGGAATAGTTAGGTAATATTGTAATAGTTATATTGTGCTAGGCTATAAATACCCCTCCAGACTTCCATGGAGGGGTGAGACTCTTTGTGTAATTTATTTTTAATTAATAAGAAACACATATTATTTCCCTTCTCTCTTTACTTTCTCTCTCTAACAATGAAGGTGTTCTTCCACTTCCCCTACCTCCCGAATCACCATTTCAACCATACTAACGATCCTACAAGTGGTATAAGGAGCCGAGGTTTTATCACTATGGTTGATTTTGTGGTGTCATCTTGTCAAAAACCGTCACCTTTTTTAAACTGTTTTTTAACAAGTTTTTTACCACTTTCTTATTCATTTGGTTAAAAAAAATTGTGACAACTCGTAATTTCAGGTCATTTCTCAAATTTACTATTCATCTCGGGAATTTACTATTCATCAGTTACTATTCATCGTTTTTGAAGTCGATTTGATATTCTGAGAACGTATTTCAAAATTTTACTATTCACGAAACACTATTAATTCCCGGAGAAAATCACTATTCATGATTCACTATTCATCATTTGTCGTAAACTAGGTTTACGAGTATCAAATTCGCGTAACCGTAAGGGTTTAGCTGCGAATTCATGAACAATCATTGAGGACATTTCATATAGACTAGATTTAGTCTACATATCATTAGCAACATCATCGTCCTATTAGTTCATGCATGGATTTGCATTTTTCATTAAACGTATAATTTCCTATTAAATAAACGCTATCGCGTAATTATTTATTTTGAACATTTGATCCGACACTTTCAAAAATTATCCTGATATATTTTTATACTCATTTTAAGATTATAAAAATTATAATATTAGTTTACCCGGTGTTTTAAATTTATTTTGTATATAAATTGTTATATTTATATAATTACGACGGTTTTCGTAAATACTACTCGATAATTATTATTTCACTAAATTGTTGCAAGAAATGTATTTTTATAATTTTTATGACATCGATATATTTTATTTTGTTCTGTTAAAATTTATTTCTAGCTAACGCTACCTCAAATATCTATTTTAACTTACAAGTTACCAACTATACATATACATTTATACATTTACTTAAACAAAATACATTACCTTCTCTTTTGTTTTACCCTTGTCGACCAATACATGACTCAACACATTTTCTCACATAAAAATCTTCTAAACTAGCTATACACATATACAAAACTAGAGCTACACTTGTAGTACTTTAATTATATACTCATTTAACACATACTAGCACTTATCTTAAGGTGTAAAAAAAATATCACTCTCCCCATTTCATCACATAGGCCGGCCAAGGAGAAACAAAAGAAGGAAGCCAAGAATTTTTCAAGAACAAGCTAAATTATTAACACTAGCATACACTTAATTAAGGTTTTAAAGTAAAAACCTATGGTATTTAGGAAAACCTTGTTCTATAAACCTCATCACTACACTAGTAAGCATTTCATGATCATTTTTAATCTTCCAAATTCATACTTTGTTTATTTTTATCATGCTTGGATAAAACATGCAAGTTATATGAGTATTTATACCACTTTTAATGTTTTTAGTACTTATAATTAGTATATACTATCCTATAATTAATCCCTTGAAACATATTATTTTTGATGATGTCTAGGAACCCATGACACCCTAAGAAGGTGTATGGTAGGTTTAGTATAGCTTTGGTGTTGATTTGAAGTGGTTAGAATAAGTATTACGCGAGAAAAATCAATTTCGACAACCTAAATATAAGGTCTGATCAATTTTGTTAAGTCTGGAAATTTCGACAGTTTGAAAAATATTTTGGGCTAGATATTCAGAAAATATACTTTAAAACGAAAACGTGGTCGCTTGAACGGGTTAAAACGGAGTTATAACGAAGAAGTTATGCTATTTTCAAGTTTAACGACGAAAACTATATTTTTCTGGAAAAACAGCATGCTGTCCAGATTTTTAAGGGTCAAAAATGAGTCTTAAGCGTTATCTAAATGAGTCGATTTATCAAAAATGTATTAGTATACTTTAACACGAAGCTAAGGACATATAAAACGTAGAAAACGGACTTATAACGACTAAATTACACGTGTTTAAATAAGGTTGACGTAACTATTTTCACAAGTATAACACATATATTTCCTATTGGCAAAAACTAGTTGTCGCTAGTGACCATGTTGAGAGTCGTTTCTAACATCGATAGAATACTTTTTAGAAAACGATGTCTTCTAGTAAAAGTAAGTTCACCTAGCCTATTTTCCAAAATGTTCAACCGTTCGTCAAGCGGAGTTGTAACGAATAAAATCTGTCACTCAAACTTTGAAAACTACCCTTAAATAATATTTTTGGTACAAGTACCCTACTTTACCTATGTTTTCTCCATGATCGAGACCTCTATGATGAAAGTTTAAAAGCTAAGACTTTGAGATAATGCTACAAGCTTTCCAAAACCGCTGAGTTTGTTTTCTAACACTCGATATTCACTATTTTACGACTAACTTTTCGAGGCCATTTAGTCACTTTCCTGAATTGTCACATTATATTGTTTTACGACGAAAAACTATAATTTCTTAACAAATCACTAAACGACCATCGTAGGATGTTGTTTCAACGTAAATTCTTGTAAAGTATTTTATAACATGACGAGATGTCATAAACATATATTTCGACGATAAACTTTATTTTCAAAGATGCACAAGTGGTATAGATATCATATGAGTTTGCATGCACAACATTATTTCAGGACTTATATTAGATCATATCATTCATAATAGGTCGCAGTTAGAGGTTGCGCCTCATTTCAGTATTGCCATTATATCATCATAATCATTGTATCAGGTGAGTTTTCATAGCCCCGTTTTACAAGTTTATACATTATTTCAAACCTACGGGGGAGAATACATTGCACATCAACGATGCCAAGTATATCAAATTCATTACATTGCTTAAGTTACCTCATGCCAATTGAATGTACCCATTACATAATCATGAACCGTTAATTCCGGAAGAAGCGAGGGTGAGTGAATAGATCTATTGGGGGTGACTCCTCCATCCGGGTTGGTGGTCCCAACTGGTCAAACGGATGCATTTCATTTAATAACATTATTTGAGTTGTTTGGCAAACACTGTTTGGGCGAACATCATGAGCAGTCTAACCGGTGTCATGTGCTTATAGCAATTGTATCATTTATGTGACATATTTGTCATACATAGGCCTATACTTGTGTAGTCGTATAAAACATGTTTCATAAACCTATGATTTCTCACCAACATTATTGTTGACCGTTTTAGCAATGTATTTTCAGGTAACTAAGGCATTACATCATGGCACGCATTTGGGCCTTCATAGAGTCGCGATGACGACGCGTCTCACTTGTAAATTATGGCAATTTCTAAAATATCGTTTGGGCTCGTATTAAACATATTTCCGCAACTTTATCTACTTTTGGGACCTATCTTGTAAATCTGAATGTTTTGAATAAATATCAAACGATGTGTTTTCAAATGACACTTTAGGTCGTTCAATATAACTGTGATTGTGATGATGTGACAGTCCACCCCCAGGAATTCCATTCCGCTACAAAACAAGTAATTTGGGGGTGTGACAGATTGGTATCAGAGCTTCGGTTATTGAGAACTAGGTTGCATCATTGACCATAGACTATAACTACATCATCATAGCATCTCATCATTTCATCATAAGTGCATAGTCACTATATATGCGGTTTCATACGCACATTTTGCGAGTTATTTACTTTCATTTCAAATCGATTGTCACATTGTTGTCTTCAAGATACCCATCCCATCATACTCACATCAGACTCTGACATGGAGGATACCTTGTCATTCCCTACTATAGTTTTAACATTAGTTAAATTTACACCAGACTTACCACACATATTATCCGATGTGGAGACTGAACCCTTTGAGGAGGGCGAAGTGGCACCTGTTAATACAAATAAGCCGTAAAAACGTTTATTTATATTTTACGATCTTCTAATCTTTTGTCGATAACAAAAGTAAAATCATATTAACGAAACAAATAAAATACGTAAATGGTTTGAACTAATAGTTTTATAACACACTTACGTTTTCACATAAAACACTATAACAAGATTTAGTGATTTTATATTTTAGATACACATGTACAACAACTAGTGTTTACATATTGGCTTAACAAGTTTAAGTAACTCTATGAGTTAGATACATATGTACAACAACTAGTGTTTACATATTGGGTTAATACATACTTATATTAAGTACACTAAAATGGGTAAAACAAGTATATACTAAAATGGGTAAAAGCAAGTATATACTAAATAGATAAAACTAGCAAATGGTTTTGACCCATAACCCATGGTTTTATATATACCACTTACACAAGTTCAATGTATCCTTAAGGTACATTGTATCTAGATTGAAAACCATGGATCAACCCATAACCCATGACCCATGACCCATAACCCAAAATACCCATGGGCAAAGAGGAGCGGACCACGGATCCCTAGCTTTGTGCTAGCGGATCCCAGTGGAAGGATCCGTGGGATCCGGGAAACAAGAGTGAATCTCCTCTATAAATAGAGAGCCATTTCTTCCTTTCTAATCATCCCTTTACACACATACTTCCCCAGTATTCTAACCCTCTAACCTCGGATCCAAGAGATCTATGTAGCTTTTCTCTTTTGTTTTTGTGTGATCTTCTAGGTTCCTCTTAAAGGAAAGATCACCACTTCTTGAAGACGTGCAAGCTCAAGTCCATGAGTTGCCATGCTTCGTCATCATCAAGACAACGAAGGTTCTCTTGTTGATAGATCTACCTTTCTCCATAAATGTTGGGTTGAAGGCATTAGTGAAGAATGCCGAAAGTGTCAAGATGAAAGCATTAGTGAAGAATGCTAAAGGTGTCAAGACGAAGGCATTAGTGAATGGTGCCAAACGTTGTATCAAAGGCATTAGTGAAGGATGCCGATGAATCAAATCAAGTAGCATTTGGGAAGAATGCTTAGGTCGTATAATCGATGAGGTGCATCGTTATACATATAAGTATTTGTTTATTTACAAGGATGGTGATATCCTTGATGGTGTTGTAACAAGGAGTAGATCTCCTTGAGATTAGGTGTTGTGTCGTGAAGGTGTAGTTCACTTAAGGTGTGAAAGAACTAGGTACTTAGCCTAGTACCTAATAAAGGGTAGGCGGCGTTGTGATAGGATTAGTTCTCCTAAGGTGTGAAAGAACTCGGTGGTTAGCCTAGCACCGTATAAAGGGTAGGCGACGTTGTGTTAGGTGTGGTTCGCCATTGTCACAATTCTCAAATTCCGGTCATTTCTTAAATTATATATGCATCATGTTAATTCATTCATGATTTTGCATTTCACATTTAACGCGTGAATTTTATATTAAATAAACGTTATCGCGTGAGTTATTATTTTAAATATTTAATCCGTTACTTTCAAAAATGATCCCGATATATTTTTGTACTTACATTTAGCTTATAAAAACTATATTTTGAGTTTACCTAGTGTTTTGAATTTATTTGGTATATAAATCGTTAAAATTATATTATTCGACGTTTTTCTTAAAATTTCACGATAATTATTTTATCACTCAAATTTCACAAGAATGTATTTTTACAATTTTATTATCTCATTATAATCTATTTTGATCTATTAAAATTTTACTTGTACCTAAAACTATCATTTACCTTTACTTATACATTTAACTACACAACATTTTACTTACATTTCTTACAACTCCACAAGTATATACACAAGTATATGTATAAAAAAAAAAAAAAAAATTATTTGGGAACCATATCCCTAAAATCCGGCTCCAAGGGAGGAAATCAAATTTGGTGGATTTTCTACAAAGCAAGTTATATACTTCAAGTAAATTGACTTCACTCATTAAATTGCAATAATACAAGTTACCAAAATTTTTTCTCTCTTCTTTGTTTCTCTTCATCCTAAAACCGGCCATAGAGTGTTCACCAAGGGATCATCATTATTTTTTTCTCAAGTTCAAGTGTTAACAATCTAGATAACATTCTTTATAAGGTTTTGCAATAAAAACCAAGAGTGTTTAGGCTAAACCTTGTTCCTTGCACCTCTTCATATTAACTAGTAAGCATGTTTCTTTCATTTTTCATGTTTCCTTATCATCTCATATGTATCTCTTCATTTTTGGAGGAAGCATGCATGATTTGTGTTATTTATACCATTTTACATGATTTTTAGAGATATATATATATATATTAAGGTCATCCTATAATTATCCCCTTGGTATATGTTGGTATTGATGGTGATTAGGAACCCATGACACCCTAAGAAGGTGTATGGTAGGATTAGATTAGCTTTGGAGTTGATTTGAAGGGATTAGAATAGGTTTTGTCCGAGAAAAACTATTTTCGATAAGTATAAATTATGTTCTGTCTTTGTTTTGGTTTTATGGAAAATCCAACAGTAGGCACGACTTTTGGCCTTGATATTTAGAAAATATACTTTAAAACGAATCCGTGGCGCTTGAGCGGATAAAACGGAGTTATAACGAAGAAGTTATGGATTTTACAAGTTTGACGACGAAAATATAATTTTCAGAAATTTCAGCATGTTGTTTTTATTTTGTCCGAGTCAAAAGCAGCCTTAAGCTTCACAAATTATTTCGACTTGTCAAAAATATATTAGTATACTTTGATACGGCTAAGGACGTATTATCGTGAAAACGCAGTTTGAAACGACTAAGATATGCACGTTTTCATAAAATTGCCGTAACTATTATTTTACGAAAAACTATATTATTTTTACGATACAAGTGTTACGGTAGTATAACGACCATGTTGAGGGCTGTTTTAACCATGATGTGGAACTTTTGGAACGAAATGTCTTCTAATAAAATTAAGATCACGAGCATATTTTTCAAAACGACAAGCCGTTTGTATAGCGAAGTTGTAGTAAATTATTCTGGATGTTCAAACTTGGCGAAACTCACTTTTACACCACAATTAGCCAAAATCACTATCTTTAACCCTTATTATCTCTATGTTCGAGACCTTTTGACGAAAACTCCGAACTGAAACTTATAGATTTCGATACAAACTTTCCAAAACCGTCGAGTTCGTTCTCTAACGTTCGGCGACACCATTTTACGACTAGTTTTCCAAAGCCATTTTATCACTTTCATAAAAATTCCGGCGACATTGTTTTGCGACGAAAAGTGAAAATTTCACCATAAATCATTATAAAACCATTGTAGGATGACATTTTGGCGTAAATACTTGTAAAGTGATTTATGAAGGGTCAAGGCGTCAAAAGAGTATTTTTCGTCGATAAGTATTATTTTCAAAACTCGCAAATGGTATAAATAACATACGAAGTGCATGCATAACATTACATTGCAACTCATTGCATATCATATCATTCGTAATAGGTCCCGGTTAAAGCATCACATTATACCTCAGTGTACTCACTTTTGTCATCACACCAGTTTACCAAGTGAGTAATCACATCCCCTTTTTACCGTTTTACTATATTTTGGGGCTGAATGCATGAATCATACTCGTATTAAATTGAATCTTACTTTTGTGAACTCGAATCAAATCCTTGAACTTAATTACAAATTTATGACTTGTTGAAATTTATTGAACCGTACATGTTCTGACCTTGACCCAAAGTCTCCCATGTTCGGAGCATCACTATAAAGTCTCCCATGTTCGGAGCATCACTATAAAGTCTCGCCTTATTGGTGGAGCGTTCTCAATAAATCTCGCCTTATCGGTGGAGTGTGCAAAGTCTCGCCTTATTGGTGGAGCGTTCTCAATAATTCGCCTAGGTGGTTGAGTGACATAGAGTCTCCCTTTTGGAGCGGTGGCAAAGTCTCCCATGATCGGAGCATCCACGAATGATTATATACGTGGTGCAATATTGTGAACTATTATGACCGTTTATACTTGACTTTTAGACATACTACTTTTGGCGTTGGGTTGTGAACACACAGGTTGCAAGTTTTGTATGGGCGAACTTGGGCCGAGTGGATTTACAATGCCTTTGCTTTATGGACCATTTTAAATGACCAAAAGCTTTGATTATTTCTTTCGAGTTTTCTTATTTTGCTAAACATGTTTACTCACCAACTATTTTCATAGTTGACCGTTTTCTCTCATGCATTTCGGTGATCGTTAGTAAGCTTTTTCTACCAAGTCTTGCATAATGAAGTTTTCACTTGTCACTACAAATCATTATGTAATTGAACTCAATATTTTGGGAACTAAACTTTGTAATATATTTGCCGATGACGGCTAAACCGGGTATTGTAATGGTGTATTCTCTCTTTTAAATATTAACGTTGGTATGTTCTATTATCTTGTGCTTATGTTCCTCCGTTACACCTCGTGTTTCCGCCTCCGAGGGTGTGACAGATTGGTACGAGCCAAGGTTATAGAGAATGCCGATTTTCAAAAATAAAAATCACAACTATAACCGAAATTTTTTATTAAACATTGAACATCATCCGAGTCATCTAGTCCTATCGTTGCATCGTTAATCATAAATTATACATAACCCGATCAACTATGTCTAATTTATGAAGAACCATGCAATGATAAGAGTAGTAGTTTTAAATCATGTTTAGTCGAGTCTTTAGAGTCAGGTCACTGAAGTTGCATTGGTCGGGTGGGTATGCATGGCATGTTTTTACGTTCACGTCTACATTACCGTATCTTATTTATACCCCCTCCTTTCCATCTTTCGACTTGTTAGACATAGCATGCCCCGATCCCGCCATATTTCGATCACTATAACACACATTACCACCGCTCGCACCTCATCTCGACCTCGTTAGAATGTCGTTTACTCAACCCGATGTTTTGGTCCTCTGTGGGATCATGGCCGCAAGAAACACACGCTCGGGAGGTAACAACAACGGCAACCCAAACAACAATGACAATCCAAACAACAACGCTTTGGAATAGCGGATCTACTCACTCAAATTATAACACATCTCGATGCTAGAAGAACCAACGCCGGAGAAGGTACTTCAAACGCGGTCAAGGATGCACTACAAACCTTTCATGACATGTAAGCCAATGGAATTTCATGGTGCGAGGGTGCCATTGAATTGCTAACCGGTTCGAGAATGTTGAGTCGAAGCTTAGTATCACGAAATGTCTTTGAAGGAAACAAGGTTGAGTTCTCTGTTGGTCTACTACGTGGACGAGCTTTGACTGGTGGAACAACCACCTCTGATCGAGGAAGAGGGCTGCAAATGCATTATCTTGGGAAGCATTCAAGAAACTACTAACCGATGAGTACCGCAGAAAAGATGAAGTCGTAAACCGGAAGAAGAATTTTGGAACCACTTGATGGTAGGAGTAGAGATCGACAAGTACACGATCCGGTTCCATGAGTTAACTAGGATGGTTCCTCACATGGTTTCCATTGTGGAGAAGTTGATTGACCGATATATATGGGATTGATACGTAAATTAGGAGGATGTCACCGTCGAAACCAACCACTCGCAAGCCGTGAGTATGGCGATCGCTTGACAAATGATGTGATCAGTCCGGAGAACTAACAAAAGCAAACGACAATGGACGAAAGCGACAGGAGGATCACCGGGAAACCGAGACCGAATCAAGAAAACAAGAGGCGTGAATAACCCAAAACTATGGGCGACCACCGGGAGCGCAAAGGATATGCGGTCCACATCCTTTGTGCACTCGATGTAATTATCATCACTTAGAGATCGCCCAAGGTGCGGCAAATGTGGACAGACGGGCCACTTCGCGAAAAAGTGCTCAAGCAGAATCGGAAATCAAGGACGGAGAAAAGCATGTTACGAGTGTGGAAGTCTAGATCACCTTCGCAATACCGCCCAAAGTGAAAAGAACTCCCAATCAAGGAGGTAATCGTCCAAACTGGCGTTGGCAATAGAGGCCCACAAGATCGAACATTGAAATTCCTCCCGCACGTGGTCGAGCATTCTATCTGGGTACCGAGGAAGCCCGCAACGCGTAACGGGTACATTCCTTTGAACAACTACTTTATTTCTGTGCGACATAATTTTGAGTGCATAGCTTCCTTCCAATCTTTACCACGTTCACGACCTTGATTAATTTGAGACCTATCGGTATCGACCTTAGTTGTTATATATTTTGTTGATTTGATTTGATTGTGTAAGCAAATCGAATATCGAGCGGATCTTTCAAAAGACTTCATTCAAGGATGTTGAATCCTACCTTTCTAACAACTTGTTTCCTAGCTTGATCTAGTGACAGTTCTTGTTTGATGAGTTGCGAAAATCAAGCTAAGAGACAAGTTTACTCAAGTCGGTTTAGTTTAATCTCATGACAGTTCTTGTTTGATGAGTTGTGAGATTAAATTAGAATCGACTACCTAAAGGTCTTTTGAGAGCTACGTTCGATATTGGCAAGTTTACCCTATCCAATCTAATCACGGGCACGTACTTAGTTGAATGGGGAACCCGTGACGCATGGGCATTGATATGATCATTTAGACTGCTCGTCGAGCATGAACTTTTAGAACTCTTGTCGAGGTTCGGACCATAGTATCGTTAATCGAATCACGGGACGTGATTCCGTGACATGGGAAGAATGTCACAATTCTCAAATTCCGGTCATTTCTTAAATTATATATGCATCATGTTAATTCATTCATGATTTTGCATTTCACATTTAACGCGTGAATTTTATATTAAATAAACGTTATCGCGTGAGTTATTATTTTAAATATTTAATCCGTTACTTTCAAAAATGATCCCGATATATTTTTGTACTTACATTTAGCTTATAAAAACTATATTTTGAGTTTACCTAGTGTTTTGAATTTATTTGGTATATAAATCGTTAAAATTATATTATTACGACGTTTTTCTTAAAAATTTCACGATAATTATTTTATCACTCAAATTTCACAAGGAATGTATTTTTACAATTTTTATTATCTCATTATAATCTATTTTGATCTATTAAAATTTTACTTGTACCTAAAACTATCATTTACCTTTACTTATACATTTAACTACACAACATTTTACTTACATTTTCTTACAACTCCACAAGTATATACACAAGTATATGTATTAAAAAATATATATATATATATATTATTTGGGAACCATATCCCCTAAAATCCGGCTCCAAGGGGGAGGGAAATCAAATTTGGTGGATTTTCTACAAAGCAAGTTATATACTTCAAGTAAATTGACTTCACTCATTAAATTGCAATAATACAAGTTACCAAAATTTTTTCTCTCTTCTTTGTTTCTCTTCATCCTAAAACCGGCCATAGAGTGTTCACCAAGGGATCATCATTATTTTTTTCTCAAGTTCAAGCGTTAACAATCTAGATAACATTCTTTATAAGGTTTTGCAATAAAAACCAAGAGTGTTTAGGCTAAACCTTGTTCCTTGCACCTCTTCATATTAACTAGTAAGCATGTTTCTTTCATTTTTCATGTTTCCTTATCATCTCATATGTATCTCTTCATTTTTGGAGGAAGCATGCATGATTTGTGTTATTTATACCATTTTACATGATTTTTAGAGATATATATATATTAAGATCATCCTATAATTATCCCCTTGGTATATGTTGGTATTGATGGTGATTAGGAACCCATGACACCCTAAGAAGGTGTATGGTAGGATTATATTAGCTTTGGAGTTGATTTGAAGGGATTAGAATAGGTTTTGTCCGAGAAAAACTATTTTCGATAAGTATAAATTATGTTCTGTCTTTGTTTTGGTTTTCTGGAAAATCCAACAGTAGGCACGACTTTTTGGCCTTGATATTTAGAAAATATACTTTAAAACGAATCCGTGGCCGCTTGAACGGATAAAAACGGAGTTATAACGAAGAAGTTATGGATTTTACAAGTTTGACGACGAAAAATATAATTTTCAGAAATTTCAGCATGCTGTTTTTATTTTGTCCGAGTCAAAAACGAGCCTTAAGCTTCACAAATTATTTCGACTTGTCAAAAATATATTAGTATACTTTGATACGAAGCTAAGGACGTATTATACGTAGAAAACGGATTTGAAACGACTAAGATATGCACGTTTTCATAAAATTGCCGTAACTATTATTTTCGAAAAACTATATTATTTTTACGATACAAGTGTTACGGTAGTAATGAATGACCATGTTGAGGGCTGTTTTAACCATGATGTGGAACTTTTTGGAACGAAATGTCTTCTAATAAAATTAAGATCACCGAGCATATTTTTCAAAACGACAAGCCGTTTGTATAGCGAAGTTGTAGTAAATTATTTACGGATGTTCAAACTTGGCCGAAACTCACTTTTTACACCACAATTAGCCAAAATCACTATCTTTAACCCTTATTATCTCTATGTTCGAGACCTTTTTGACGAAAACTCCTGAACTGAAACTTCTAGATTTCGATACAAACTTTCCAAAACCGTCGAGTTCGTTCTCTAACGTTCGACGTACACCATTTTACGACTAGTTTTTCAAAGCCATTTTTATCACTTTCATAAAAATTCCGACGACATTGTTTTGCGACGAAAAGTGAAAATTTCACCATAAATCATTATAAAACCATTGTAGGATGACATTTTGACGTAAATACTTGTAAAGTGATTTATGAAGGGTCAAGACGTCAAAAGAGTATTTTTCGTCGATAAGTATTATTTTCAAAACTCGCAAATGGTATAAATAACATACGAAGTGCATGCATAACATTACATTGCAACTCATTGCATATCATATCATTCGTAATAGGTCCCGGTTAAAGCATCACATTATACCTCAGTGTACTCACTTTTGTCATCACACCAGTTTACAAGTGAGTAATCACATCCCCTTTTACCGCTTTTACTATATTTTGGGGTGAATGCATGAATCATACTGTATTAAATTGAATCTTACTTTTGTGAACTCGAATCAAATCCTTGAACTTAATTACAAATTTATGACTTGTTGAAATTTATTGAACCGTACATGTTCGACCTTGACCCAAAGTCTCCCATGTTCGAGCATCACTATAAAGTCTCCCATGTTCTGAGCATCACTATAAAGTCTCGCCTTATTGGTGGAGCGTTCTCAATAAATCTCGCCTTATCGGTGGAGTGTGCAAAGTCTCGCCTTATTGGTGGAGCGTTCTCAATAATTCTCGCCTAGGTGGTTGAGTGACAAAGGAGTCTCCCTTGTTGGAGCAAAGGCAAAGTCTCCCATGATCGGAGCATCCACGAATGATTATATACGTGGTGCAATATTGTGAACTATTATGACCGTTTATACTTGACTTTTAGACATACTACTTTTGGCAATGGGTTGTGAACACACGGGTTGCAAGTTTTGTATGGGCGGAACTTGGAACTGAGTGGATTTACAATGCCTTTGCTTTGCGGACCATTTTCGTCGACCAAAAGCTTTGATTATTTCTTTCGAGTTTTCTTATTTTGCTAAACATGTTTACTCACCAACTATTTTCATAGTTGACCGTTTTTCTCTCATGCATTTCAGGTGATCGTTAGTAAGCTTTTTCTACCAAGTCTTGCATAATGAAGTTTTCACTTGTCACTACAAATCATTATGTAATTGAACTCAATATTTTGGGAACTAAACTTTGTAATATATTTGCCGATGACGGCTAAACTGGTATTGTAATGGTGTATTCTCTCTTTTAAATATTAACGTTGGTATGTTCTATTATCTTGTGCTTATGTTCCTCCTTACACCTCGTGTTTCATCCGCGAGGGTGTGACGACCTTGGTGTGAAAGAACCCGGATTTAGCTTTGTACCTAAAAAGGTTAAGCGACGCTGTGAAGGCTTCTCCGCCATAAGGAGTTGGTGTAGTGTTTACGAACTCGAGTAGGTGACTCGGGAGTGGAGTAGGCAAGGAAGGTGTCCTTGTAGCCGAACCACTATAAATACTTGTGTCGTGGTGATGTGCTTCTTACTTTATCTTTCATTTACACGCTTATATATCTATCTATCAACGTCCAACATAAACAACCAAATAGATTGACATAAGTCGATCTAAATAATTAAAAGGAAGTTTTAATTGGTAAAACTATTCAACCCCCCCCCCCTTCTAGTTTTCCACAATTGGCATCAGAGCTTCGTTACCAAGTTTCTTAGAGTATGTTGTACTTTAAAAACTTGATACGATCCATGTATGTTTGAAAACTACAAAGAATGATTATTTTTGTCATAATTTAAAAAATCAATATATTGTTTATTGTTGGACAATGATAGAATGCTCTAACATTTTTTTTTAAGCATTATCCATACTTGGATTTGGAACTACCAAAAGATCATGAAGAATTCATCTCAATTGTTCCTCTCGCAAAAGAATGTTTAAGTATCCTTACAACATTAACTGGAGATTCCAAGAAACATCTAAATATTTCTTTTCCTTAAAAGAATATTTGGCAAAGGTATGATCTTTAATTACTTATCTTTATTTGTTATTATTAGTATCTTGATTGCATTTCTTAGTAGTAATAATTCTAGTAATTATTCTTTATAGTAATTTTCTATTTAGTGTTCTCCCGATTTTGTTTTGTAGACTTTATTACCAACTCATAATAATGATATCGAGTTATATGATAACATCAATCATTATTAACCACAAAGGATTTATTGACATCTCATGCACATCAATAAATATCCATGTGAAACTTCTTATATTATAATAAAATGGGATTTTATTATAATGTTTGAAAAGCTTCCCAAGAATCACGACTAATTCTTAAAAAAAGGGAACCTTGTCTAATAGGAATAGCATTTAATCATCAAAACCTCAAACCACAAGTTTTAGAACATTAACACCAAAATACTAGGTATCTTAGAACTCCCAAACCAAAGTTATCAAGGAATTTCTTGAGCTGACTTTTACTGTCATGCCGGATCCCTAAGTTTATACTAGACGGATCCCAAATGAGAGGAACCATGGATCCGTGCAACAGAAGATCAGATAAGCTAAAAATGATCACATGGATGTTTCACCATCATTCATTTCACGACTCACGAACAAGGACTCATATCGCTCATAGGAGCTAATTGATCATTTTTCCTCAAGCCTAACAATCACGTGTGTAAGTTTTATCTTCACTACATTGTTAATCTAATTCCTTGATTCTTAGAATTACAATTACTTCATCTTTAAGAGTTGGGTTCAAATGGGTTTACCATTATTTGTCATCACATTGTTTTCTAAGATAATCTAAATCAAAGATTTAACATTGTTAATACAAATTAAACACATTTATTGAACCCAACAAAGATGATGAGAACAAAATTGTGAT
>CM040245.1:192580219-192626731 GCA_022545495.1 Chrysanthemum lavandulifolium | reverse complement strand
TCGCTAGCAAGAAAATCACCTAAACACCACTTTTCAATCCAAGAACAACCCAACCACGATGATTCAAGCCTTCAAAGTCAAAACCTAAACACTTGTGATGATTCTAAACACAAAAGTACTATCAAAATCCAAACTTTAACACTAGAAATCATCCAATGATGCAAAACCACTAAACTTTTTCAAACTCAAAACCACCTAAAACCACTAGAAATCCAAAGATATGTAAGAGATGATCTAATCATGGCTCTTGATACCAATTGTAAGATATTGATTTCAGATACACATCAAACCATAACACAAAGTAGGCGTACAAGAGGTTTTAGAGAGAGAAAGTTAGAGGTTTAGGAACTTTAGTGAGAGAAAGGAAAATCTTATTATGAGCTCCAACTCTCTACCTTGGAAGTTAGAGAGTATTTATAGTCTTACAATAAAACGCCACACAACGGGTCATGGATCGTGCATACAAGGTAAAGACCCGTCCGTCCTCCACGGTGTTACTAAACTAAATACTACTTAACTTAAAAGAACTACGACTACGAGCTTAACGATTACATATACTTGAGGTGACCGACTCTTTAATACCGGAATTTCTAATTCCTAACAAAACGATGCTTTTGAGAGCACGAGGTATGATCGGAATTTGTCGAATGCAAAACGACGCCAAGAATTTTTTTTCGGTGATTCGGTATAATTTTGTCGAGCACTATTCGGTGTCTTGCTAGCAAAATATATGGGCCGAAGTGTTTTCCTTGGCTGGCCTAAGACAGCTCCAACAAAGAAAATCGTCGCGTCGCACATAAGTTCAAGGGTAGTGACCAATTAGTTGAGACCATGATCGGAGCACTAGTAAGTTAAGATTTCAGTGTTTCGAAAGCTTTTATGCAATCAGCATTGAAGTCAAAGATAGCTTCTTTCTCAATAAGTTTTGTCATTGGACGAGATATTTTGGAAAAATCTTTGATGAATCGGCGGTAAAACCAAAGATGTCCTAAAAAACTTCTAACGGCTTTGACGTTAGTTGGTGGTGGAAGTTTTGAGATGACATCGACCTTGCCTTGTCTACTTCCATTCCCAAGACTGGAGATTTTGTGCCAAGCACAATTCCTTGGTCACCATAAAGTGGCATTTTCCCGCTAAGGACAAGATGTGCGCTTCGCATCTTTCGAGCATTTTATCGAGATTAGAAAGACAAGCTTCAAATGAGTCTCCAAAAGGCGAAAAGTCATCCATGAAAACTTCCATGAAGGTTTCTAGCATGTCTTGAATATGGCGATCATACACCTTTGAAAAGTCGCAGTGCATTGCAAAGACCAAAAGGCATACGCCGATACGCCGTAGGTTCCAAAAGGACAAGTGAAAGTGGTCTTTTCTTGATCGTTAGGATCGATGGGAATTTGGAAATATCACGAAATCCATCGAGGAAACAAAAGAATTTATTTCGCCAAGATTTCAAGCATTCGATCCATGAACGGGAGCGGAAAGTGATCTTTTTCGGTGGCTTTGTTTAACTTACGATAGTCAATACAAACGCCACCAATGTGATTCTAGTTAGAACTAGTTCATTTCGCTCATTAGTCACAACCGTCATTCCTCCTTTCTTGGGAACACAAGGTACATGGCTTACCCAAGGGCTATCCTCAATTGGGTAAATGATTCCAAAGATCGAGAAGTTTTATGATTTCCTTTTTAACAACTTCTTTCATGTTGGGATTGAGTCGACGTTGACGCTCTACAACAGTTTAATCCTTCTTCAAAATTGATTTTGTGTATGCAAATTGGGACTAATTCGGATGTCGGATGTTTTCAAGCAAAAGCTTGTCCGTGATTTTGAGGACGAAACTAAACTTTCTTTCTCACTATCCTCGAGCAATGAAGATATGACTCATGGAAGAAGAAAGTTTTCCTCCAAATAAGCATATTCAAGATGATCTGGGAGAGGTTTGAGTTCGAGATCTGTGGGTGGTTCTTCGATAGAGGATTTATTTCGCATCTCGTTATTGAAAGTTATTTCTTCGAAATTTTCTTCCTCTTCCTCCATTTCTTCTTCTTCTGAGTTATCTCATTCGAATTCTACTTTCATGAAATCATCAAATTCTTTGTCAAAATCTGTTTCATTGATTTTTTCGTATAGTCATGAATGGATCGGATTCGTTAAGTAATGCGTCTAATTCTTCATCATCACTTCATCAATAATATCAACGTTAAAACAAGTGTCATCACCGAATGTGGGTAGCGCATTGCTTTATCGATTAGAAAAGTGATTCGATCTTCCCAACCCAAGGTTGAGTTCTTTTCCTTTCACTTTGATGATTGCATCGGTATTTAGGAAAGGTCTTCCTAGAATGAGTGGAACTTTACTAACTTCTTCCATTTCCAAGATCACAAAGTCCACGGGAAAAATGAATTTACCGACTTGAACAAGCATATTCTCGGCGATTCCCACAGGATATTGGTAGGAATGATTTGCCAATCGGATGCTCATTTTTGTGGGTTTCAGGCTGTTGTTGCACAACTTGGAATATAGCGAATAAGGCATCAAATTGATACTTGCGCCAAGATCGGCCGGAGCATCGCATTTAACATTATTCCCGAAAGTACATGGAATAAGAAAGCTCCCAGGATCTCCGAGCTTTGGTGGGATTTTGTTTTGGACAATAGTCGAGCATTCTTCGTTAAGAAAAGTCACGATATTTGCTCAAGCTTGCTTTTGTTATTAAGAAGTTCTTTCTAAATTTCCGTAGTTGGGCATTCCGGCTAAGACATCAACGAGAGGAACATTGAGCCTAACCTCTTTGATTATTTCAATGAACTTTTTATAACGCTCTTCCATCTTTTCTTTCTTTAGGCGTTGAGGATAAGGAATTTTTTGTGTATACGCCTTGACGGATGGAATGTTTTTATTTTTGGCGGTTTGAGTTGTGTTTGGTTCCTCGGTTTCATCCTCACTATCAATGGTGACAGGAGTATTAGGATTAGGTGGTGGATCGTCGACGAGACCACTTTTGTGAAGACGACATTGATATGCTCATTTCTTGTTTGTGGTGGACGGTACGCCTTATCATTCGATGGTTTCGGGTTGGATTGGGTGTTACTTGGCAATGAACCGATGGTCTAGAGGAATGTTGGTCGAAGTTCGCTAAATTTGTTTTCAAGATCTTGGATAGATGCTTGATGATTTTTCTGTCCTTGCTCAACTTTGGCTTTGAGATTGAAAATTTGATTTTTGATAAAATCATTTGTGGATTTTTGACCAGCCACGAATTCTCTCATGGTTTTTTCGAATTCGGTTTCTTCCATCTTTTTGTCGGGATTTTGTGGTGGCGGATCGTCAGTTCGTGGTTGAGAGTCACGGTTGTCATCCCTTGGTCGGCGATCTTGCCAATTTCCAGAATTTCGACCGTAATAATTACTACGATATCCTCCTCCACGGTATCCTCCTTGAGCGTAATTCGCTTCTCCTTCCTTCGGTCCACCCATAGGTTTATCGTCGCACTCGGACGATGGGTGATTTCCTCCACAATTGTTGCATCCGTCTCGCATTTCTTTCATTTCATCTTTGATATCTTTGTATTGCGAGTCGATTTTTGAGGTTAACGCTTCCATCTTCTCCATGAGTTTTGAGGTATCGGTATTTTCGACAAAAGCAACGGTTTTTCGGAGAGGTTTGGTTTTGGAATCTTTGGACCAATCAAGTTTGAGAAGTACTCGATCTTCGAGCAATTGATGTGCATCGTTAGAGTCTTATAGAGAAAAATTCTCCAAAGATCAAGGATGCCTTGAGAGATTTCATCTAGTCCATGGTAAAAGATTTGGATAATGGTTCCTTTTGATAATCCATGTCCATGACAACTACGGCAAATCTTTCATTCAAAGCCAAGCTTCGACAAGTGATTCGTTTGGGTTTTGGTTGAAAGCACGAATTTCTCCCATTAATCGATCAAACATGGCAGGTGGAAAGAATCGGCTCACAAAAGCTTGCCTCATCTCCTCCCAAGTATTGATGATTCCCGAGGTTAATTCATTGTACCATACTTTAGCATCTCCGGCGAGTGATGATGGGAAAAGTTTGATTTTGATGGCATTGACATCGGTGTCGCCATAACGGAACATACCGCAAATTTCGATGAACTAGGCAATGTGCTTATGCGGATTGGCCCGCGCACGGCCATCGAATTGTCGGTCTTTGATCATAGAAAGGTGATGTCCCTTCACAGTGAAGTTGTCACCAAGGTTAATAGCAACAATAGCACTTTCGGGGGTTGGTGCTACGGTCCGGTTGGTTCCCCACATGGGTTGATCGTCCGCCATGGGAAAAGGTAAATTGGTGAAAGGGTTGTAAACAACTTTGGCTTCTACGAGGTTATCAAATGGTGGGTTTGGTACTCTTGGTACATGATTTTCCAATGGTATGAAACGTGTTCTTCTTCTTCTTCGAATCAAACGTTCGGCGTTGGTAAGAGGTGTAATTGGTTCTATTCCTGCTGCTCGAGTGTTCAAACAATGTCCTAGAGAATCCAGGCAATATCTAAACACACGGACAAACAACGAAAACAGTTTTTATGGGTCAGAGTAGGTAACCGGATCGGTTGCGAGATGCGACCGATCGGTTAGACCAGATGATTGATGGCAAAATCGCAACCGATTCGGTTGAGGGCAACCGGATCCGTTAAGGTTTCGAGAATTTTTTTATTTTTATTTTTGAATCGACTTAGGAAATTCAAAACTTGTTGAAACACAATCAAATCCCGGCAATGCGCGCCAAAAACTTGATGTCTTGGTGTGTACAAGTTTTAAATTTATAAAAGGTGAATTACCAATATTACCAATAACACATACGAGCAAGTATACTCGTCTGTTATAGCAAGATTATGAAGGTAAGTCGGGATCGCTCATAGGATTTGAGTGAATCTAAACACAAGTTTGAATTAATGGAGTCTATCCAAACATATAATAAAGCAAATAGGTATAATGAAATTCAAATGATTAAAAGCTACACTTGCTTAAACTAGTTTCATATCATAGATTAATGTGATTGTGTTAACCTCTTAACATGTTGGTTGTGAGAATTAGTTGGAAGACTAATCTATTGTTCTTACAAGTTAAACCTTCACAAGATTTTAGTTCATAAAACAAGCATTATGTTTAACCAATCAATTCAAGATCAATTCAAGTTTCATAAGTCTACATACATAAACTTAAACACAAAACATCCACTTGTTCATCAAATTGCTTAAGAAATGGTCAATACAAAAGGTAACGATCATAGACAAAAGGCTACAATTGATTCTCAACAACTAATCTTACGACCATTTAGATGTTTCCAACCAATCCAATTTGATAATCAAAAGCGCTTCTATTACAACCACACCTTAGTTCCTTTGTATAATCAAGAATAATGGGTAAAACAATCATCCATAGACAAAATGATTATGACTAGTTGAATAACAATAAGTTCTTTCGACCTCAACGATTACTATCAATTAGCCAAACTTGATTAACAAATGTCACTATGAAACTTTGGCACAATTGGATCTTAGAATCAACTTGAAATTGAATTAAAACATGTTAACACAATCACTAACTAATCATATGATAATCAACATCATTTAAGCAAGTGTATAAAGAAACTAGCCACCATAGCAAACATGAACATAAACTCTTAATTTGAACATTAGAAAACATGATTAAACGCCTTACAATGCTTGGAATAAGATTACAAATGGTGTAGTTATGATTCTTAAAGTATTGGGGTAGACTTCTTGGTGGTTTGGCCTCCAAATGTGGAACTCGGATCTCCAAACTTCTCGGACTTCTAAGGACGAATTTTAAGAGTTTAAGGCTTTGTTTGATGAGTAGAGATTTGTATTTTAGGGTGTGTCTCATATGCTCACAATTAGCCTCTATTTATACTAGTTCCAAGGCCTAGGGTATTAATTGCTGAACTTGGCCTCCAAGGAGTAAGGAAGGGACTAGAATACACCAAGAGAAGGACCTAGAATCGTTTGGATGCAAAGGAAAAGCTTAGTGATGAAGTTTGGCAGCTGCAGCTTCTCCAACCGGATCGGTCATACGACCAACCGATCCGGTTGGTCTTTTACAAAAACTGGCCAACCGATCCGGTTGCGGGTTGCGACCGATCGGTTGGTGATGGTTATAACATTGATTCTGGCCGTTTCCCAACCGATCCGGTTACAGTTGTAACCGATCCGGTTGGATTCTTTGAGTTACGAAAACTTGATCTTTTCTTCACTTTGTCTTGTAGAACTCGGTTCTTCAATCACTATGGTCTTCAAAGGTCCTTGAGATACCGATTAGACTTATCAAACAGAATCTTCGCTTTGTTGAACATTTCTTTATTTTCCATTCGCTTCCTCGCACTTGGTTATAAACACCGGACAAACATCTTTTGATGCGTTTAAGTACTATAATCACGCAAATATAACCAAATAAAAGATATAAAAGCATACATAACGCTACTAAAAACATGCACAATCTGAGCGTTATCAGTGCTTATGATAAAAATGTGCTTATGTGCTTATTGAAACTGCCTGAGTTGTGTGGGTGCAAAAGGGTAGGTTAACACCTTGATCTGCCACCATTGAGTAGTATGAATACCGCTCGGCCTACCCCATCCACGTGCTCTGTGGGTTTCTGGCAAACTGCTTATTGCACACAAGCAGATTGCACACAGGCTCAGATTAGACCCCGTTCCAATAGTACTTTACGGGTTGGGTTATATTGACTGTGCCTATTTTTTTAGATTAACCCTCCCTATTATTTAGAGGGTTAGAGGGTTTGGAGATGAAATTGCTTATGAATCTGAAAATAACAAACTGCTTATATGCTTGATAAGCAGTTTGTTATTTTAAGTTGATTTGAAAATTGTTTTTTAAAAAAAAAAAAAAAAAACCGAGATAAGGCAATGATGATTTAAAAAACATGATTTTGGCTTGGCATTTCGAATGGACGACAAAAAATTTTTATTTTGCAACCTTTGATGTTGCGACCATATTTGATAATATGTTAAACTTAATCTGAGCCTAATGTTGTAAAATTGTCATTACCTCCGTGATTGAGACATATCGGCAGCCCTAAGATATTTGTTGTTTCTTTGTGGTTTGTTACTCATGGATTTCACTTGCGGCTTGTGTTTCACTTGGCTTGTCTTATAACCCAACCCTAGGTACTAGAGTGGGTTAATCTAAAAAACTCGCCACCGCCAATATAACCCACCCTATCTCGAACTTGTTGTAACTTGTGGAATCTTCACTTGTTGTAACTTGGTGAATCGCTTGTGGTAACTTTGGGGTACTTTGAAAACCCTTTGTTTGTGGTGAGAGTAACTTTGTGAATCGCTTTGTGGTGAGAGATACTTGGTGATAGTTGCTTTGTTTGTGGTAATTTGTGAATGAGGAGTTTGATAGACTCCTTTAGATCTTTTTGAGCCTTAGGGTTTAACAATAACAATGACAATACGCAACGGATAAATCAAAACATAATTGTTATTGACACAAGGTTTTCATTCACTAACACTAACTAATCTTAGACGTTTACAGGAACACGTCTAGATAACTAAACTACTAACTAAACTAATAACCTAGGCGTTTACAAGACAATACGCCTAGGACACACACACCTTTAAGTCGACTACATCTTGGAAGACATGTATATAAAACCTACACCCCATGTCCACTTTATATACTAGAGGATTAGGGTTTACAAAATACTACAAAGGACTAATAAATAAAACTTCTTTTGCAAGCAAGTCCTTCCATCTTTTGTAGGTTTCCTTCTTGTCGTGTTAAGTCCTCTTGTTTCATTCTTTTGTCTTATCAACTCAAACGATAATTCCCAACAATCTTCCCTAGTTGATAATGACAAAACCATTCTTGAACGAACTTCCCTAGACGGTAGAGAAATTGAGATCGGGGATCTCACCATGAATGAAACAAGTATATCTTCCTTTGTCTTCCCTTAATCCATGCCATGCCACTCAAACATCTCTTCCCTTTTTGTTATTATCCAAATAGGAACGATGCAAATAATGATCTTGACCACCACGGACCAATATCATACTTCCAATATAAGACTTCCAATGCTTCAAATCGCCCACCATTACGCATCATAAGAAAAATGGATCCAAAACAAGAGAAAACTCCAACTAGCGTAGTAATAATGATCAACAAGAGTAAAATCAAACACTTCCCTTGAGTGGTGCATGTAGATGATTAAACATTTAACAATAAGCTTCCCTAAAACCTATATGTTAACCATCTTCTTGATTCTTCAAATCGGTAGGCTCCGTGTAATGATTACTAATGAAGAAAACCAAGTATAACGAATTTGATGAAGAAGTAGAATAACCCAAACTTGTATCTTAAATCTTGCACTATAGATGACATTGAACGTATACCTATGTATAGGAGACCTCAATCTCTTGACGATAATCATCGAGCACAATAACATCACTCCTTTAAGTGTTATGTCAATTCTTTGTCATAATCATTGAAGCACGAACAAGTTACCTCCTCGCTAAAAGGTATGATAAAACACGTATCAAAGTAATTCCACTTCACCTTCAAATAAGTGATAAATAATCCTCTTCAGAATCAATTCTTCAATAAAACTCCAAACCGAGCCTTTTAAAACGTTTAAGAACACTTAACCAAACTCCTTTGTGTGTGAACTAAATCTTGTGTGTGTCATTCAATATCCTTCAAACCATCGAACTTCCCTCAAATTCGAACCATACTAGAACCAAAACAATTCGTTCTATCCGATATCGATCAAAACTAGCAAAGACTTTAAAACAACGAAAGGTGGTACTTTAGAAATCAAGAAGACTTTGAACAAAAGAGCAGACTTTGAACATAAA
The DNA here is from genome assembly GCA_022545495.1 of Chrysanthemum lavandulifolium. Taxonomy (NCBI): domain Eukaryota; kingdom Viridiplantae; phylum Streptophyta; class Magnoliopsida; order Asterales; family Asteraceae; genus Chrysanthemum; species Chrysanthemum lavandulifolium. The sequence goes on along the minus strand of CM040245.1, from coordinate 192,617,856 downwards.
CAAGAAGATTTTGATCAAAGAGCAAGACTTTGAATAAATCCTAACAAGACTTTGAAACACACAAGAAGATTTTGAAAACTCTCTTTGCGACCAACTCGACAAAGATATATCTTTCATATAAAAGCTCCAATTCACAATCCTCCGGTGGAAAGTTAGATTATCATATAGAGAACATCCACCCAAAATTTCGTTATGATCCAACGGTTAACGAAAAGGTTATGATCGCTTCAAAACAAAGGTCAGTAGTAACCTTACGAAAAATATTTAGTTTCAAGCAGAGACTTCGACAAATTTTATAACTTTGATTGAGAGCTCAGATCAACGATCCCTTGGTGAGATTAAAGATATATATACCAAGAAGCTCCAGTTCAATTTTAGCCCGATCCAACGGTTCATTAAAAGTTATACCCTCTTGAAAACTGTGCTACAGAAAAGTTGCGAATTTTGCAAAAAATCGATTTTCTTCATTCTTTTTTGCCAAGAAACCTTGTGAATCCCTAGGTAACGAGCTCCCCAAGCTCTGATACCAATTGAGGAGTTTGATAGACTCCTTTAGATCGTTATGAGCCTTAGGGTTTAACAATAACAATGACAATACGCAACGGATAAATCAAAACATAATTGTTATTGACACAAGGTTTTCATTCACTAACACTAACTAATCTTAGACGTTTACAGGAACACGTCTAGATAACTAAACTACTAACTAAACTAATAACCTAGGCGTTTACAAGACAATACGCCTAGGACACATACACACCTTTAAGTCGACTACATCTTGGAAGACATGTATATAAAACCTACACCCCATGTCCTCTTTATATACTAGAGAGTTAGGGTTTACAAAATACTACAAAGGACTAATAAATAAAACTTCTTTTGCAAGAAAGTCCTTCCATCTTTTTGTAGGTTTCCTTCTTGTCGTGTTAAGTCCCTCTTGTTTCATTCTTTTTGTCTTATCAACTCAAACGTATAATTCCCAACAGTGAATGTGATACTGCCTTGTGGTGATGAGGCTGAATATAATGTGGAATTTGCTTGTGAGTTCCTGCAGTTTGGGAACCTTTCTTGTGAGTTCCTGCAGTTTGGGAATCTTTCTTTTGCTTTTGGTACTTGCTTGTGAACATTGTGAAACATGTGTTTCACTTGTATAATATGGAATCTGTGGCAATCTAACTTGGTTGCAATATGGTATTGTGCAATCTGATCTGTGCACTTGTGTGCAATCTGCACTTGGACAAAAAAAAATCAAAAAAAGGCGATAACGATTGGTTTTATAACCGAAAGGATGGCAAAGTGATATTTTTATCACTTTGCAACCTTCATATCCGAGCCTAACGCTTTTATCAATTGTGCAAATGGTTTTCTAAATCGGCGATGATGATTACGTGTTAATCTGAGCCTTTGTGCAATCTGCTTGTGTGCTAATGCAATCTGCTTGTGTGCTTATGCACTTGGACAAAAAAAACTTGGCGATGATGATTAGTATAATCTGAGCCTGTGTGCAATCTGCTTGTGTGCTAATGCACTTGGACAAAAAAAAAAAAAAAAAACTTGGGGAGTGCTTACTGCTTGTGTGCTTATGCACTTGGACAAAAAAAAACTTTGGGAGTGCTTATCGCTATGTGCTTGTGTGCTTATGCACTGACAAAACAAAATTTTGTGTGCTTATGCACTTGGACAAAAAAATACTTTGGGACAAAAAAAATTGTGTGCAATCATGGGACACAAAAAACAAAAGAAAAAAAAAAAAAAAAAAAAAAAAGGGGACAAAACCTCGCAAAAGTACCCTCCTACTAGAGAGGTTTGCGGTGCCATGGCATAGACCTCGTTCCAATAGTACATCCCCTCATAAATATCCCACATAACTATTTCAGACACGACAGAAACTGACAACCACAAAATCTCGTTTATCATGCACATCTATTTATCTAAAATAATAAAACACAGTTTTTTGACATCCCTCTAATTATTTTTTTCTAAAAATACTATAGCGTATCATTGCGACAAGTGGCGGGTCCTTTTCTTGAGGTATCATTTACTCTTATCATTTAAACTTATTAACTTTAAAAATGAAATTAACATTCTCGAATTATCATAAAACTATCCTCTTATAATGAATATACAAAACATTTAATTAAGGGAAAATGATAAAATAAATGCATCGAACTTGATACTTTTTGTGATTGTGCGTAGCCAACTATTTTTTTTTCATTTTAATACAAACTTTTTGAATTTTTATTATTGTATGTACGATTTCCAACGTGTCACAACACGTGGACTGCCAACTCATTTACTCACTATTACTTTTTAGGGATAATAATAAAAAAATATATCGAACTTGGCCACTTTTATCATTGTAATACAAATCTTTTGAATTTGTGTTAATGTATGTATCCAGTCAATCTAAACACGACATCGTTAGTCCTTTATACTAACGGCCGTTAGCACATAACTTAAAAAAAATTTCATCTATTTTTATATGTTTTCGTTCGCTTTCTTATGTTTTCATCCGTTTTTATACATTTTCGTTCATTTTCTTATGTTTTTATACCTTTTCGTCCGTTTTTATACGTTTTCGCCAAATTTTTTACGTTTTTGTACGTTTTCATCCGTTTTTGTACATTGTCATCCGTTTTTATAGCTACACACGTCCGTTTATTTTATTGATGCAATGTTAGTCCTTTATACGTAAATCGATTTTACACGTTTTCGTCCGTTTTTACACGTTTTCATTTGATTTTACATGTTTTCGTCTGTTTTTACACGTCTTTGTTTGATTTTACACGGATGAAAGCATATAAAACGGATGAAAACGTAAGAAAATCGGCGAAAAAGTATAAAACGACGAAAACGATAAAACGTAAGAAAATGGACGAAACGAAACGATAAAACGTAAGAAAATGGACAAAATGTATAAAACGGATGAAACGTAAGAAAACAAATGAAAACGTATAAAAAGGATGAAACGTAAGAAACGAAATTTTAAGTTATATGCTAACGTCGTTAGTATAAAGAACTAACGATGCCAAGTTTAGATTGATGGATACATACATTAACACAAATTCAAAAGGTTTGTGTTACAATGACAAAAGTGGTCAAGTTCGATACATTTTTGTTATTATCCCTAAAAAGTAATATTTTGTATGTGTTAGTAAATGAGTTGGCAATTCCACGGTAACAATCCCGGATGAGTTGGCAATTATTATATCCACAAAAATGTTGTGACACGTTGGAAATCGTCAAAACATACAATTAACAAAAATTCAAAAGGTCCACGTGTTACAATCGACATATAATAAAAAATAAATGTTTACACACAATCACAAAAAGTGTCAAGCTCGATGATTTTTTTTGTCATTTTCCTTTAATTAAAGGTAACAAATTCAATGACGATTTTAGTTTTACAATTTGCCATACATATCTTTATACGTTCTAGCTACAAAGTTTATAAAACATTAACAAGCTTTTGACCGCACATTTATTTTTTGATTAATTTCATACTCCCTATTAATTTTTGTTGAAATGTGTATATATCTTAATCAAATCCTTCATTATTTGAGACTAATGTCATATTTTAGATGGTTTGGATTTTTAAAGCGTTTTCTTTAACAAAGATTTTTTAAAGCTTTTGACCAACACATTTATTTAAGGTAGCTTCATATTTTTGTTTGGATTTGTTTAATTTAAACAACGATTTATATCAAATATATTTAGAAGTAAATCATGTCGGGTATGTTTGGCAAAATAGATTGTCTTGGTGTTGATGTTGTTATGTGCTCGGCGCTTTTGGTTTGAAAAATATTATAAAAGAGATTATTTTTATAATCTACATGAAATAACCTTTATTTTTAGAGATTATGAAAGATTTTGTTTTTAATAATCTCTTATAAATTCGGTCCGCCAAACAAAGATTATCTTTTAGGTAGCTTATTTTTTGAAAAAATAAGCATAAACTCTCCATAATCTCATGTGCCAAACATAGCCGTTGCGTTGAACAAAACAAATTGATCGTGAACTTTATGTGAAAATTGACAAAAGTTTAATTATGTTTTGAGGAGAGATCATTTACGTACTAAAATTTTTTAAAATATCATGTTCAATTTTAGCTACTCATCTTTTATTTTAAATAAAAGGCTCACTTTCACATTTTTTTTTATTCAAAATTTAATCTCTTAAACCGTTAATCGTTAAGCGAAAATAAATACACTATTGCGACGAGCAATCAATTATCTTTCTACAAACGAACACTTTGATATACTTTCGACAAACTTTTCTTTGTCACTTTTTTCACAATTTTTTGTCTTTTATTTTTCTTTTTTTTGGTTGTTAAAATTTACACTAATTTGAATAATTTGAATATTTAAACATGTAGTAAAATGAACATAATCTTTTCTACAAAATTTTAAAAGTTTTACCTTTTTTTTATTCAGAAAACTAGACATTCATAACTTTCCAACTATATACAACACTATATTTTGTTTGTAAATTAGTGCAGTTAATTTGTCAATTTAGATAAAACATGTAAAATCACATGTAATTTTTACTAGACGTGATCTCAATCATATGTGATTTTTACCACATCATGTGTGATTATAGAAGTTTCATAAATGAACTGCCATAATCTATAACTCAAACATAGTGTATGATATATGGTTGAAAAATCATGAATGGGTGTTTTCCATTGCAAAAAGGAGGAAAGTCTTTGATTTATACATAAATACTTATGCCAATTTTATTACAGTTGTTTAGTGTTCGAACTATTATATTAGTGTTAAATCACATGTGATATGCCATGCAATTTCAATATCGAAAAAACGTAAAATAAAAATTGTCGTGACGATATAATTTGTTTTGTCCAACGATTAACGGTTCATGAGATATTAAGTTATAGAAAAACACGTGTAATTGAATTTGTAATTAAAATATTAAATAATCGTCTATTTTTTAATTAAAAAAAAAAAGCAATGTTAAATCCACAAAAAATTACAAAATAACATTAACACAATGAGTTGGCAACTAAATGTGGAGGATAATAAAACAGAAAGAGTATATAATGAAATATGATTAGCCATAATCATTGTCAAGTCATAGTGTGCATATTATTTTGTAAATTCTTTGCAGATATAACATTTAAAAAAAAAATAAGTTGCTAAAATTTTTCATTTGATATGCTATAATCTTTTAGTATGTAAATGATTTCTCCTCATATCCTCTAACAACATGCATGCAGTTTTTTCAGTCTTTACATTTGTGTGGCACGTATCACATTATTGGTCTGATATTACATTCATAATGTGATTAAGTTTAAATTTATAACATTTCCATAAATAGAATAAACCGCATCAATATTTTTGACATACTAGATGATTACTCGCACACAGTGACGACGACGACGCATAATAACATTAATTTGTGAGTGCAATTTTTGTTTTTATCTAACTATCAATCTATCTATTTTATATAATTACCACACTTTTTTAACCATCTAATAATTTTTTTTCTAGAATACTTTATCATCTCAGCATGCCACGTGAAAAGAATTTTGAAAATGGTTTTAAGTTTACACAGCTATGATATCACTTATTAACACACACAGTATACACTTGAGTTTTTAAAATTTCATGTCATTAACATGGCGCAATATATGAACAATTAACTTTAGAATCAAATGTGTTTCTAAGTCAATTTTGATATAGAATAACATTTTCAGAGGCATATATAGATAGTTTTAGGTGATCGTTGCATTACTTTGCCTCTTTTACTATAATAGTTCCATGAAGAAACCAACTTTTATTTTCGTGTTTTATGATACGGTATGACATTCGGATGTTGTTATATGTATTCTAACAAGAGACCCGATTAACTTTGACGACAAGCAAAGAGCTTTTATATATCCATAGTTAAAAAATGTATTTTTGAAACAATTCAAAGTTTTAAACTTGGAAAATAACCAACGAGTTTAGGTCATAAAATAGTCACGATTTACCAACATATCTCACCTAGGTACACGAGCTAAAAAATCACTGTTACATACTTTCAAATTATATCCTAATATGCACAAGGTAACCTTTTTACCCCATATCTTTCGATTTTATTGATTTTACCATTCGTGTCATTCTTTTGTATTATATGGCATTCATATATACTTAACTATTAACCGCATTAAAAAAACTTAATTATTTCTAGCAAATCTTAAGTATAGTAAATATGAAATCATAATCACATATTATGGTTAAAACCAACAAACTAAGGTAAAAAAATAAATAAATACTAACATATCTTGCTAAAGTCGACTATTAATTTACTTTAAATAAATGAAGTCGATGTCACATAGGTAAAAAAGATGACATGCACGGTAAATATGTAAAAAACAAAAACATGTAAGGTAAAAATAAAATAAAAAATGTGAATATTGGGACATAATTTAAAAGTCTGTAACAAAAATTTAAACACTTTTTATTCTGATACTTAATCGGGACATGAAACCTAAACCAAGTATGTTCATGTTATATGTAACTTTTTGTTTACTTATCTAATCAATGTACATAAACTATCTTTTATGTTTGAACTCAGCAACATGTCACAAATGTACACAAAACATTGTAAGTTACATAAATTTAAAGTAACTATATTTTAGGGTTTTGGTCACATATGCCTTATCCAAGCAATTATATAGTATATTTTTGTCACATATGTTAGCATAAAAATCTTATCATTATATGACAAGTTTCACTAACGAAAGGAATTTTTCGGTTTTTGACATTGAATCGGTTTGGTTTCGATTTTTATTCGGTTTATCTTACTTGAAAACAAGCAAGTTGTAATCTTATATGAAGTTTACAATTATAAGTTTTCAAGCAAAAATATGTAGACAAATATCAATAATAGCATATCATCTAGCAATCCAAAGCGTCGAAAAATGTACAAAACAACCAAACACCAATCTTACGTATAAAATGCACGCGTCTTTGCGGCTTTGCACTTTTCGTTCACTTACGAGAATTGTAGGGAAATTTTCAAAGAACACTATTGTTCAAAACAAAGATATAATATCTATAAATAAAACAAGTTTTAATGTATAGATAGTAAACAACACATTTTTAATAAATAAAGTTTTATACTTAAATCTTTAAAATTAAATATCAAATCTTTATATAGATAAAATTATATAAAAACATATAAAAAGGTGGGGCGGGGCGGTTTTCTCGGTTCGGTTTTTCTTATGAAACCAACAACCGCCCCAAACATTCGGTTTTTATAAAATTCAAAACCACCGCCACCGGTTTGTCAAGTGAGGCGGTTTTTTCGGTTCGGCTTTTTCGGTTTTTTCGGTTTCGATTCGGTTTTTTGGTTTTTGTGCTCACCCCTACCAACATGTGTCTGGTAGACACATGATATAGTGTATGTAGTGAAGACATATTTTATACCAAAATAAAAAAACTAACTTAAATAAATTTAATTTTTTATTTAATGAATTATGATGTCAAACTTTTTATTCTTAGGTACAATAATATGTTTCTGGTAGGCACATCACAAACTACCTTTATCGTATGCCGTTAAGTAGTTAATAGAATTGAAGATTGTTATTTGCAACAAAAATGGTTTCCCTACAAATATCACGATAAACGTACAAAGAAATGTGCTAAAAATATGTAATTATAAGTAATCAAACTTATCCAAAAAACATACATATAAACTATTATTTTTTCAATGAAACACATTTATTTATTGGTTTTGAATATATGATAACATGTATAATGGTTGGAAGAAACTTAATGTAGATATTGTTATTAAAGACGAGTTCAAGTATTCTACAAGTGAATCAACAAGAATTTACCTCTCCAACAAATACAAGTACAACAACATCAAATAACTACGGATATTCTTATGCAACTTTATGTTCTTTTTTTGGTCATTTAACTATTTGTTTGATTGCCACACATGTTTTATTTGTGCAAAGTTTCTTTTGTCAACTACCTATACTCATATGTTTCAATCTTACCGATTTATCATGTAATGTAAAACTATCTTTTCTACTTATTTTTAAAATACCGTGAATTTCACGGGTCTTTTAGCTAGTAAAGAACATAAACACGAGTTATTTTAAATTGAGAATTGATTTGCAAACATTACTAATTGATTGACACATTTTAATTCATGCATGTCGGACTTGTCTTGTATTAATATTCTCCATTAATTATTTATATAGTTGAGTGTCTTAATAAAAAGTTAGAGTGTGTCAATTGCCTCCCTTTAAAACCATAAAACTATAGAGATTTAGTGACCAATAACTAAATACCCACATCATCTCCTCGCATTGTTTTTAATTTTAATAAAATCACTTTTACATTTAAATATATATATATATATATATATATATATATATATATATATATATATTTCAAAACCGTTAATCATTAGACGAAAAAATTATATGATTACGACAATCATTTAATTATGTTTCAATAGAAGGACATTTTCATTTACTTTCGACAAACCTTTTTCTTTTTAGTTCTTTTAGGGTTTTTTCGGTACAGAGTTTGCATGATAAATCACACTTTCACATATGATATAACACTATTAGTTCGAACACTCAACATGCTATCGTAAAAAGGGCATAAGTACTTGTGTAAAACTCCAAATGATTCATCGTTTTTGCATTTAAAATTACAAAACCTTAGTTTTCCAACCATATATCACACATAATTTTTAAACTTCCAAACTAAGACAGTTTATTCATAGAAATTGGATAAAACATATGAACTTTTTATATTCAAACTCGTTTGATATATCACATGTGATATAACACTTGTAGATTCGAAGACTGAATATGATGTCATAAATTGGACACAAGTATTATTTTTCTGTGCAAAAAACAGAAAAATTGTGAATCTTTTGGGAGTTGTATACAAATATTTATACTCATTTTACGATAACATGTTTAGTGATCAAAACTAGCATATTAGTGTTATATCACATGTAATATATCAAGCGAGTTTGAATATCAATTTTTTTTCTATTTCTTCAACTTCTATGAATAAACCGTATTGATTTAAAGGGTCCAAATATTATGTGTAATATAAGGTTGAAAAGTTAAGAATGTGTATTTTTCAATGCAAAATATGGTAAATCTTTTGGAGTTTTATACAAATACTTATGCTCATTTACAAAAACATATTAAGTATTGGAACTTACAGATTAGTATTATATAACATATGATATATCATACGAGTTTAACTACAAAAAAAGAAATTCTTATAATTTCTCCACTTCCATGAATAAACTATGTTGACTTGGAGTTTCAAAAATTATATGTGATATATGGTTGGAAAACTAAATGTGTATTTTTCAATACAAAAAACGATTAATCATTTGAAGTTCTTCGCAAATACTTATGCCCATGTTATCGCAAAGATGTTAAGTGTTCAAACTTAAATATTGTACTAAAAACAAATAAAACTCAAAATAAAGGTTCACAAAAGTATATAAAATTGTCATCCTATTGAAAGATAATTAAATGCTCTCACAATAGTGTATGTGAAAAACTAGAAGGGGAGGGTTGAATAGTTTTTACCGTTTTAAGCCTTTTATAAAAAAAACTTATACTCGGTTGCTTAATATGAAATCAATACTACACACGATATATATATACACTAAACAATAAGTAAATACGGAATGTAAAGGAAAGATCAAACTAATAGACACAGTGATTTATAGTGGTTCGGCACGAAATTCTCTTCTTCTCCCTACTCCACTCCCCGAGTACCCAACTCGAGAGTTCACAAGCACTATATCAACAAGCTCCCTTTCGGTGGAGAAAACCTTACAACGTCGCTACACTTCTTTACTGATACTAAGCTAGATATTGAGTCTTTTCCAAGGCAAGACCAACCTTATCGTTCAACGTATTTTAAGGCTTAAAATACTAACTGCACTCACTAAGATATTGTATGATGATGACTACCCAATTTGGTAAATGATAGTGAAGTATAATGACACACAAATGATATACAAAGTTACACAACTAAGTATATGATGACACACTACTAACTACAACACTTGGAAGCTTGGAAAACTTTTTGTGTTCGTCACTTGAAATCAAAGTGAAAACCGTTGGATCACTTTTAATGTGTTATCGGTCATGTGAAATGATCAAAGAGTGTTATTATGATGTTAGAAGATGAAAGAATTGATAGTAGTGAGCTATGGCCGAGATTCATTAGTTGAAAATGATAGAGTGTTCGTCTATTAATACTAAAACTTTATGCCAAAAAACCACCATTCGCCGGATCCACCCGTGTTAAATACGGATCCGCGGACCGTATTTTGTGCAACCCTTTGTCTATTGAATTATAGACTACATTGTGCTAAAATTAATTTTGAAATCAGATCTTCTAGACTTTCTTGGGCATGAAGGAGTTTATTAATTTTTGTTTTTATTTAATTAAATGTGTAATTAAAATGTCTAGTTAGTTTAATTAAAATGTATTATGTGTGAACATTAAATTAAGATGTGTTTTAAAAATGTTTTAAGTGTGTTTTAAAAACATTTATTTACTTGGGCTCTTTGATCATTCGATGTGCATTATAATCACACTATTCATATCTGAAGTGATACACGTCGTAATGTAAACTTCAGCTAATAAATTGGTTACGTAAACATTTACGTCACATAAATTTATAATTGCCATTATCAAAACCTTAAGAGACCGTAAAATATAAATAAAGTTTTTACGCGATATTTGTATTAACAATGTAATATATGTAGGTTAATGATTTATGATTCTTGAGATATGTAAGTTAAGGGAAAAAAAGTTTGGGGTTGGTTTTAATTAAAAATATCAATTAATTCCCTTCATTTTTTGTTTTACAATATGAGTGGTTGGGATTTGTCAATCAGTATGGTGAAAATACTAGTCCCTAAATGAACTTTTCTTTACAACGTATATGTCAAAGCAAGAATACGAACCACCGGCTGTAGACAATAGTTCAATCTGGGGTTGAGCACGGTTCGGGGGTTGATTTTTTTGTTAAAACCGAAATTAAATGTTTGTTTTTTACGCAAGCCATAACCGAAAATCTATCGGTTTTACCGGTTCGGTTTTCAGTGTTTTGTTGATTTTGTTTATTTAACCATTACATTTAGGCTAAGGCTAATTCGACCAAAAAGATCTTTTATACGGTTTTGTTTGCAAAAAGATCTTTTTAACATAAGCATCGTGTTTATCTTTATTACATATAAAATAAAAATGATCAATGTTGAAAAGTAAGTGAAGTGTTGAAAAATGGTCAATGTTGAATAAGTTTCGAAATTGCAGGAAAGTCTTAAATACAGTAAAACCTCTATAAATTAATAATATTGAGACCATATTATTTTAGTAATTTAACGAGACATTATTATACCAATAAATTAATAGTTTATTAATATAAAAACGTTTTACGTATAACCTTTAAATTTCCAAGTCTAATATACTAGTTACAATGTTTACTAGTTATAAATGAAAAATACATTAAGAAACAAGTTTCAATTAACATTTTATTAACTCATATTCACAAATTAATTGAATTTGTCAAGTTAATTGTTTTTAAATAAATAAAAAATTAGTTCATCACACTAAACAATCTTAGTATTTTGAATTAATTGAATTTGTCACGTTCAATCTTTTATATAGTAAGAGAAACCACTATAAGCCAAATCGAGGATTCGATTAACCAACGAGTGGGCTCGATTTTGCCACCGAGCCTCTCATTGGTTAATTGAGTTTTAATTGATAAAATGTCGGGTCGTTTAGGTGTTTTTAAAAGGCCCCCAAACATGGACGTGTCGAAAACGCGAATAAAAACCTTTGAAAACCGGTGCGTTTTCTAAAAATTTGTTGTCGTGGAACTCTTGGACGTATCATAGACGTGTTTCCAAATATGATAGGCACGTTCTAGAAGGTTTTAAAAACTATGGTTATTCTCACCGATATCTTTTCTATATTTGAATTGCGTTATTTGTTGGTCCACATTGCGAAACCCTAATCCCGAGCCTATATATACCGCCCAATGTGGGCTCATTGTTCATTGGTCTTAACCCTTGTGCCTTCGTTTTCTTATCGCAAGCAAAACCATGTTCATGATTTCGTTCGATGTTGACGACATATCCGGTTAGTGCATACACTTGAGTTATGTTTAATATTGGTTATTAGTTTGCATTTAATTTGTGTTGTGTTTTTTCGCAGATTTTATTGTAAAGGTTTTGAATCCAGAGAACGATCCTAAATTATGTTTAGGATTTATGCTTCAAGATTTGAGGTAATATGCTAATAGTAAGTTTTTTAAAAATTATTACTATGTTGATATTTTTTTGTTGATTTGTATAGATATGTGACAATCCCAATTTTTTTTTGTTTGATCTATCTTTGATCATGGTAGAACATGGTACATGTTTCTGTAAGTCATTATGATAATTAATTAACATATTATTCAATTATATATTACTTTGAAATTAGAGGATTTAACTAACTTTACTAAAAGTATGTATTACATGCGATTAATGTCATGTTGGATTTGTATTCTGCTCCTAAAAAGTTTGGCCAACAATGAGAAGTTGCACGTAATCAATATCTCATGGGTCCGTTTGGGTTACATATACCGTTTACTTGGTTCATGTATGGAAATGATGGATATGGGTTCATTAATACAAATAAATCGTAAAACTTTTATTCATATTTAGCGATCTATTTGTGTTTTGTTGATGACAAATATGAAGTTATCATAAGTAAAATTAAAAGGATACATGTTATTTTTGTAAAAAATTTATAGATATAATCATTTAACATTAATTGTTGTAATAATTCATTTATTGTAATAGTTTATTAGGATGTGTAAAACCATAACCCATGACCCATACCCATGGAGCATATCCATAACCCATGGAGCTAACCCATGACGCATTGACTAGATGCATTGCATCTTCTAGATACATTGTATCTATTTGGATACCCATGGTCCAAAGTATATGACCCATGATCCATGACCAATAACCCATTTAAGGGAGCGCCCCACGGATCCCCAGCTTTTACTGGACGGATCCTCATGTAAAGGGATCCGTGCAATAGTAGTGATCTTTTGCCTATAAATAGTGAGCCATTTCTTCATTGTAACTCACCCCTCTTCTTACAAACTCTCTCATATATCTCTCATTCTTCTAATCTCAGATCTCTTGATCATTCTAGTAGATATTCTTTCTTTTGTTGTGATTCTCATATAGGTCCTTCTAAAAGGCGAGATCACGAGTTACTGCAAGTCATCCAAGCAAGGGGTCCTTGATTGATTTGTTCCTCCACAAGATTTCTGTAGCAAGATCTTGTATTTCACATTTCACATAGCTGTTGTGTTATAGTAGTATTGGTTTGGTCCTCGTGTTAAGGACTCGGTATTTAGCTTTGTACCGGAAAAAGTGTAAGCGACGTTGTGAAGGCTTCTCCGCCAAGTTGAAGGAGCTTGTTGACATAGTGCTTAAACTATCGAGTAGGTGACTCGGGGAGTGGAGTAGGGCAAGTAAGGTGTCCTTGTAGCCGAACCACTATAAATCGGTTGTGTCATTTCTATCATTTACTTTACTTGCTTTCTTTACTTACATTACTTATTGATCTATAATTTCTATCCATCCACACGATTTCACATAACATCGAATCTAAAGTTTTTGAAACTAACTTAAAATCGGCAAAACTATTCAACCCCCCCTTCTAGTTTTCCACAATTGGCATCATGAGCTAAGTTTACAAAAGTTTTAAAGTAAATAGTATTTTAAAAACTTTTCGATCACAATGGGTTCTGAAAATTATAAAGAAAGGCAATCTATTCGACGACCTCCACTACTTGAAACTAATGGTTTTATTTATTGGAAAAATATATTCGAAACGTATGTGAAGTCAAAAGATATTTATCTTTGGTACATCATTGTTGAAGGCGACTTTGAAGCCACTACAAAAGATGATAAGACATGAAATTTAGTAAACACATCTCATGATCAACTCACCAATGATCAAAAGAAAAAGCTTTCCAAAAATAGTGAAGCTAAAATGGTTTTATACAATGCTTTACCCAAAAATGAATTCGAAAGAATTTCTATGATTAAAACATCTGAAGAAATTTGGAGTTCTTTAGTTGTAACTCATCAAGAAAATCAACAAGTTAAAAACAATAAAATAGATTTATTTGTTCAACAATATGAATAATTTTCAATATCGGATGAGGATACTATAGATAATTCTTTTGCTAACTTTGATACTATAATTACATCATTACAAGCACTTGATGAGTCTTCTCTATTCGTAATCATGTTAGGAGATATCTAAGGGCACTTCCATCCAAATGGAGATCAAAGGTGATGGCCATCGAAGAATCAAAAGACTTTTCAATCCTCACCCTCGATGAAATCATAGGCAATCTAAAGGTCTACGAGCTTGTCCTCGCTAAAGATTCCGAAGCCTCAAAAGAGAAGAAAGAGAAGCACAAATCTCTTTCCTTAAAAGCCAAGAAGGTCTCAAGCGATGAAGAAAACTCTTCTTTGGATAGTGATAACGAAGAATATGCTTTGGCGATAAGGGATTTCAAGAAGTTCTTTAGAAGAAAATGAAGATATGTCAAGCAACCATATGACGACAAGTAGGGGTTCCGGAAAGGCAAAGACGACAAGAAAGCAAGGGATGAACGCGCATGTTTTAAATGTGGGGACCCTAATCACTTCATTAGTGAGTGTCCAAAATGTGACGAACAAAAAGCGTTCGTGAGTGGTTCGTGGGGAATAAGCGAGGAGGAGGACGAAGAAATTTGTCTCATGGCAAATGACTCAAACGAGGTATGTCCCGAATCTCTCTATTATAGTAGCTCATCATTAGATGATGATTCATTGCATCGTGAATATGATAAACTTTGCAAAATTAGTCTAAACGTAATTAACAAAAACAAGATTTTGAAAAACAAAAATGGACGTTTAGAAAAGGAAGTCATTGAATTAAAAAGCAAATTAAAACGTTTAGAAAAAGGGAATATAGCAAGTGGGGAATGTGAGCTTTGTGTTCAAACTTAAACACTAGTTGATAATCTTGATTCCAAGATTGCTAGAATGAATACTAATACTCTAAATACAATACTAGGTAGTGTTATAACAGGAAATATTCAAAAGGGTTTAGGTTTTCAAGAACATAATGCATCAACTAGCGAAATTAAAGAAACACAATTCGTCCAAGCAACTGAAAAACAAGCTACTGTAGTCACGGATCCCACAAATCCATTGAAAAGGGAATCGTCTAGTATAAAACCAGGGATCCGTGGGTCTGCTGATGCAAACAGTAGAAATAGTGTAGCTACCTCATCTAGAACCGACTTTGTTATCGTTAATAAGAAGAAACCAACCCACGTTACTATTAGACAACCACCACCACTAAAACAAAACCAAAGTTTTATGAGAAACAAAGATCCATCGTTTTCAAAACCAAACAAATTTATAAAGGGACCTAATAATGTTTATCCGAGAAGTAACCACCATCAAATGGGATGGAATCCTAATGTACAAAACGGTTTTCCATTTCAAAACTTTACACCATGGAATGCATTCTCACCTTTTCCATATATGCCTAATATGAATGAAATGTATAACACTAATGGACCCATGAACAAATGGGGACCAAACTTTGAGTTAATTGTTTTCTTAGGTGTGCTTAAAGGTCGACCTAGATCCGGATGAATAAATCAAGGATAGCGGTGCACGAGGCACACGACCAAGAATAAGACTTGTTTTCCACATACGAATCCTTTAATGGAGGGAATGTGGTATTTGGTAATAGCAAGAGCAAAATCATCGGTAAAGGTATAATTTCTCACAAATCTTTAACCATTAACGATGTGTGTCACGTAGAAAACCTAAACTTCAACCTTCTAAGTATAGGACAAATATGTGATAAAAATGTAATGTACTTTTTAGTGAAACCGGTAGTAAAATATTGAAAAACGGTATTACTATAGGAAGAGGCATTAGAAAATATGGAGTCTATGTCAACAAAATCGGTAATGAACCTAAAGATAAACTTTGTCTTACTTCTATGGATGATACTTCGACCTTATGGCATCGAAGATTGGGTCACGCCAATATGCGACTTCTTCAATCGCTATCATCTAAAGAACTAGTAAGAGATCTACCAAAATTAAAATACGAACATCATTTTTGTGATGCTTGTAACATAGGAAAACAAGTCCATGCTAGTCACAAAGTTAAAAATATGGTCTCTACTACTAAGTGTCTAGAACTACTTCACATGGATTTATTTGGTCCATCCGCTATTCAAAGTTATGGAGGTAACTACTATACTTTGGTCATCTTTGGATGATTACTCTAGGTACACATGGACTAAATATTTAAAGAATAAAAGCGAAACGTTCGATTACTTTGAAATATTAAGTAATAAAATCCAAAGACAATTAGGAAGTCCTATAGTGTCTTTTAGAACAGATCATGGTAGGGAATTCGATAATGAAGTGCAATTTGGAGCTTTTTGTGACGCTAATGGTATTACTCACAATTTCTCAGCTCCTTGCACTCCACAATTGAATAGGGTAGTTGAAAGGAAGAATAGAACCCTACAAGAAATGAGTCGCACCATGTTAAATGAGCAATCTATTCCTCAAACATTTTGGTGCAATGCCGTTGATACATCAACGTACATACTTAACCGAGTCTTAATTAGACCATTCTTAGGTAGAACTCCATACGAGTTACTTCGAGGCAAAAAGCCTACGTTAGAACATTTTAGAGTCTTTGGTAGTAAATGTTTTCTACTTAACACTAAAGATTACCTAACTAAATTTGATCCTAAATCAACCGATGGTATCTTTTTAGGTTACTCTCCTAATAGCAAAGCTTATGTTATATTAAATAAAGAAACAATGAAGGTTTAAGAGTCATTAAATGTAAATTTTGATGAGAGTCCACCTAAAACTACCCAACCTCTTGTCGATGACGAGATAATCGAAAGTGAAGCCATAAAAATAAAGAAAAATACAAACAAAGAAGATGAACCATTAAACAATGAAATCATCAATATTAAAGAGTCTAAAGATCACCCCGTAGATAAGGTCATAGGAGAGTTAAATGAAAGAACCTTAAGGTCTCAAGTCCAAAACCAAAGTAGTTTATTTTGTTTTGTCTCAACCATAGAACCTAAGAATACACAAGAAGCCATAAAAGATGAAAGTTGGGTAATGGCTATGCAAGAAGAGTTAAATCAATTTGTTTCTAATGATGTTTGACACTTGTCCTCCACCTAATAACCAAACCATAATAGGAACTAAATGGGTATATAAAAAGAGTTAGATGCAAACGGTGTAGTGTCTAGAAACAAAGCTAGACTCGTTGCCCAAGGGTATAATCAATAAGAAGACATAGACTTTGATGAGACCTATGCTCCCATGGCTAGATTATAGTCTATAAGAATACTTCTTGCTTATGCTTGTGCTAATAATCTTAAGATTTTTCAAATGGATGTTAAAAGTGCTTTTCTAAATGGCTTTATTAATGAAGAAGTTTATGTAGCTCAACCTCCGGGCTTTATCGATTTCGAAAAACTTAAACATGTGTATGAATTAAAGAAAGCTATTTACGGTCTTAAACAAGCTCCAATAGCTTGGTATAATAGACTCAAGTCATTTTAATAAAAACAACTACACCATGGGGTTAGTTGATAATACACTTTTCACTAAGAAAAGGAATCACATATAATTATTGTTCAAATATACGAGACGATATTATATTCGGATCTACTTGTCAAGACATGTGTGATGATTTATCAAAATCATGCATGACGAGTTTGAAATGAGTATGATGGGAGAACTAAGTTTCTTTCTTGGTCTACAAATCAAACAACTAGAATATGGTATCTTCTTTAATCAATCTAAATACATAAAAGAGATGTTAAAGAAATTTGGTTTAGAAGAGTCAAAACCCATAAGAACACCAATGTCATCCGACACTAAACTTACAAAACATGAAGATGGTGAATCTGATAACACAAAATACCGTGGCATGATTGGTAGTCTTCTCTATCTTACGGCTAGTCGGCCGGATATCATGTTTAGTGTTTGTCTATGTGCTACATTTCAAGAAGACCCTAAAACATCACATCTAGAAGCAGTCAAAAGAATATTTAGATACATTAAGAGTACGACTCAATTGGGATTATGGTATCCTAAGGGTATGGAGGTAGAAACTATTGTATATGCGGAATCTGACCATGCAGGTGATTATGTTGACCGAAAGAGTACAAGTGGTGTATGTACTTTTATGGGATGTTGTTTAACATTGTGGTTCTCAAAGAAGCAAATGGCATTGGCCATATCAACAACCAAAGCCGAATATGTCTCTCACGGCAAAGCATGCCAACAAGCATTATGGATGAAACAAGCGTTAGTTGACTACGACATTCATCTAAGTGACATAGCCATTCTATGCGACAAAAAGTGCTATTGACTTAAGCAAGAATCCGTGTTGCATTCTCGCACCAAGCATATAGAGATCCTTCATCACTTCTTAAGAGACAATGTTCAAAGGGAACATTTCTATTGAGAAGGTGGCATCCAAGACAACATAGCCGATGTCCTCACCAAATCGTTGAAGGAACAATTCAAGTTGCTTCGTCTTGGTTTTGGTATCATAGAAAATCGTCATAATTAGTTTCTAAACTCTACAAGGTATGTAAACATTAGCCTTCTTCTTTTACGAGTCTAGGATCTCTATTTCATACACAACTCACAAACAATACGGAATTTTCAAAACCCAAGGTAAATTTTATTTACTTCATTTAATTTCATATTTATTTTCTTAACTAAAAGGTAAACGCTTCCAATCAAACAAGAAACTTTTTGAAATGCTTTCTAAAAGATACTTCTTCCCGTATCATTTTCATAAAAGCTATTTCTCACGTCTAGGACAAACCTTTTTCATTATTAATACAACGTAAAAACCCGTTTTCATTGCATCTCATGTCTCTTGAATGCAAAAGGGAACACATAACTAATACGTGTTTTCGGGTACATTCAAATAAGAAACAATGAATTTAGGAGCACTCGGGTTATCTCACATAATAGTATGCTTTTTCACTTCTAGTTTATTTTTCTTTTTCTGTTTAGGAGTCGAGATAACCGCAACTCCAAATGGTTTGCATATAGGCATACACTAGGCACAAATGTTTCCAAAGGAAAAATTTCATTTGCTCGAGTCACCGCACTCACGGATCCCAACATTAACGCTGGACGGTTCCCTCGAGGGAAGGATCCGTGGGACCGTGAGATCAAGCTGAATTTCTTTATTTTCTCATTTTGGCTATAAACCTTCATATTTTCATCACTTTACCTCTTTCACTAATGAGTATGTTACTTAATGCTTGTGTTCGATGATCACATGCCTTAAATTCATATCTAATCATTAGATTTTAGTCTACATTTTAGGTCAAGCATTCATAACAATGCACTATTTTATCTATAAATAGGATTCCCAAAATGCTTGCATATCTATCACTCTCAACCTCACAAACAATCATCATCATGTTATCCAAAAGATCTTCCAACATTGATGAATCACCCATCGCAAACAATCCTCTTCAAGAAATCCAAAACTTTATCCTACCACCTTCCGTAGTACCATCACACAAATCTAGAAAAGCGCACCGATTAGCATCCGCCTTGTTGTTTGGCCAAACCATTGTCAAATAGTTCATCAACAACTATTCATTCACCACAAAATGATTCCATAGTAGCACCTCCCTCATCTCCAACAAGCACGCCACCATCATCACCTATCAAGTCTCCACCTAAGATCACTCTATCGGAACTCCTTAAGACTCCAAAAACACTCCAACAAACCATGCCTAGTCCACCACCCACATCATTTCAACAAACTTTCAACCCAAAAAAACTAGTCTTTTTAACACCACCCACATCTCCAAACACAATTTACAAAGATCTTGTAACTTCACCACATTTAGCTCCCATTGTCTTACAAGAACATCTAGGCTCTTTTCCACCACCGCTCAAAACATACCGGATTTTGATCCATATTTTCACACTTTCCACCACATATTACGCCTCCCACAAAACTATCCGGAAACCATCCATACAATACCCGCATCATTTACATTGTGAACATTGCCAATCCACTAGGAACTTGCAATGGAAATTAAGGACTAGATGCGATTCATACTTAACCACATCCTTGATCGCATCAACATCATCACTCACCAAAACTTCCATCATTAACCTTATGCAAGCATGGAAGGAATGATATTACTATGTTCTCTATTTTTGTCTTTTGAGTCATTTTAAAGACCAAACCTTGTTCTTATTTTTACATATTTGTATGTGGCCTATATACACTACACTTTGTCTTTTTATTACAAGACTTTGTTTACAAACCTTGGCTCTTGATGAGTGTGTAAATACTCATCATTTTTGTACAAAATAAGCCGCAAATTCATCTGAAAACACTCGAAACACATCAAAATGATCAAAATATCACAAATCGTTGTTTTATGTGTTTTAAATGCAAAATATCAAAATCGATGAAAACATATCAAATTTGCAAAATTGCGTTTGAGTCCCCAGTTTCAAAAGTTGTCAAAAGGTCCCGAGCACATAATTTCAAAAGTAAAGTCACCAAAGGTCCTTTTAAAATCAAAAGTTATCAAATTTAGTCCTTGGTGAAAAATATGAAAAGTTTGAGAAAATTACAACTTTGGTCCTCAAGTTTAAAATTTGGCGAATTGGTCCACGGAAAATGTGAAAATGGCAACATTGGTCCTTGTACTTTCGAGAGTGTCACTTTTGGTCCTTGGAATAACTTTTCGAATTGGCGCCCTAAACCCTCAAGTTTCGTGGTTACACATATAGTCCTTGTACTTATGAGCCTTAACAAACCAATTTGGACCCTTCCACCTCTTGGACCCCATCACTAAACAATTATGACCCCTTTATTATTAACCTCTCCTGGTCAATCCTCGTGGTCAAACCAAAGCGAGAAAATGGCGCCAAGCCATTTTCCTCCCACTGAGCCTGCAAACCGAAAACCCCATCCCTCCATCACCTTATCCCTTCCTGTCTCCCCCCACCTCACCTCACTCCAAACTTCATTTATTGCCCCCCTACCCCCTCACTCAACCTCCAATGGCAGAAAAGGAATTTGGCGCCAAAACACCATTTGAATGGTTGAGATCATTTCAAGGTCATTCAAGGGCTAGGATTGATGGGAAACAATCAGAGGAGAGATACAAAAGGATTGGGTTATAAAAAGAGAAGGAAAGAGAAGAAGCAAGTAGTAGATTAATTAGCTTAAAATTTCTTATTGTCGCTTTTTCTTGTCAATGTTCTAGTTTAAATTAAAAGTTGTAATCTCTTGTTCAAATATGTTAAATTCAAGTTATATTTGCGGATTTATAAGTTTTGATCAATGATTCTAAGTTTTTACCTATTATCAATTATTTACATAATCATTGAAATTTTCAATGTCTAAGTCTTGTTTAAAAGCTTCTTAATTCTCATCTATCGGCTTAATAAGCTTTAATGAGCTTGTGAAAGCATTGTACAAGCTCCAATTCAAGTTTCAACTCATTATGATCCTTGGTCAACAAAAGTCAAACAGGGTCAAAAATTGATGCAGGTTTGGTTATTGGGTGGTGCAGGCATGGATTTGGGTTGAAAAGCAGTTAGATGGGTTGGAATTGATAGGTAGTGGTTCATGGTTTCAAGGTTTCAAGCTATAGCAGCTTTGGACTTTTGTAAGTCATTTTCAAGTTTTTATGCATACTCGGTGATTGTAGTTAAAAATGGTTCCTATCTGTTCTAATAGTTGTATTTAGGTTACATTAGCTTAGTTTGATCATTGTTGTTAGTTGGATCATTGTTTGGATCAAGTTTGGGTCATAATCTGCTACTATAGGGTGTTTGGCATTAATGTATTTTCTGTCTTATTGGTGCGCTTTCGGTGGTTAAGTTATGTAGGATCATGTTCAATTAGTGTGTTTGAGTTCATTTGAGTCAAAAATTTAGGTCTGCAATCACGTAAAAGTCAAAATCTTTTGTATCTGTCCTAAACAGTTAATCGTGGAATTTGGAAAAGCAAATCTCTTGTTTCATGTTCAAAATCCATAGATAAAGCTTTTAGTAACTTCATTTCATTAATATAAACCAAGATCAGTTGAGAAATCTGGAGCAAAGCTCAAAATAGTCAACTTTTTAGTTTTGTGAAAAAGTCAAAAGTTGCTAAGTTCTGTTTTTGAGCCAACTACAAGAAATTTTGGTGAGCTCATTTTCTGGACTCATCAAGTGAAACTTGGTATTCTATAAACTGCATCTGGTCTTGTCACTTATTAGCATTTTTGTTAAATTTTACAAATTTTTTATAAGCCTCAAACAGTCCTTTCTTTTAGACCCATTTTCCCCTGCACCAAAGGTCAGTGAATACTGACTTTTTCACAGATTTGGTAGCTTATGCACAGGGATCATTAGAGCTTCCCATAGTCTTATTTTTGGTACAAGTGATCTCACCCAGGTCCTTTCCAAGTTCCAAATCAAAGTTTTCCTTTTGAGCTTATTTCTAAGCTTGTGCTAGTGCTTAAAGTTAGCACCCTAGATCTGTTTTCTGTCAAAATCTCAGAACATCAAATCTGATCTAGCCTGTGAATCAGTGGTATTAGCTTGTTGGAACTTGTTGCATTTTAGTTAAATTACCTTGTTAGAGCTTCATTATCGGTTTGGTAGCCTTTGGTACTATTTGCTTATTCTAGTGCTTATTTCAATAGCACTTGAAAAGCTTGATTGCATAATTCTCCACATAAGCACCTACTTTTCTATTTTTCCTTTATTCCTTATAATATTTTAGACTTTTCCTGAAATTTTCAGATTTTTCCAAGTTGTTTTGCTATTTTCTTAATTTAAATTAGTTTTAAGTACTTTTAAATAGCATTTAATAAAAAAAAATTAAGAAAAGCTTCAAAAAAATAATTTTTCAATTTTATTAAGATTAGATAAATATAAAAAGTAAAAAAAAGTATTTTTCCATATTTTTCTTAGTTAAATTTGTATTTTTAAATATTTTAATTAGTTTTTAATAGTTTAAAAATCATAAAAAATAGAAAAATAACCAGAAAAATACAAAAATAGTTTTTAAAATTCTCTCTTGATATTTTAGACTTTTTCATTTCATAATTTTATTTTTCTAGCTTTATTTCCTAATTTCTTGTATTTTGGTTAATTATTAAATAGTTAAAATAGTTTTAATTAATAATAATTAATTAAATAGTTATAAAAATAATTTTCTTTTTCTAAAAGTTTCTTTTATCATTAGGATTGTAAAATGTATTTTCATATTTTAGGATTTATCTTGTGTAATTTTCACGTTTTATTTTGTACGTTACGTAGTTTTTAAATTAAACGTACGTTTTAGGTTTTAAACGTTCATCACTTTAAATATAGTGATAGCGTTTATTTAATAGATTTTAACTCTTTAATTTTCTTTAATTTGCATTTAAGCCGTTTTTAATTTGTTGGCTTTTTCCGTAGTTAATATCATATCCAAATCCTTTTCCCGTTCAGATTCCTCGATCACTAAACGTTTGATAATCCATTGCACAACTCGCTGGGACATAACGACCCGGGGAAACATTGTACTCCTCAGATCTTAATTGCATTGGTTTTTGAACAGTTTTAAGTCTCATACTGATCATCATTCACAAGTGGCGGACTTGCGTGATTAGACTTGTTGTTTGGAACCGATCGACTCTCCATCTTGTTTCTCGTCAATCACAAGATTATATTGCATGTTACTACTAACTTTTCTTTGTAGGTATTTTATTTTCTCACTTGACGCCCTTTTCTAGGGGAGCTACCGTCGGGGAGTTAGTGATTGTGGATTATATTCCTTTCCACACTTTATTTCTTCGTTAGGGTCACTTTTTGTTTCGACAAAAGGGGGAGAAGTAGTAAAACTTATGCTTTCAAAGCATACATCTATTCTTAAGTTTTACTCATCATAACATTATGTTTTGTCATCAACAAAAGGGAAATTGTTAATACAAATAAATCGTAAAAACGTTTATTCATATTTAACGATCTCTTTGTGTTTTGTTGATGACAAATATGAAGTTATCATAAGTAAAATTATAAGGATACATGTTATTTTTGTAAAGTATTTATAGATATAATCATTTAACATTAATTGTTGTAATAATTTATTTATTGTAATAATTTATTAGGATGGGTAAAACCATAACCCATGACCCATGACCCATACCCATGGAGCATATCCATAACCCATGGAGCTAACCCATGACCCATTAACTAGACACATTGCATCTTCTAGATATATTGTATCTATTTGGATATCCATGGTCCAAAGTATATGACCCATGACCCATGATCCATGACCCATAACCCATTTAGGGGAGCGTCTACGGATCCCCGCTTACACCGGACGGATCTCTCATGTAAGGGATCCGTGGGATCCGTAACAAGAGTAATTTTTGCCAATAAATTGTGAGCCATTTCTTTATTGTAACTCACCCTCTTCTTACAAACTCTCTCATAATTCTCTCATTATCCTAATCTCAGATCTCTTGATCATTCTAGTAGATCTTCTTTCTTTTGTTGTGATTCTCATATAGGTCCTTCTCAAAGGCGAGATCATGAGTTACTACAAGTCATCCAAGCAAAGGGTTCTTGATTGATTTGTTCCTCCACAAGATTTCTGTAGCAAGATCTTGTATTTCATATTTCACATAGTTGTTGTGCTATAGTAGTATTGGTTTGGTCCTCCGTGTTAACGACTCGGTATTTAGCTTTGTACTGGAAAAAGTGTAAGCGACGTTGTGAAGGCTTCTCCGCCAAGTTGAAGGAGTTTGTTGACATAGTGCTTGAACTCTCGAGTAGGTGACTCGGGGAGTGGAGTAAGGCAAGAAAGGTGTCCTTGTAGCCGAACCACTATAAATCGGTTGTGTCATTTCTATCCTTTACTTTACTTGCTTTCTTTACTTACATTACTTATTGATCTATATTTTCTATCCATCCATACGATTTCACATAACATCGAATCTAAAGTTTTTGAAACTAACTTAAAATCGGCAAAACTATTCAACCCCCTTCTAGTTTTCCACAGGTTCCATGGAATGTAATTAGGAGTTTGATATGGTCTAGGTAGTTTTGATTCCAACCGCATGTTGATAGTTGGGTTGGCGTTTGGTAATAGGTGTTTAGGCCTTTGTTGAGTGGTTTTAGATATAAATTCATTTTAGCAAGTCCTACTCCTATTAGCTCGTCAAGTGACATTATTGAGATTTCCATCAACATTTCATGTACTTTGAGATTTCAATTAGCTCGTCAAGTGACATTATTAAGAGATCTTTTGATTCCTCAATAGCGTTACTTTTGCTCTCCATTTCGGATGAAGTGCTCTAAGAAATTTCCGACAAATTTCTTGCTACGAAAAAGATTCATCAAGTGCTTTAAGAGAAGTGATAATAATATTAAAATGAGCAAATCCACAATCAATGGTTTCATCTTCTGGGATAACAAATTGTTCATATTGTTGAATAAGAATATCAATTTTGTTATCCTTGACTTGTGAATTCCCTTGATGTGTAATTATTAAAGATTCCCAAATGTCTTTATCGGTTTCATACATAAAAATTCTTTCATATTCCTTTTTACGCAAAGCATTATAAAGCATCATTTTAGCTTCATTATTTTTACCTATTAATTTTTTTGTTCATCATTTGAAATATCTTTTGTTGTAGGATTATAATCACCTTTGATGATAACAAACCAAAGATCTATATCTTTTGATTTCACATATGTTTCAAAATGTTGTTTCCAATAGATAAATCCATTGGGTTTAAAAATTGGTGGTCTTTGCATAGATTGCTTTTCTTTAAAGTTTTTGGAATCCATGGATCATTTCAATTTTATAAAATAATATATTTTAGAAAATCTTGAGCAATGAGGCTCTTATACCAATTGTGGAAAACTAGAAGAGGGGTTGAATAGTTTTACCATATAAAAACTAAATTGTTTCGATTTTTTTTTGTGAGATCAATCAATATAGATAAATGACGTGTGTTAGTACAATTAATGCGATGGGTGGTAACAGATGTGAATGTAGCTAATCGGACCGGGCCGACAAGTTTCCAGCGGGTTGGTCTTGTACTAATTCAAGTAGTTTGGATGAGATCCCTGCACAAGAAAGGTAAACCGTTAGTCTTATCGTGGGGACGGACCCCACGATTAGACTTCGGCGTGAGAGTAAGTACACATTCTTGAGAGAGAAAGTAAGAGCATGTGTGTGTAATTATGAGAGAGAAAGTTGTATCTTGTATAGGGATAGAGCCCCTTTTATAGGCGAGGTTTGCCGCTGGAGCTTCCTAGATTCTCACATATAGTGGTTAGTTGCCGGAGCCGAACCCTTGGCTGACAAGAGTTCCGTGTTAATCGCGGATGCGGACGTAAGGGGTCTAACGGTTGAAGGCTCAGCCTGTTATGTGCCTTGCACGTATCTCAAAGCCTGGACCATAGCCAATTTAGCCATTGGGCTTACTATAGGCCTAGGATTTGTAATCATTGGGCCTGAGCCCAGTATGTGTGTAATCATTGGGCCTGAGCCCAATATGTGTATAGTGTGTATTGAACCTTGTGAGCATGTAATACATACTATACGTCATCAAGTCCCACCATTCTAGTATGTTCATTGCGTGTGGATATTGTCGCATGTGGTGGGTGTCACTAGACTCAAGTTGACTAAGCGTTTCTTTGTCCCATACCTTTTCTTTTTGATGAGAATTGCCACGCCACCTAGTCCTCCTAGTCTAGTGTATTTCTTGCATGCGGATATTGTCGCGTGCGGTAAGTATTACTAGGCCCAGATTTGACCGGGCGTGTTGTTATCCCATGTTTTTCAAGCGTCCTTTTCTTTCCTTGGAAAGCTTTTCGCGATGTGGACGCTTGTTGACTCTTTGTTTTACGCTTTGATATGACCTCTCGTTCCACGCCCCTTTTTTATTTTTGATCTTGGCCATTTATTTTGTCTTTCTTTTGCGTGTCATCATCCGGTTCTAGGTTTTCCTTATTATAAATCTTGCTCCACCTTTCACCATCTCCGTTTGTTGCTTCTTTGGGAAAAAGAAAAAGTAAAAATTTTCCTCTTCCGTCGCCTTTAATCCACTCGCTATGGCTTTGATTGTTGATATAGAATGTAATACTCCTCCGTGGACGTTTGGCTCCTTCCTTGCGACTTACCATATTCCACCGGAGGTATCCGGCTTCGACCGCAAGTGTCTGGGCATGAGTGCCTTACGGAAGATTGGCTTATATACCCGCTTTTTGATCTTGCCAATTTTAAATGCTACTGTCTGCTTTTCCTTGTTGACTTACTTAGGTATTATCGTACTAATATTTCTCAACCATCGGTTCTCGACGCGTGCGAGTTTCTCACTTTGAGATCTTATGTCGTGCTCATAGCATTACTCCCACCGCTGTTCTTTCGTTGTTTTATGTTAACTTAAAGTTAAAGGGTGGTTTTCCTTTAGTAAACGCGATGGTGTCCCCCCCTTTGCACTAAGACTCTTGATTACATCAAGAATTGGAGCGACCGATTTTATAGTTCGATGCCTTTGCCTGTCTGTCTTGTTCCCATGGCATTCTAGGAAGAACATCTCTAAATATCATGTTCCTCGCCCGACGAGTATAATGTGACCATTTTTTGCTCTTCGCCAATCCTTATCCCTTCATGGCATTCCCCGAGCCCTTTCTTTCTTTGGGTTGGTTTGAGTTGTTATTATACTTTGGGTGAGGATGTGTACCCTGAGTTTCTTCGTGACGATCGAACATGTAAGTTTCATTGCGTTTTTAAACAAATATACGTTTCTAGTGATGATTTGGTCCAGTATATTCGGTCTCCGGAGCCTCCAAGGCCACGATGAAAGGGGAACCGTCTATTATTGAAGTTCTGTTCACTGCACTATGCCATTATCCCCATTGCTCCAAATTTCATGCGGATGGTGAGTTGGAGGTGATGTTAATCTTCTTTTGGGCTTCGGAAGGTGCTAGTATTGATACTAGTGGTGGATCATCTTTTGAGGCTACATGTTACGATCTAACCTTCATCCTCTGGTCCTTTGAAGAGAAAAGAGGGGCCTTTGTCAAGTGTTCTGGGACCATCTAGCCCTGCCAAGAGGCTTCGCTTTGAATCTCAACCGGGTCCCTCCAGCAGTAACATTCCTGTTGGTGGCTTTTAGGAGTTATTCAATAGTAGTGTTTTGGAAGCTGAGCTAGGCTATACGGCCTCCCACACTGGGCCTTTCATTCCTTGTTCTATTTCCACCACCTTGAGCGTGAGGTTGGGCTTTCTGTTGGTTCTTCTTTCAGGCATCAACCTGATATCGGTTCTCCGAAAGGTTGGTTATTTCTTCTGATTCTTATTCTAATTCTAGTACCGCTGCTGTTGGAGCTGAGGTTACTTCTTGCACCAGGTCCGAGAATCTTTTGGGTGTTGCTACTACTGCTGCCACAAGTGCTCCGGCTGCTATTCCTATATTGAAGAATGTTTCTCCTTTCCTCAATTCGTCTTCCAGTGGAGGGGCTTAACCGTAGTGCCGAAGATCTTGTTGGACCTTCCGTTGGTCTGCCTTTGACTAGTAATGCCCAGGCTTCTGTTGAGTTTGACCCCCTGTGCTCACAGGAGCGCCATCATCCGGAGTGGAAAGTATTGAACGAATCTCTTCTTGACAATCCCTTGGACTGCCGCAAGTTTGTTGATGGTGTTGCTCCTTCAAAGTTTTCCTCCTTACTTCGTGAAATGAGCAATGACGATTTATTTTCAGGTTTTGACCTTTTGTCAGCTCGCCATTTGTGCTTTGGTTCTGAGTTGTGGACTCGTGCAGAACATTATCTGCAAGAGAAGGAGAAATTATCCGCCAGGTGTGATGTTCAAGCTAACTTGATTCATGGGTTAGAGTCCCAATTGGCTCAGGCTGAATCCAATGCGTCTGAGATGTTTTCTCTTCGCGGTGAAGTATCATCTTTAGGGACGGTTGTCAAAGAAAACGAAGTGTTACGTGCCAAGATCAAGGAGCTAGAAGCTTCTTCTGTCAGCAAGGACATCGAGCTTGAGCGGTTACGGTGTGCTACCTCCACTCTTGAATCCTGTAACGCTGAACTTATTAAACATGTTCTCTTTTGTTCTTTGTTTTTCCTTCCGTTCTTTCTTCTCCCTTTTTATTGACCTCGAATTTGTCTTTGTTAGTACAAGTTTTGGACGGTGAATGTTTGGAGCTCCGTCCTCGCATCGTAGCCGATTGCTTGAAGGAGCTCTTTACGAAGGTTTCTTTGCATTTAGAGGAAAACTTTATCCGAGCTTGCTTCTTGCTATGTCCATTCGTCATTGGTTATTGTCCGAAGGCTTTAAGCTTGCCGATCACGGATGTTGGCGTTGGCAGGTTACACGGATGCACCGGGTGATGCTATTAGTCAGTCTTTGTTGATAAAGGGATGCAAGATGGGCTTGCTGCCGGACATTTTCATGGTGCGGCCAATAAGCCTCTTTCCCGCGTTGCTGCTTTTAATCCTTTTGCCAAGGCTAACTATGAAAATGCTCTTCAAGTGGTCCGCGTTCTTCAGTTTCCTTTACTCTCTTCCTTAGAGGCTCTTAAGGATTCTTATGTTGAAAACATCATTCGCTTGCTTCGTCCTGAAGTATCTTCTGATGATTCATCCCCTGTTGAGAAGTAGTTTTACTTGGAGCAACCGGTCGTTCCTGCTTGTCTTTTTGGAGGTTCTTCGATTGAGTCTTCCCTCTCTGCTTCAATCCATGTTTGTTTTGATAGAGCTAAAAAATTGAGGGAAGGTTCCCTGCATGATTGGTTGGCACTCGCGGATACTTGGTTTTCTTTTACTAATCCTTCGTGCATAGAGCCTATTGTGGAATCAGTTCGTTTGTCCATTCACGAGCATGGTGGTGTTGTTAGTGGCCTTGATACGGATACTGCCACAACTGGACGGGTCCGCCAGAACCCTTCCATTTAAGCGTAGTTTATTGTGATTATACTTTATGCTTTCTTATTGTTTGGCCTGCCGAAGCGCGACGCTTTTGTTTTTTTTATGTAGACAGTCTATTGTATGCATATTTCGTTTGTTTCGAAACTTTTTGCTATTTAATCTTCAACTGGTGTGCCTATTATAACAGTCTTTTCTGAATACTTGTGGGTTATTCGCCCGATACTGGATTTGCAATATCTTTAACGTATCTTGAGGTAATTTGGAGGTTACTCAGCCATTTGTTATTCATAATAACATTGTATGGGTCATGCCCATGTGTATCATGCGTCTTACCTTATATATATATATATATATATATATATATATATATATATATATATATATATATATATATATATATATATATATATATATATATATATATATATATATATATATATACTATACTATAGTACCGTGCTTAGCGGCATCGGTTTCTAGCGGCGGCAATGTCTAGTTTTCACAATAGTTTTAAGATGCGATTAATTTTACTTGACAAACGGTATTTGTAGGTTACATAATCTTGCTCGGAAAATGTTTTTACCCGATCACGTGGTAGCGTGTAGTTATTGACAAAATCCGGTTGCGTTGATATTTGTGTGTTTTCTATTGTATCCTCAAGTGAGGTTTACGACATTGTATATTATCGCGCATAACGCTAGCGGCTAATAAATTATGTTAGAATCAATTTAGCGGTGTCAAATTTTTCCTTGGGCACAACTTTTGTGTTAATTTAGGAAAGATGGTTAGGTGATTAGGATATTTTGTCTTGATACATTGTTTCAAGGCTTCTTTTATAGTGATACCAAAAAAAGAATAAGATGGATAAGCTTAAAAATGAAGATGTTCAACTTTTGTAAATTTTATTAATAATATGTAAATTAAGAACCATTTTTTCCTATATGTAAAAAAAATATATTTATAAAAAGTTACATGTCATAATAACAATCATACAATTTTAAGTTCGGGCCATTCAATTAACTTTCAAGTTTAAAATGTATTTAATATATATATATATATATACATTTTTTACTTTTATATAAAGAGGTTAAATATGTTGATATAAAAGCTACTCAAGTATGGGTACTCTAAATTTTAAAAATAACATATTGAGAATCTAGCAAAGTGTGTGTATCGTTAATTGTGCAAAATATGTGAGAGGGTGCAAAGAGTCATTACTCAATAAATTTGCAAAATGAATTCCTTTCCTTAAATTTTTTTTAGCATTACCAATGTTTTTTCTTCTCATTATTGAGTTTGAACCAAAACAACTTTAATTATGCATCATATTTAATTATGCATTATATCATAAAGATAATGTGCATTTTGAGTCCGTTTAATATGTTTTGTCTTTTGCTTTTCTTTTTCTTTTTCTTTTGGGTCCGTTCATAAAGGTAAGTACAATTTATACATTATAATATTATATATAAAAACTTTCGTGTGGCTCTATGAATATTTTCAAATTTCGAGAGTTAAAAATCTTTCTTATGTTCCAATTCTTCACATCTTTCAAAAAAAACTTTATTTTGTTTGGCTCCATAACTTTCGAATCTCATTGAAATTTTTGGAAGTTTCAAAAAACTTCAAATTTCCAAAAAGTAGTTTCAGAAAACGTACGTAATGTTTATACAGAAAAAATAAAATTTAGCCTATGATTGGTTCATTCTTAAAAATAAAATTCGTTATTACATATTACTCAAGATACTAAACAGCTGCAAACTTTAGCCTATGATTGGTTCATTCTTAAAAATAAAATTCGTTATTTTATTCCTACCATTTCATGGGGCTTAATAACAAATCTACATCAGCTATATTTCAAATTTTACATATAATCAAAAATTACATAAACGTTATTCCGATATTGACATGAAACTCTGTATAAACTTTCAAGCAAATCATACAATAAACTTTACAAGCAAATTTACATAACAAAATACAAGATTATCTTTACAAAAACTTATAAACACAAATCTGAAAAGTTCAAAAAGAAACCATAGCTTTTAGGAGACAACGGGAGTTTCCAATGGCAAATGGCGCAAGCTTGATTTCGGCAACGACGACTAAAAATCTGTAAAGTTGTTAAAAAACCATAACTTTAAGAATAAAGCATACCATATTTGGCGCATCAACTCTTTTCCGCGACAGTGGCGGCAACTCTTACCGACAAGATCTAAAACAACCAAAAATGTTTTAACTCAAATTGATAATAGAAATAGATCTTAAAAAAAGAAGAAAAAACTTATAAAACGTGAAAGCGAGGAAAAGAGCCGCCGGCGTTGCGGCGGGTGTTTGCTCTATTTTTCGATTATTGTAAGTCACGAACAACAAAGAAAAAAAAGAACGATTAAAAGAACAATTCTTATTAGAAGCAATTTTCTAATGAGCATTTTGGTTTTAAATGCTTGTTTCAAATAGATATGCTAATGGCGAAAATACTATACCTTTGCTAAAGTTGATGAGCTCCACCAAAGCAGTATTTTAATAAATGGTGCGATTTACTGAAGAAGCCCTCAATACACATCTATACCATCCAAAACCTCCACCAGCAATTGGGACATTCCTTTACTACTGCTGTTGGCACGTGGACTCGTTAACAATGACCCAGTTCGTTCCTTTCATCGATGATGTTTGATGCGGTTCCAAACACACATCAAAAACATTTTTGGTTTGAGTTGCTAAAAGCTTAAGATTACCGATAACCATAACCATAACAATGTGAACAATGGCCCATAACTTCTGTATAATTAAAAGTAGTCAACACTTAAAGTTAGAAATATGGTATAAACATTTTTTTCTGTTTTGTATATCGATAGCATTACCTAAACATTGTTTGATGACCATTGTAAGAGCATTGAGGAGTGCCAAAATTTGTCGAACGCCACAACTCGCGGACATCTGATATTTGCTTCTTTATGTTCTGTAAATAGAACATATTAAGAGAGGTCAATTAGCCAAATACCATATTATAATCATCAAGTATAGCGAGTTATACAAAAGTCGGCAAACACGTTTAAGGCTTTGAGGTGTCTCTCATCAAGTCAAGTTACTTTGTTTAAGCACACTAACTTTACTTAACGTTTTAAGCAACATCATACCGCATTAAAACAATATGATAGCATATTCAGTTTATAAGAAAAAAAGTAAATCAAAGGGTGACAAAGTATAGAAATAAGACGGTTACAACATCTAACGCTTCTCTGCCATTACAATTAAAGGAAAAATTACCTCAGTGACCATGACAAACGATTCACAAAATTAGATCAAATCCTCCGCAACCTCATCCTTAAAAAGTCGACACAAATGCTCTTCTAAAAACAAACGCGCAGCCGAGCAAGAAACAATTGTTGGAGGCACGAAAAGTGGCACCGCCCCTCCCAAACAACAATGGTGATATACTGGTCCTGAATATCTGGTAGATCAACTGAGCCTTTCCTCATACCATAACCATGCATGACAACTTGAGCATATACAGGCAAATGATTTGTACTGGGATGGTGGCTCTTCATAACAAACAGATACCGATTTAGGAAACTGAACCTTCCGATATAAATTGATAGAAAACTGCACAAAGCTATTGGATGCTATACATTGTACCTGCAAGTGCAGTAGCTGTCCTTGAGGGCGATGTCGTCCGTATCTGAGAAGCTGCAATTTATGGTTCAGTTCGCCCTTCCGCAGCTGGTCCTCTTGAAGGTGTGACACATGGCTCTGATATGCCTGGAGTGACGGTAAAATTTTACTAAAACTGAATTGACTAAAATATTTGTAGCAACTATGCAAAATAGAAATTCAACAACTGTGACGTAAAGGCTTTTACAACAATTAATGCGATAACAGCGGAAATACAGGAAATCGATTTAGAAGATGCAGAGCGTCCACGACATAGTTGGACCGACAGCAGAGATGAGATACCAATTTGTAACCGTTTTTTCTTTTGGCTCCGTAGTTTGGCAAAAAATTGGAACTTTCAAATCACATATAGAGGAATTATAAAAGATAAAGGCAAGTCACTAACACACAGGCAGCGGTGATGATATTGCCGATGTTTCTGGATGTATTGTCGAGTGCGGCCTCACAATCATGCCCACCTACAATGATGGGAACATAAAGAGATTAATAAACGTTGGTGAATTTTACGTAAACATTTACAATAGATTTGATAGTGAAAAACCGCCGGACATCTGGGCGAGCCTCCTTTTCTACCACCATACAGACCGATTCGTGAATGGATTGTCAAATACATCACAGAGGCGGAGGCTTTCGATCATGGCTGCAATTATAAGGATGAGAGATCTGAAATTTGAAAGGCGTCCGCCAACATAAGCTAAGGCGTGAAACCAAGTAAAAAAATCGAAAAAGAATTTCACCTTCGCTCAAAGGCACTCGCTGTTCCACTATCATTTGTTGTGCATGTGTTCCATGGGTGAGTTGGTATTGTGATCATGGTCGATGACGTATGTAAATCGATATTCTGTTTGTGTGCATAGGATTGGAAGGAATGTCCACATCCGTGCATATCACCTGGACCCAAAGTCCGACACGACCGCACCGCACCCTATTGTTTAAGATTACGGAAAATACATGGCGGTCTTGAAAAAGAAATAAAGCATTCGGATGTTTATGCCATAATTTGACACCCAATCACTCATTAAAAACAACACGCTTCACCCCTTTATTGGAGCGGACCGACCACCCAATAAAACACCCAAAACCCCATAATCGACATCCAAAGCCCCATAAAAACTACAATTGTTCCGGGTTAGTCATGGGTGGACCATGTTTTGACACCCCCACCCTAGAACAGATTATCTACAACTTAAAAACCCATTGTTAATTATGCATCAAAGCCTCATGAATGTGAATAGACAAACTTACTCAATCCCACAAAATACAACAACAAGCATTCTTAAAATC
Source organism: Chrysanthemum lavandulifolium (assembly GCA_022545495.1). NCBI lineage: Eukaryota > Viridiplantae > Streptophyta > Magnoliopsida > Asterales > Asteraceae > Chrysanthemum > Chrysanthemum lavandulifolium. The sequence continues at coordinate 192,582,828 of CM040245.1, read as the reverse complement.
CAAGAATACTCAAAGTTAAAGTGAGAATTCAATTAGGGTTAGTAAACTTACATAATTAATTTGATTTAGGCATTGATATCAATCGGTGTTGCTAATTTTTGGTCTGGCTTGTGGGTTTGATCAATCATACGGATACTGACCGTGTGTGAGGTGAGGAGGGAGGGATAGATCGAGAATTATTTTGTTTCGGTGGTTTGCATCTCAACTAATGATTCATTGAGGCGGCTTGATGTCTGCGAAACACGATATTTTTTCTCGCTGCTTGATGTACGCTAAACACGTGTATTTTTCTCTGTCTTGATTTATAACGAAGCCACATTTCCAGCCAAGGAATCCACCGACACTCACGGGAAGTGTATTAAATTTGTTGGGCATCGCACCTGTGTACATGAAATTGTATTAAATTTGTTGGGCAACGCACTCCCGTGTGCCTTGTATATTTATAGATAATACATATGGTTATAAAAAAATAAAAAAAACCTTGTAACACTCGAAGAAATGTAGAAAACATAGATCTATAAAAGAACTAAAAACTTACCCCAAAACTTGTAATGCTTCTTGATATTTAAAGGCTATAAGAGTCATTCGTCTTGTAAAAAGACATCCACACCGAGACACCTTAACCTTTATTATCTTTGTAACTATCGACAAAGAAAAAAATGATTATTAAATGATTTAACCAATACATCAAGAACAGATTATATGAATGACACTAATCTCATATACATCAAGAACTAACAAATTTACCAACAAAATAAACTTATTACAAAATTTAAACTAACAACTATTTACATAATAAATATTAACAACAATAAAAAAATAAAACATACTATTCCGGCGAGAGAAACGATTTCGGTAGCAACACAAAAATTTTCCGGCGACCAATATTTATGTGGAGATCTGACTCGCGTGGTCAAAACAGCATTTCTGTGAAAGCCGTTTGACTGAATTCATGACGCATGCTTTATTGATGACGACATTTTCCGGGGCGACGATGGGCGCTTTTATGGCTAGAGAGAGGCGGCGGTACACACTAACAAAAATGATATCAAAAACATTAGATCTACAATAAACACATATAGATCTACAAATTAAATCAATAGATTTACTGAAAAATAAAACAATAGAGATTAATAGAAAAAATCTTCACAAATCATAGATCTATCAAAATACCTTAAAACTTGACGGTGGAAGATTTTGGTGGTGCGTTTCGTGGCGTCTGCTGGTGGTGCCGTCAATGGTTGGATGGTGGCGACTTCATGTGGAGGCGGCGTTGTGTGGTGGTGGCGTAAAGGTGGTGGTGGTGTGATTTGTCATGTTTTTGTGGAGAGACTTTTTAGAGTGAGAAGATGAGGTTTGTGTGTTTTTAAAGTGAGATGTGTGTTTTTTATGTGGGGTGTTTTGGGTATTGGTTTGTGTGGTAGGTTTATATGGTTTTGTTGGTTTGGTAATTTTTTAGGATTGGATGTTGGTTTGGTGTGTGTAAATTTAGGTTTTGATGTAGGTATGGGTGGTGAATCTTAAAGATGGAGGGTTGGGTTTTGGTTGGGGATATGCATGCTTTATAAGTAGTATATATATATATATATATATATATATATATATATATATATATATATATATATATATATATATATTCTTTTTGTTCTTTGAAATTAAATGATTAAAAGTATTTTCTAAAGTAAAAGCTGGTGAAGGTAGCTAAGCTTCACCTTTTTCATTCAATTAAAAACAAGACATTACAATATGAAAGATAGGTTTGACATGAACCTCCATCGCGGAATCATGAGGAATGGGTTCTTACAGTTGATGTACGTAACATCTCTTAAGATTGCAAACATTCCATGTCCGTGGGATTAGATTCCCCCACGGTCCTTTAGCTTGTATGCGCCCTTTCCTAATGCTTGATGACTCACGTAGGGTCCTTCCCATTTAGGTCCTAGCTTTCCTCCTTCGAATGACTTGCATCATTGTTCGATATACTAAGTCTCCTAGTTTGAAACTTGTATTTGGACTCTTGAGTTATAATATTTCTCCATTTGTGCCTTGCGTTTTGCTTTATGATAAGGATTTAAAGGTACCTTTTGAGGGTCATTTAAGCCCTTAATTGATCACTTTTGTATCCGTTACTACTTAATTTTGTTCCTTTTCACTTTTAGGTCTCTTGAAGGCAAATCGGCGAAATGACACTTATTCGGACGAAAAGGCGAATATACGAAGAAAATGGCCAAAGTCAAGAATCGAGACACTCAAGTCTTTGGGCCGAAAGGGATGGCGTCATTTAATCGCTGACGCCATCGCCAACATATTTTGTGATGACTCGGTAGCCAAATTTCTCATTTACAAGTGACAACATCGGGTTTTAAAGAGTAGGGCGTCAGCCTCAGGAGGGCCTAGATTTGATCGAGCGGCCAGAGACTAAAAGCGACGAGTAGCAAGACGGACATAAGGTGTGCCGTCACAATGATAACGTGGCCAAGATGAAAACCTAATGACCAGGCCACTATTAAAGAGTGGCGCCGTCATGCTTTGTAACACTATATATAGAATCCGATTTTTCGGTTTAGAGGTAGTTTTGTGCGGTAAAACCTAAACCGAACCAAGGCTGT